>OY728148.1:1851864923-1852464923 GCA_963277665.1 Viscum album | reverse complement strand
AATTAAATATTAATTTTACTTTAAAGGGGTTGCTATGTTCGATAGCGTACCCGATACTCAACAATGAGTTTCTTTGAAATCTTACATTGCACACTAGTAATATAATAATATTATTTAAAATTTTAGTTAACACATAGCCTTTGTACTGGGGGGAATGGATAGAAATAACTAAAATATGATTATATATGTTTTTTAAATGTTTTTACATTTATCCAATAAAAGATAAAGGCTTAAAATACGGAAAGAATTCAATTTTAGGCATATATACCCTAATTTTCACTAAAGGTTCATTTATCACCTTTTGATGGCGAACCATCATTAAATATAGTTTTTTTCACTCTTATACATTCTATTGGACCAAATAAAACTCTTATTTAGAATCAGGACATCAAAATTTACTTTTTGTAAATTTTTGGTATTTTTCCGATAAAGTTCATTTTTTAATGAATAGTGTAAAATGTTGTATTTTAATTCAAAACCTCTTTTTTAATCCAATTTATTTATATGATTAGATTATCTTTTGAATTGGTTTTAAATTGAAATTATTTTATATTTTTACCATTTAATCCAATAGTGGTCTTTGGAATTAATTTCACTTTGAAATTGGACTTAAACTAGTGTCAATCTTTTGATACTAATTGTTTCATAAAAACACGCTATTTTCTCTGACAGTGGGAATTAGTTATTAAATTAATTAATACAATATATATGTTTCGAATTTTGTAAAGTAGACATAATTTTTGAATTCGGAATATCAAATATAGCTTAGGGTGATGTTTTGGTATTTTTCTGAAAAACTTCATTTTTTGATGAATAGTGAAACCACTAAGTGGTACTTAAAAAATTGATTTTTCGTTTAAATAAATTTTACCACCTCGGTATTTTGAATTTCAAAAATTATACATGCATGGTTGTAATTAAGATTTAGAATGTGGTTCAATGGGATTAAAATAATTTTTTGGTGAATAGTAACTTTTAACTTTTTAATCGCGATTAGAGGTAATTAGTGTAGTTTAAGGTAAAAATAATGTTTTAATAATATGGAATGACATAGAAACGTGTCCTACCCTTATTGGATGTGTCATTTCCGACCAAGAAAATCCATGGGTCATTTTTGTGACCCCATGGAGCCACTTTGGACGGAAAATGACATTAATATCTTTTAATTTAATGTTAAAATAAAAATGTCACAAACATGAGTTGTTTTACTAAAACAATTTTTACATGGGTTTATACAAGTCATAGTTTTGACTACAAATTTTAATTGGAAAAATAAAATGATTTCCAACATCATAGTAATTTTTTATAATTTTTAGACATTAAATATATTAAATTATATAGAACATCATGATGATGCAACGATTACCTCATTAATAAAGGATTTAAATAAAATAAAAAGATATTGTAAAATCTATGACCTACACATGTCCAAAACCTATTGGATAGACGTATTTCGAACCCTTATCACCTTATCCTAGAATTATATCAATTTGGGACCTTTTAAATCCGAAACTCATTTTAAAATAAAGTAACATTTCTTTACTTTCCAAGAGTGCCCCTCCTCTCCTCTTATAAAAGGCCCCCACCTCTACCACCTTACCCACACTTCCAAAGCCCTTGGCTCAGCCAACCCCAATCCATTTTGTCTCTACACATCCCTCTATAACCCTTATAAGCCTTAATTTTGGCAGAAGTCTTCCCAAGGAAGCCTTTGAGCTCAAATCTAAGAGAGTTACCCGATTTTAAGGCAATGTCTTCACTTGTGCCCTTTTGTTTTATTTTGCTTATCCAACCCCCTAAACTCTTTTTATTCATTTATTTTATAACAAATAAAATATCTTAAATATACTAGTATGTTGTTATAAGAAGCTTTCGAGATATAATAAAACACACCTACATCTAATGGTTAAAGAACATACTGTTTCCGTGGATGGCGAATTTCTGCCTCACGAAACGATGATTGTTCAATATTCTTCCAACACCTTCAAAGGTGTCCATTAAGATGTCACTATATTTATATATGATATATAATATGTTTATGTATTCCTTAAGCTTATGTATTTTTCATTTATGGCACACCTTCATGGCTTCCATTATGGGTATACGCGATATCATCATTTTAGGAAGTGCGGACTACTGCCCCCTCAAAGTGATTTGATTCGTTAATGCCATATGTAAGACGTATAAAGTATGGATTTAAAGTTATTATATATGATTTATGTTACATATAAATTATTAATATAATTATGGAATTAAAATATACATAACTCTCACTTAGTTTTACTTCCATTAATATGACAAATAAATGAAAGTAGCGTTCATGCGTACGTACGGCTTACCGTCTCCATGAACGGTGCATTTCATTTCATACCTCTAAATGATTATGTAATGTTAGAAATACATGTATATGATGGATATATATGATATATATGATATCCAAATCATGAATATAATTCTGGATATAATGAACCTTTGACCACACGAACAACATGTAATTGTAAGAAGTCCATTTTCGACTTAAGAACCAAATATCGACAAAACAAAAATTATTAACTTAAATGATTAAATAATGTTTATAACATGGTAATAAGTGATATAATAGTAATAATCAAATCGAAGAAGGTTCTTAAGCAAGTAGAAATTAACTCAAGTTTATCATTCGGGACGTTAAAGAATGATCGATTCAAGTCGGACCCGAGGTAAGGGACTTCGTCTCAATCTCTTTTCATTGAGGCATGATTCGTTTTATACACAAATTTCTTTTATACGGTGTATAAACCTATTTGACTTTTACTTTTAAACAAAAGGAATCTTTTTCTACGAATCGTCTTACTAAATGACAAAAAGGACTATTTCTTTTAACGTACGCGGTGACAACGACCTTTTCTGCCGCCGCGAGTATTATTTGGTCTTTGGATTCCTCAACAAGCCGTAATGTTTTTAAAATGAAATAAATACCATATACTGTTTTATGTATTTTGGTTTTGAAAATGGTTTTTATAATGAATTTGTTATGTCAATATATTTAAGTGATTTATTGTGATCAAAGTGTGGAAATTTTTTTCTTTCCATTATATTGTTTTATGTCTTATGATTTTATAATGGTACTTTTAAATTTGAAGGGTGGTTACGTGATAAACCATATGAAGGGTGGTGCCGTGAAAACCAGGATGGGTGTTTACGTTATAACCTCCAATGAATTGGGTATGGAAGTCGGCCGTATGGCTATTCCATTAAGTGATATGTGTGGAAGTCGACCGTATGGTTATTCCATTTAAGTATGTTTATGTCCCAAGTTACCTTAATATGTTATGTGATGTTTATATGGGTTTTATGGTAATATTTTGGTTATAAAAGGGTAAGTAATGATCTTTTATTCAGTGAAGAGTTTTTACTACTTCATAAAGGTGAAAAGTATTACTTTGATAAAGTATACATGGTTTACTTGTTGTTTTGAAAAACTAATAGTTTTCATTCATTGTGTATCCCTTAATGAGCTTTTTATGCTCACCCCAAGTTTCTTTGAATTGTTTTTCGTAGGAATTAAGGTGGAATAGGGTCAAGGATGGGATCAAAGGAAAGTCATGCTATCTAAAACATGGAACTAGACATGTTTCCTTTTAAGAGTTTTTATTTTATGGAAACTGAGTTGAAGTTTCTACTTTGTAATCTTTTGAGATGTAATAGTTATGTCCTAATTATCTAAAACTCTAAACCGTGAAAAGATCCTCAATGTGAATTATTCATTTAATTCAATATTAAGTAAGGTTTAATGCTGTGGCCTTATAGTTGGTATCAAAGGTCGGTTTAGAAAACTTTAGGAGTGAGAATTCTATTAAATGATTATCTGAAAATATTTTTTTATGGTCAAATTTAAAGGATATATAATTTAATGATTACCATGTTGCTTCGCCCAAGATATTTCTATGTTCAGAATGGTTTTTTGTAGAGGAAACAGATAATATTTTTTGGGAAGGCATACTGAGGGAAATGACCTTCCAAATCAGCATACTGAGATGGTCAAAATCAGATTTGAGTAGTTTACTACAGTGATGGTTCAGTTGAATTAGCTGATAAATGGTGGTTGTGTTATTTATGATATTTTGGTGTTTTTTAAAAGTAAAGAGGAGGATGAAAGACATTTAAGGGTTATTTTTCAAACCTTAAAAGAAAATAAATTGTATGGGAAATTCAGTATGATTGAGTTTTGGTTGCAACAAATTTCTTTCCTTGGTGACATTGTTTCTAAAGATGGGATAACTGTTGATCCTGATAAAACAAAAGTTGTTGAAGAATGGGCAAGACCCACAAATGTAACTAAGATCTGTAGTTTCCTTGGTTTGGCAGGTTACTACCGAAGGTTTGTTGAAAAGTTTTCATGGTTATCTAGTCCAATGACTAAGCTAACTCAGAAGGGTGTTAAGTTTATTTGGACAAAAGAATGTGATGATTGTTTTCAGGAAATGAAAAGAAGATTGGTGAATGCTCTAGTTTTGGCACTTCCTTCCAGGAATGGTGAGTTTGTTATCTACAGTGATTCTTCGTTGAAGGGACTTGGTTGTGTCCTTATGTAGAATGATCAGGAAATTGCATATGCTTCACGTCAGTTGAAAACTCATGAGGTAAATTACCCTACACATGAATTGGAATTAGCTGATGTTTTTTTTCTCTAAAAATTTGGAGGCATAATTTGTATGGAGTAAAGTGTGAAATATATAATGATCACAAAAGTTTAAAGTATATATTCACACAGAAAAAATTGAACATGAGATACAGGAGATGGCTGGAATTAATCAAGGATTATGATTGTACAATTCATTACCATCCAGGAAAAGAAAATAAAGTGGCTGATGCTTTGAGTCGAAAATGTAATGCTTCATTAACCATGCTACATTTTGAACGAGATCATTTGGTTTTTGATTTGATAAAATTTGGCATAGAAGTTGTTGGTTCAAGACGTTCTTCTATTTCTTTCAGGTATCAGTGAGATCATCCCTATCAGACAGAATTAAGCAAGCACAAAGGGAAGACAGTGAGTTGCAGAAAAAGGTAGAGATGGTTCAGAAGGGTAAGTTGCCTGAATTCAACATTGATAAAGATTGTTTATTGAGCTTTGGGAAGAGATTATGTCTCCTTGGTGATTCACAGTTGAAGAGAGAGTTGTTATGTGAAGCTCATAGTTCTCCGTTTTTAGTTCATCCTGACAGTACTAAAATGTACAGAGATCTGCGAGAGTATTACTGGTGGGATGGAATGAAAAGAGATATTGCTGATTTTACTGTGAAGTGTTTGACTTGTCAGTAGATTAAAGCAGAGCGGCAGTTACCGAAAGGGATGCTTCATCCTTTACCAGTGCCAGAGTGGAAATGGGAAAATATATCCATGGACTTCGTTGTGGGATTGCCGAAGACACCTCAAGGTAATAATAGAATATGAGTTATTGTTGATTGATTGACTAAATCTGCGCATTTCCTTGCTATACGAGATAATTTTTCCCTAGATCAACTTTCCTGTTTGTATCTTAAAGAGATAGTCAGGTTATATGGATTTCCTCTCTCCATTGTATCTGACCGTGATCTCAAGTTCACTTCTAACTTTTGTAAAGGCCTTGAGAAGTCATTGGGTACCAAATTAATTTTTAGTACATCTTTTCATCCTCAATCAGATGAAAGTCAAAACGAACGATCCAGAATTTGGAGGATATGCTATGAGGTTTCTCTATGGATTATCAGGTAAGTTGGGACCAACATCTTTCTTTGGTTGAGTTTTCTTATAATAACAGTTTTCATTCCAGTATACAGATGGCACCATTTGAGGCATTATATGGGAAGCGGTGTCGAAATCCTGCTTTTTGGGATGAAGTGGGTGAAAGGAAGCTGATGGGACCAAAATTGGTAGAAGAGATGGCAGAAAAATTTCAGTTGATTCAGAAACACATGAGAACAGCTCAGAGCAGACATAAAAGTTATGCGGATAACCGGAGGATGGATCTATCTTTCTAGGTAGGTGATCATGTTTTTTTTCGATGTTTATACATGGAAAAGTGTGATGCGATTTGGTAAGAAAGGGAAGATGAGTCTAAGGTTCATTGGACCATATGAAATTCTGGAGAGATTTGGATCATTTGCATACAGAGTGGCATTTCCTCCATGTTTATCTCAGGTACCAATGTTTTTCATGTTTCAATGTTGAGAAAGTATATTCCAGATCCATCTCATGTTTTGAGTCCAGAGGTAGTTCAGCTGGAAGAGAACCTATCTTATGAAGAATAGACGGTCCAAATTCTTGACCATAGGGAGCAAGTGTTACGGAATAAGTTAATTCACTAGGTAAAGGTTTTGTGAAAAAACCATATGGTTTAAGAGGCAACGTGGGAATCTGAAAATGCTATGAGGGATAAATACCCCCACTTATTTTGATAAGTGAATAAAATTGCGAGGACGCAATTCCCAAAAGGGGGGAAGGATGTAACACCCCAGGTAAATAAAGAATAAAGCATTTTCATTTTTATTAATGTTCATAAATTAAATATTAATTTTACTTTATAGGGGTTTCTATGTTCGATAGAGTACCCGATACTCAACAATGAGTTTCTTTGAAATCTTACATTGCACACTAGTAATATAATAATATTATTTTAAATGGTAGTTAACACATAGCTGTTGTATTAGAGGGAATGGATATAAATAACTAAAATAGGATTATATATGTTTTTTAAATGTTTTTACATTTATCCAATAAAAGATAAAGGCTTAAAATACGGAAAGAATTCAATTTTAGGAATATATACCCTATTTTCACTAAAGGATCACTTATCACCTTTTTATGGTGAACCGTCATTAAATATAGTTTGGTTCACTCTTATACATTCTATTGGACCAAATAAAACTCTTCTTTAGAATCGGGACATCAAAATTTACTTTGTCTAAATTTTTGGTATTTTTCCGATAAAGTTCATTTTTTTAATGAATAGTGTAAAATGTTGTATTTTAATTCCAAATCTATTTTTAATATAATTTATTTATATGATTAGATTATATTTTTAATTGGTTTTAAATTGAAATTAGAATATATTTTTACCATTTAATCTAATAGTGGTCGTTGGAATTAATTTCACTTTGAAATTGGACTTAAACTAGTGTCAATCTTTTGATACTTATTGTTTCATAAAAACACGCTATTTGCTATGACAGCGGGAATTAATTATTAAATTAATTAATACAACATATATGTTAAAAATTTTGTAAAATTGAAATCATTTTTTAATTTTGAATGTCAAATATATCTTAGGGTGATGTTTTGGTATTTTTCTGAAAAACATCAATTTTTGATGAATAGTGAAACCACTAAGTGGTACTTAAAAAAACTGATTTTTCGTTTAAATGAATTTTACCACCTCTGTGTTTTGAATCTCAAAAATCAGAAATACATGGTTTTCATTACAATGTAAAATGTGGTTCAATGGGATTAAAATATTTTTTGGTGAATAGTAACTTTTAAGTTTTTAATCGCGATTAGAGGTAATTAGTGTAGTTTAAGGTATAAATAATGTTTTAATAATATGGAATGACCTAGACACATGTCCTACCCTTATTGGATGTGTCATGGCCGACCAAGAAAATCCATGGGTCAACTTGGGGACACCATGGAGCCACTTTGGAAGGAAAATGACATTAATATCTTTTAATTTAATGTTAAAATAAAAATGTCACAAACATGAGTTGTTTTACTAAAACAATTTTTACATGGAGGTATACAAGTCAGATGTTTGACTATAAATATTTATTGGAAATATAAAAAGATTTCCTACATCATAGTATTTTATTTATAATTTTTAGACCTTAAATTTGTTAAATTATTTATGACATCATGATGATGCACCGATTACCTCATTAATAAAGGATTTAAATAAAATGAAAAGATAATGTAAACTCTATGACCTACACATGTCCAAAACCTATTGGATGGGTGGATTTCTAACCCTTTTCACCTTATCCTAAAATTATATCAAGGTGGGACCTTTTAAATCCGAATATCATTTTAAAATAAAGTAACATTTCTTTACTTTCCAAGAGTGCCCCTCCTCTCCTCTTATAAAAGGCCCCCTCCTCTACCACCTTACCCACACTTCCAAAGCCTTTGAATCGGCCAAATACTGTCAATTTTGTCTCTCCACATCCCTATATAACTCTTAGAAGCCTCACTTTGGGCATAATTCTTCCTAAGGAAGCCTTTGAGCTCAAATCTAAGAGAGTTACCCGATTTTATGGTAATGTCTTCACTTGTGTCCTTTTGTTTTATTTTGCTTCTCCAACCCCCTAAACTCTTTTTATTAATTTATTTTGTAACAAATCCATTATCTTAAATATACTAGGATGTTTTTATAAGAATATTTAGATCTACACTTACAAACACCAACATTTAATGGTTAAAGAACATACTGTTTCTGTGGATGCCGAATTTCTGCCTCACGAAATGATGATTGTTCAATATTCTTCTAACACCTTCAAAGGTGGCCATTAAGATGTCACTATATTTATATATGATATATAATATGTTTATGTCTTCCTTTAGATTATGTATTTTTCATTTATGGCACACCTTCATGGCTTCCATTATGGGTATACGCGATATCTTCATTTTAGGAAGTGCAGACTACCGCCCCCTCAAAGTGATTTGATTCATTAATGCCATATGTGGGATATATAAAGGATGAATTTAATGTTTTTATATATTATTTATGTTACATATAAATGATGAATATAGTTCTGGAATTAAAATATACATACCTCTCATTTAGTTTTAATTCCATTAATATGACAAAGAAATGAAAGTAGTGTTCATGCGTACGTACGGCTTACCGTCTCCATGAACAATGCATTTCATTTATTACCTCTAAAAGATTATGTAATGTTATAAATACATGAATATGCTGGATATATATGATATATATGATATCCAAGTAATGAATATCATTCTAGATAAAATGAACCGTTGACCACACGAACAACATGTAACTGCAAGAAGTCCACTTTCGACTTAAGAACCAAATATCGAAAAAACAAACATTATTAACTTAAATGATTAAATAATGTTTATAACATGGTAATAAGTGATATAAAAGTAATAATGAACTCGAAGAAGGTTATTAAGCAATTATAAATTAACTCAAGTTTATCATTCAGTACGTTAAAGAACGATCGAGTCAAGTCGGACCCGAGGTAAGGGACTTCGTCTAAATCTCTTTTCATTGAGGCGTGATTCGTTTTATACACAACTTTCTTTTATACGGTGTATAAACCCCTTTTACTTTTACTTTTATACAAAAGTAATCTTTTTCTACGAATCGTTTTACTAAATGACAAAAAGGAATGTTTCTTTTATTGTACGTGGTGACAACGACCTTTTCCGCCGCCACAAGTATTATTTGGTCTTTGGCTTCCTCAACAAGCTGTAATGTTTTTAAAATGAAATAAATACCATATACTCCTTTATGTATTTTGGTATTGAAAATGGTTTTTATAATGGTTTTTTTAAGTCAATATATTTAAGTGATTAATTGTGATCAAATTGTGGAAATTTTTTTCTTTCCATTATATTGATTTATGTCTTATGATTTTATAATGGTACTTAGACATTTGATGGGTTGTTACATGATAAACAATATGACGGGTGGTGCCGTGAATAACAGGGTGGGTGGTTACGTTATAACCTCCAATGCATTGGGTATGGAAGTCGGCCGTATGGATATTCCATTAAGTGATATGTGTGGAAGTCGACCGTATGGTTATTCCATTTAAGTATGTTTATGTCCCAAGTTACCTTTATATGTTATGTGATTTTTATATGGGTTTTATAGTAATATTTTGGTTACAAAAGGCTAAGTAATGATCTTTTATTCAGTGAAGAGTTTTTACTACTTCATAAAGGTGAAAAGTATTAATTTGATAAAGTATTCATAGTTTACTTGTTGTTTTGAAAAACTAACAGTTTTCATTCATTGTGTATCCCTTACTGAGCGTTTTATGCTCACCCCAAGTTTCTTTAAAATGTTTTTTACAGGACTTAATGTGGAATAGGGTCAAGGATGTGATCAAGGGAAAGTCATGCTATCTAAAACATGGAACTAGACATGTTTGCTTTTAAGAGTTTTTATTTTATGGAAACATAGTAGAAGTTTCTACTTTGTAATCTTTTGAGATGTAATAGTTATGTCCTAATTCTCTAAAACTCTAAACCGTGAAAAGATCTTCAATGTGAATTATTCATTTAATTCAATATTAAGTAAGGTTTAAGGCCGGGGCCTTATAGTTGGTATCAAAGGTCGTTTTAGACAACTTTAGGAGTAAGAATTATATTAAATGATTGTCCAAAAATATTTTTTTATGGTCAAATTGAACTGATATAGAATTTAATGATTACCATGTTGCTTCACCTAAGATATTTCTATGTTCAGAATGGTTTTTCTTAGAGTAAATAGAGAATCTTCTTTGGGAAGGCATACTGAGGGAAATGACCTTCCAAATCAGAAAACTAAGATGGTCAGAATTAGAATTGAGCAGTTTACTGCAGTGATGGCTCAGTTGAATCAGGCGATAAATGTTGGTTTTGTTATTGATTATATTTTGGTGTTTTCTAAAAGTAAAGATGATCATGAAAGACATTTAAGGGTTATTTTTAAAACCTTAAAAGAAAATAAATTTTATGAGAAATTCAGAAATTGTGAGTTTTGGTTGCAACAAATTTCGTCCCTTGGTCACATTGTTTCTAAAGATGGGATAACTGTTGATCCTGTTAAAACAAAAGTTGTTGAGGAATGGCCAAGACCCAAAAATGTAACCAAGATCCGTAGTTTACTTGGTTTGGCAGGTTACTACCGAAGGTTTATTGAAATATTTCCATGGTTATCTAGTCTAATGACTAAGCTAACTTAGAAGGGTGTTACGTTTATTTGGAAAAAAGAATGTGATGATTGTTTTCAAGAACTGAAATGAAGATTGGTGAATGCTCCAGTTTTGGCACATCCTTCCAGGAATGGTGAGTTTATTATCTACAATGATGCTTTTTTGAATAGACTTGGTTGTGTCCCTATGCAGAATGATCAGGTAGTTGTATATGCTTCACGTCAGTTGAAAACTCATAAGGTAAATTACCCTACACATGACTTGGAATTAGCTACTATTGTTTTTTCTCTAAAAATTTGGAGGCATCATTTGTATGGAGTAAAGTGTGAAATATATACTGATCACAAAAGTTTAAAGTATATATTCACTCAGAAATAATTTAACATGAGATAGTGGAGATGGCTGAAATTAATCAAGGATTATGATTGTACAATTCATTACCATCCGGGAAAAGAAAATAAAGTGGCTGATGCTTTGAGTCGAAAAATTAATGTTCTATTAACCATGCTACGTTTAGAATGAGATCCTTTGGTTTTTGATTTGATGAAATTTGGCATAGAAGTTGTTGGTGCAGGATGTTTTTCTGTTTTGTTTTAGGTATCAGTGAGATCATCCCTATCAGATAGAATTAAGAAAGCATAGAGGGAAGACAGTGAGTTGCAGAAAAAGGTAGTGATGGTTTAGACGGGTTAGTTTCCTGAATTCAAAATTGATAATTATTGTGTATTGAGGTTTGGGAAGAGATTATGTGTCCCTGGTGATTCATAGTTGAAGAGAGAGTTGTTATGTGAAGCTCGTAGTTCTCCATTTTCAGTTAATCTTGGCAGTACTAAAATGTACAGAGATCTGCGGGAGTATTACTGGTGGGATGGAATAGAAAGAGATATTGCTGATTTTACTATGAAGTGTTTTACTTGTCAGCAGGTTAAAGCAGAGAGGCAGTTACCGAAAGGGATGCTTCAGCCTTTACCAGTTCCAGAGTGGAAATGGGAAAATATATCCATGGACTTAGTTATGGGATTGCCGAAGACACCTCGAGGTAATAATGCAATCTGGGTTATTGTTGATCGCTTGACTAAATCTGTTCATTTCCTTGCCATACGAGATAATTTTTCCCTAGATCAACTTTCCCGTTTGTATCTTAAAGAGATAGTCAGGTTACATGGATTTCCTCTCTCCATTGTATCTGTTCATGATCCCAGGTTCACTTCTAACTTTTGGAAAGGCCTTCAGAAGTCGTTGGGTACTGAATTAAATTTTAGTACAACTTTTCATCCTCAATCAGATGGGCTGTCAGAACGAATGATCCATACTTTGGAGGATATGCTACAAGCTTTCCCTATATATTAGCAGGGAAGTTGGGACCAACATCATTCTTTAGTTGAGTTTTCTTATAATAACAGTTTTCATTCCAGTATACAGATGGCACCATTTGAGGCATTATATGAGAAGCGGTGTCAAACTGTAGCTTTTTGGGATGAAGTGGGTGAAAGGAAGCTGATGGGACTAGAATTGGTAGAAGATATGGCAGAAAAATTTCAGTTGATTCTGAAACACATGAGAACATCTCCGAGCAGACAGAAAAGTTATGCAGATAACCGGAGGAAGGATATATCTTTCGAGGTAGGTGATCATGTGTTTCTCAAGGTTTCTCCATGGAAAGGTGTGATACGATTTGGTAAGAAAGGAAAGTTGAGTCCAAGGTTCATTGGACCATATGAAAGTCTGGAGAGAGTTGGATCCGTTTCATACAGAGTGGCATTACCTCTGAGTTTATCTCAGGTACACAATGTTTTTCATGTTTCGATGTTGAGAATGTATATTATAGATCCATCTTATGTTTTGAGTCCAGAGATAGTTTAGTTGGAAGAGAACCTATCTTATGAAGAACAGTCAGTCCAGATTGTTGACCACAAGGAGAAAGTTTTATGGAATAAGTTAATTCACTAGGTAAAGGTTTTTTGGAAAACCCATATGGTTGAAGAGGCAACGTGGGAATCTGAAAATGCTATGTGGGACAAATACCCACACTTATTTTGTTAAGTGAATAAAATTGTGAGGATGCAATTCCAAAAAGGGTGGACGGATGTAACGCCCCATGTAAATAAAGAATAAATAATTTTCATTTTTATTAATATTTATAAATTAAATATTAATTTTACTTTAAAGGGGTTTCTATGTTCGATAGCGTACCCGATACTCAACAATGAGTTTCTTTGAAATCTTACGTTGCACACTAGTAATATAATAATATTATTTTAAATGGTAGTTAAAACATAGCCATTGTATTGGAGGGAATGGATAGAAATAACTAAAATATGATTATATATGTTTTTTAAATGTTTTTACATTTATCCAATAAAAGATAAAGGCTTAAAATATGGAAAGAATTCAATATTAGGCATATATACCCTAATTTTCACAAAAGGTTCACTTATCACCTTTTGATGGTTTTCCATCATTAAATATAGTTTTTCTCACTCTTATACATTCTATTATACCAAATAAAACTCTTCTTTAGAATCGGGACATCAAAATATACTTTTTGTATTTTTTTGCTATTTTTCTGATAAAGTTCATTTTTTAATGAATAGTGTAAAATGGTGTATTTTAATTCAAAACCTCTTTTTAATATAATTTCATTGTATGATTATATTATCTTTTGCATTTGTTTTCAATTTAAATTAGAATATATTTTTACCATTTAATCCAATAGTGGTCGTTGGAATTAATTTCACTTTGAAATTGGACTTAAACTAGTGTCAAACTTTTGATACTTATTGTTTCATAAAAACATGCTATTTGCTCTGACAACGGGAATTAATTATTAAATTTATTAATACAACATATATGTTTTGAATTTTGTAAAATATACATAATTTTTTAATTCATAATATCAAATATAGCTTTGGGTGATGTTTTGGTATTTTTCTGAAAAACTTCAATTTTTGATGAATAGTGAAACCACTAAGTGGTACTTAAAAAAACTGATTTTTCGTTTAAATGAATTTTACCAACTCTTCCTTTTGAATTTCAAAAATCTGACATACATGGTTGTCATTGAGATGTAAAATGTGGTTCAATGGGATTAAAATAAGTTTGTGGTGAATAGTAACTTTTATGATTTTAATCGCGATTAGAGGTAATTAGTGTAGTTTAAGGTGACAATAATGTTTTAATAATATGGAATGAACTAGACACATGTACTACCCTTATTGGATGTGTCATGGAAGACCAATAAAATCCATGGGTCAACTTGGGGACCCCATGGAGCCACTTTGGAAGGAAAATGACATTAATATCTTTTAATTTAATGCTAAAATAAAAATGTCACAAACATGAGTTGTTTTACTAAAACAATTTTTACATGAGGTTATACAAGTCATATTTTTGACTATAAATATTCATTGCAAATATAAAAAGATTTCCTACATCATAGAAGTTTTTTTATAATTTTTAGACATTATATATATTAAATTATTTATGACGTCATGATGATGCAGCGATTACCTCATTAATAAAGGATTTAAATTAAATGAAAAGATATTGTAAAATCTATGACCTACACATGTCAAAAACCTATTGGATGGGTGGATTTTGAACCCTTATCACCTTATCCTAGAATTATATCAATGTGGGACCTTTTAAATCCGAAACCCATTTTAAAATAAAGTAACATTTCTTTACTTTCCAAGAGTGCCCCTCCTCTCCTCTTATAAAAGGCCCCCACCTCTACCACCTTACCCACACTTCAAA
Organism: Viscum album; assembly: GCA_963277665.1. NCBI lineage: Eukaryota > Viridiplantae > Streptophyta > Magnoliopsida > Santalales > Viscaceae > Viscum > Viscum album. The sequence goes on along the minus strand of OY728148.1, from coordinate 1,852,450,263 downwards.
AGACTTTTTCTCGGCAAAACCCTTCCCATTGTGTCTCTCCACATCCCTCTATAACTCTTATAAGCCACACTTTGGGAATAAGTCTTCCCAGGAAGCCTTTGAGCTCAAATCTAAGAGAGTTACCCGATTATAAGGTAATGTCTTCACTTGTGTCCTTTTGTTTATTTTTCTTCTCCAACCCCCTAAACTCTTTTTATTCATTTATTTTGTAACAAATACAGTATCTTCAATATACTAGGATGTTGTTATAAGAATATTTCGAGCTACACTTACACACACCTACATCTAATGGTTAAAGAACATACTGTTTCCATGGATGGCGAATTTCTGCCTCACGAAACGATGATTGTTCAATATTCTTCCAACACCTTCAAAGGTGGAAATTAAGATGTCACTATATTTATATATGATATATAATATGTTTATTTATTCCTTAAGCTTTTGTATTTTTCATTTATGGCACACCTTCATGGCTTCCATTATGGGTATACACGATATCTTTATTTTAGGAAGTGCGGACTACCGCCCCCTCAAAGTGATTTGATTCGTTAATGCCATATGTGGGACATATAAAGGATATATTTAAAGTTATTATATATGATTTATGTTACATATAAATTATGAATATAATTATGGAATTAAAATATACATACCTATAATTTAGTTTTAATTCCATTAATATGAAAAATAAATGAAAGTAGCGTTCATGAGTACGTACCACTTACCATCTCCATGAACGGTGCATTTCATTTCTTACATTAAATGATTATGTAATGTTATAAATACATGTATATGCTGGATATATATATGATATATATGATATCCAAATCATGAATATCATTCTGTATATAATGAACCTTTGACCACACGAATAACATGTAATTGTAAGAAGTCCACTTTTGACTTAAGAACCAAATATCGACAAAACAAACATTATTAACTTAAATGATTAAATAATGTTTATAACATGGTAATAAGTGATATAAAAGTAATAATGAACTTGAAGAAGGTTCTTAAGCAAGTAGAAATAAACTCAAGTTATCATTCAGGATGTTAAAGAACAATTGAGTCAAGTCGGACCTGAGGTAAGGGACTTCGTCTCAATCTCTTTTCATTGAGGCATGATTCGTTTTATACACAACTTTCTTTTATACGGTGTATAAACCCCTTTGAATTTTACTTTTACACAAAAGGAATATTTTTCTATGAATCATTTTTCTAAATGAAAAAAAGGAATTTTTCTTTTAACGTACGCGGTGACAATGACCTTTTCTGTCGTCGCGAGTATTATTTGGTCTTTGGCTTTCTCAAGAAGACGTAATGTTTTTAAAATGAAATAAATACCATATTATATTTTATGTATTTTGGTATTGAAAATGGTATTTATATGGATTTGTTATGTCAATATATTTAATTGACTTATTGTGATCAAAGTGTGGAAATTTTTTTCTTTCCATTATATTGTTTTATGTCTTATGATTTTATAATGGTACTTGGACATTTGACGGGTGGTTACGTGATAAACCATATTATGGGAGGTGCCGTGAATACCAGGACGGGTGGTTACGTTATAACCTCCAATGAATTGGGTATGGAAGTCAAACGTATGGCTATTCCATTAAGTGATATGTATAAGGCCCCAGCCTTAAACCTTACATAATCTTGAGTTATTACAAGATTACACATTGAGGATCTTTTCAGGTTTAGAGTTTTAGAGAATTAGATCATGAAACATGCATTACATTCCATATTTAGACAAAGTGGTTACATGAAAGACAGTATTCATTCTTCCCATCAACGGAAACATATTTAAAATAAAACATGGATTCTTTCTTGACACATCCTTCACACTGTCATCACATCATGTACCTTTCCCTTGACCTGTGAAAAACATTTCAAAAACTTGGGATGAGCATAAAAAGCTCAGTAAGGGTTATAAAAATATGGAAAGGAAACATGAGTTCATATATACATAAGAATTAAATCATACTTCAACCATAAAACAAAGGCACTTTCATACCTCATCAAACCATGAATAAATCATATAAATCACAAGACAAAAAGTTAACTTGAGGTATTCATAACATTCTTATGTAGGGAGTAACCCTCTTGGTTACGTTTGGAATACCCATCACAGTATATTCCATAAATCTCTTCGGAGAAACCTTAACGTTTCACTCCTTCGCGTTACCTAATGCATTGGAGAGCTATATCGGGCTCACCCGCCCTTAGTTTATCACGGATCCACCCATTTTCATAACAATTCCCAAGAACCATTACATAAATGTATCACATAAAACATGCATAAAGGAAACATAACATTTCCACATTTCAATCACAATATAACATTTTAGTATATTGAAATAATGAATCCATTCAAAAAGAAACCATTTCCAAAACCAGTTAAAACGTTTAATAAAGTGATTTTTGAATCAAAGTGTCCCATACCACCTTGAAGCTTTTAAAATTTTAAACCATTAATATCCATATAAATAAATCCTTAAAACCATTTTGAAAACATGGATATTAATAATAACAAATAATTAAAACATTTAAAGTGATATTTTGCTTAAAGGGGTTTTACCAAAATTAGAGACACTTGAATACAATAATTGAGGAATAACATTTAGTCAGAACTTTGTAATATCATGAGAATAAATGGATTCATGATATAATACTCCAAAGGACAGTATATACACCATATAAGAGCGAATTGGTGCATAACAACAGTAAACCCTCAATAGAAATGTCAAATGTGATGAAATCCCTTATAAAGAAGGTATCCTTAAATTAAGGACAAATCAATCTCAAAAATATGTGTGACAAATATAAATACACCCAATATAAGTGGATATTAAGTGTAAACCAATAAAAGGTCATTCACACATATTCAATGGATGACATATTCAATTACTACATGTTGAACCCAAAGAAATCTAAATTGGGTTAAAAGTTCCCTTGACATCCCAACGACATCACATCAAAATGAGTTGATGAGAGATAAAAAGTGTATCTCATCACTTGGACATAAAATTTACATCAATAAGGATATATGAGAACATATCCCAACATAACAATATGCAAATTAAAAGACCCAACAAAAGAAGTCTTTTAAAAAAGAGGAGGGTGAAAGGTTCCCTTACCGACTTGGGTATCTTTCAAAACATACACCCCATGAAAGAAGGAGAATAGATCATTGATGTAAATACTAATAAACGAAAGTATATTACACAAAGAGTAGAATAATGGGCAGTACATACACCACTCAATGGAATTTGTGGCAAATGTAGAATAAATCTCACGGGAATAAAAGTGAGATGAAAAATCCCTCACGAAAACTCGGCAGCCAAACGGCGCCACATAAAACATCCGAATATGGATTGATGAGATCAAATAGGGTATCTCATCACATTAAAAAATAATTTACATAAAAAGGAATATAAAATAACATCCCCAACATTAAAAAGAGGATCTTAAAAGAAGTTACATAAATGAGAGTACTTAAAAAGAAAGAGAGAGGTTAGATCTCTTACGAAAGTTCGACAGCCTAACGGCGCCACTCAAAACTTCCAAAATGGATTGATGAGAGAGAATAGGGTCTCTAATCACATGAAAATAAAAATTACAGTATGTTTAATATAAAATATCACCCCAATAACAAGAAATATGATCTTTAAAAGGAATGACATAAAAGTGTGTACTTAAAAAGAAAGAGAGGAGTAGGATCCCTTACCTCGGGTCCGACTTGACTCGATCGTTCTTCAATCTCCTGAATAATAAACTTGAGTTAATTTCTAATTCCTTAAGAACCTTTTTCAAGTTCATTATTCCTTTTATATCACTTATTACCATGTCATAAACATTTATGTAATCATTTAAGTTAATAATATTTGTTTTGCTGATACATGGTTCTTAAGTCGAAAGTGGACTTCTTACAATTAACTGTTGTTCGTGTGGCCAAATTTTTATTATCTCCAGAATTTTATTCATTATGTAGATATCATATATGTCATATATATCCAGTAAATGCACGCATTTATAACATTACATAATCATTTAGAGGTAAGAAATGAAATGCACCGTTCATGGAGATGGTAAGCCGTACGTACGCAAGAACACTACTTTCATTTCTATTTCATATTTTATAGAATTGAATAATAATGATATAAAGGTATATTATAATTCCAGTATAATATCATATATAATATAATTAAATCCATCTTTTATACGTCCCACGTATGGCATTAACGAATCACATCACTTTGAGGGGGCGGTAGTCCGCACTTCCTAAAATGAAGATATCGCGTATACCCATAATGGATGCCATAAAGGTAAGACACAAATGAAAAATACAGAAGAATAAGTAAAACATAAACATATTATATATCATATATAAAAATAGTGACATCATAATGGCCACCTTTGAAGGTGTTAAATGAGTATTGAACAATCATCGTTTCGGGAGGCAGAATTTCGCCATCCATGGAAACCGTATGTTCTTTAACCATTTGATGTAGTTGTGTGAGAGTGTAGCTCGAATATATCTTATAACAACATCCTAGTATATTTAAGATACTGGTGTTGTTACAAAAGAAGTAAATAAAAAGAGTTTAGGGGGTTGGAGAAGAAAAATAAAACAAATGAACATGAGAGAATGAATTACCTTTAAAAGTGTAACTCCTATTGATTTGAGCCTAAAGGCTTCCTTTGAAAGGATTCTGACCAAAGGGAATCCTCTAGGATGACGATAAGGATGTGGAGAGAGTAAATGGGCAGGGGTTGGCCGAGCCAAAGGCTTAAGGAGTGTGTGAAATGAGGTAGAGGTGGGGGCCTTTTATAAGAGGAGAGGAGGGGCACTTTTGGAAAGTAAAGAAATATTACATTATTTGAAAATGTGTTTCGGTTTTAAAAGGTCCCACATTAATATAATTCGTGTATAAGATGATAAGGGTTCGAAATCCACCCATACAATAAGTTTTGGACATGTGTAGTTCATAGATTTTACATTATCTTTCCATTTTATTTAATTCGTCAAATAATGATGTCATCGCTGCATCATTATTATGTCATCAATAATTTAATTTATTTAATGTCTAAAAATTATAAAACAAATACTATGATGTAGGAAATCTTTTTATCTTTAAAATGACTATTTATAATAAAAAATATGATCTTTATAACCCCATGTAAAAATTGATTTCGTAAAACATATTATGTTTTTGTCATTTTTACTTGTACATTAAATAAAAAGTTATTTATGTCATTTCCCAACCAAAGTGTCTCCATGGGGTCCCCAAGTTGACCCATGGTTTTTCATGGTTGGCCATTACACATACAATGAGGTTAGGACTTGTGTAAAGTTCATTTCATATTATTAAAACATTATATTTACCTTAAACTACACTAATTACCTCTAATCGCGATTAATGAAAAAAAGTTACTATTCACCAAAAAATTATTTTTATCCCATTGAACCACATTTTACTTATTAATGACAACCATGTATGTCGGATTTTAAAAATTCAATACACATTAGTGGAAAACTTTCATTTAACTGAAAAATCAGTTTGCTTGATTACCACTTAGTAGTTTCACTATTCACCAAAAAATGGAGTTTTTCAGAAAAATACAAAAACTTCACCCTAAGCTATATTTGATATTCCGAATTCAAAAATGAAGTCCGTTTTACAAAATTCAAAAAATATTAGTCACATCAATTAATTTAATAATTAATTCCCGCTATCAGAGCAAATAGCGTGTTTTTATAAAACAATAAGTATCAAAAGATTGACACTAGTTTAAGTCTGATTTCAAAGTGAAATTAATTCCAACGACCACTATTGGATTTAATGGTAAAAATATTTTCTAATTTCACTTTAAAAACAATTCAAAATATTATCTAATCATATAAATAAATTAGATTAAAAAGAGGTTTTGAATTAAAACACAACATTTTACACTATTCATTAAAAAATGAACTTTATCGGAAAAATACGAAAAAATTACACAAAGTAAAATTTTATGTCCCGATTCTTAATAAGAGTTTGATTTGGTCCAAACGAATGTATAAGAGTGATCAAAACTATATTTAATGACAGTTCTCCATTAAAAGGCGATAAGTGATCCTTTAGTGAAAACTAGGCCATATACACCTAAAATTGAATTCTTTCCATATTTTAAGCCTTTAGATTTTATTGGATAAATGTAAAAACATTAAAAAACATATATAATCATATTTTAGTAATTTCTATCCATTCCCACCAATACAATGGCTAGATGTTAACTACCATTTGAAATAATGTTATTTTATTATTAGAGTGCAACGTAAGATTCCCAAGAAACTCGTTGTTGCGTGTTGGGTACGCCATCGAGCATTGCATCCCCTTTAAAGTCATATTAATATTTTATTCACAAATATGGATAAATATGAAAATGTCATATTCTTTATTTACCTGGGGTGTTACATCCTTCCCCCCTTTTGGGAATTGCGTCCTCACAATTTTAAAATTGCGCTTGGAAACATCCTTGAACGTCCCACATCGAAACAAGAGTCGGTAAAACAATCACTTTTAAATAAAGAAAGATAAGCACAGAGGTCACCCGAGTTAACCCATACTAGGATTCCAAGTATGAAAATATGGACATGGAGGAGAAAACATAGGGTCATGTTCTGATGGAGAGTGATAGAAAACATGTTTAGGATAAAGTTATCAATAAGAAAATCACAAACTTGTGATGGGTTAAACGGTGTTGGGTTCCCCAGTAGGAAAAGTTAATAGAAAACATTTTTGTTTTAAGTTACTTTTTATTGAGGAATTTATTCATAAGGAAGCATAATCACTTATCATGTTGACTTTAAACTTTTACTAGATTCCATAGTCAAACTCATATTTTTTCCAAAAGACGAGTATTTAGGGAGACTTGTTCACATTAAGAGTACTATAATCAACTTCTAGAGAATCACCTAATCCACAAAAGAGAAGTATATACTTCCCATGTCTTTAGACCTTAACCATAACCAAAACCAAAAAGCCTAGTACAAGGTCAGATAATCCAGAAAAGGATAACCCTTTATAAAAAGAAAATCTATTCTTAATCTCCAAAATTTGTCCAACAAAACACAAAGTTCAACAAGGACCATCCGATAAAAAATTTATCCATAAAATTATTCAAAGTAAACCAATATAATATTGAAACCCAAATATTTGAAGGATTTAGTCACATAGTCTTCCAAGTTAAATCGTAACATTTATCTCGAAACAACATCTGTTGCTCCTAAAGTCTCGTATTTAAAAGTAATTAACCTAATCACATATCCTCTATGATAGGATAATCATTTTCATAAATAACCCAAAATCAACTTACTCTTAAAAAAAATAATCAGTCAAACTAACCAGGGACTTCACGTAGTCCAGTGGTAGGTGATAAATACCAGTCGCACTTTGGTTGTGGGTTCGATTCCCGCAGCTTTGTCCGACGTGACGGGTTGTCACACGGTCTGCGTGTTTTCCTTTTTCCAAAACTATATAATTCTTAAATCATTCCCCAAAAAGAGATAAAATCATCAAAAATGATCATAACATATTTTAACCTCAATTTTATCTCATGCTTTTCATTTTCCAGCATATCATATAATAACCCATAATTACCTCAAAAGTAAGGATCATATAAACTCTAATGGTTACCTTTATTATTATTACCTGAACTTCCACATGGATTGGTCATCTCGTACATGATTCATTAAAGATCATACCAAGGTTCAAGTTGTTTATCATGACTCCTTGATATTTGGTTTAGAACAACCACGAGTTTCCTCATTGAATCCTCCATTTTATCTAGTATCTTAATCAGAGAACCACCATAGTTTCCTTCAAACCTGTTGTCTCTTTGGTGCCTGCTAGATCCATCCATTCACTAAAAATAGAAATGTCAGTGTGCGTATATCAACAAAACCATCATGTACTAATGATGAAGGTAAACACTACGATACACATACTCATTCACTTTATCTAAAACTAGGACTCTTTCTGAAATCCTAACCATTATGGTAATGTCACTTGTGCTTAGAGAATACCCTAACTGCTAAAGTTATCTAAACCTCCCTTTGATACCAACTATAAGGCCCCAGCCTTAATCCTTACTTAATCTTGAGTTATTAAAAGATTACACATTGAATATCTTTTTAGGTTTAGAGTTTTAGAGAATTAGATCATGAAACTTTCATTACATTCCATATTTAGACAAAGTGGTTACATGAAAGACAGTATTCATTCTTCCTATCAACGGAAACATATTTAAAATAAAACATGGATTCTTTCTTGACACATTCTTGACACTGTCATCACATCATGTACCTTTACCTTGACCTGTGAAAAACATTTCAAAAACTTGGGATGAGCATAAAAATCTCAGTAAGGGTTATAAAAATATGTAAAGGAAACATGAGTTCATATATACATAAGAATGAAATCATACTTTACCCATAAAACAAAGGCACTTTCATACCTCATCAAACCATGAATAAATCATAGAAATCATAAGACAAAAAGGTAACTTGAGGCATTCATAACATTATTACATAGGTAGTAACCCTCTTGGTTACGTTTGGAATACCCATCATAGTATATTCCCTAAATCTCTTCGGAGAAACCTTAACGTTTCACTCCTTCGTGTTACCCAATGCATTGGAGAGCTATATCGGGCTCACCCGCCCTTAGTTTATCACGGAACCACCCATTTTCATAACAATGCCCAAGAACCATAACATAAATGTATCACATAAAACATGCATAAATGAAACATAACATTTCCACATTTCAATCACAATATAACATTTTAGTATATTGAAATAATGAATCCATTCAAAAAGAAACCATTTCCAAAACCAGTTAAAACATTTAATAAAGAGATTTTTGAATCAAAGTGTCCCATACCACCTTGAAGATTTTAAAATGTTAAACCATTAATATCCATATAAATAAATCCTTGAAACCATTTTGAAAACATGGATATTAATAATAAAAAATAATTAAAACATTTAAAGCGATATTTTGGTTAAAGGGGTTTTACCAAAATTAGAGACACTTGAATACAATAATTGAGGAATAACATTTAGTCAGAACTTTGTAATATCATGAGAATAAATTGATTCATGATATAATACTCCAAAGGACAGTATATACACCATATAAGACCGAATTGGTGCATAACAACAATGAACCCTCAATAGAAATGTCAAATGTGATGAAATCCCTTATAAAGAAGGTATCCTTAAATTAAGGACAAATCAATCTCAAAAAATATGTGTTACAAATATAAATACACCCAATATAAGTGGATATTAAGTGTAAAACAATAAAAGTTCATTCACACATATTCGACGGATGACATATTCAATGACTACATGTTGAACCCAAAGAAATCGAAATTGGGTTAAAAGTTCCCTTGACAGCCCAACGACATCACATCAAAATGAGTTGATGAGAGATAAAAAGTGTATCTCATCACTTGGACATATAATTTACATCAATAAGGATATATGAGAACATATCCCAACATAACAATATGCAAATTAAAAGACCCAACAAAAGAAGTCTTTTAAAAAAGAGGAGGGTGAAAGGTTCCCTTACCGACTTGGGTATCTTTCAAAACATACACCCCATGAAAGAAGGAGAATAGATCATTGATGTAAATACTAATAAACGAAAGTATATTACACAAATAGTAGAATAATGGGCAGTACATACACCACTCAATGGAATTTTTGTCAAATGTAGAATAAATCTCACGGGAATAAAAGTGAGATGAAAAATCCCTCACGAAAACTCGGCAGCCTAACCGCGCCACATAAAACTTCCAAATATGGATTGATGAGATCAAATAGGGTATGTCATCACATTACAATATAATTTACAGAAAAAGGAATATAAAATAACATCCCCCAACATTAAAAAGAGGAGCTTAAAAGAAGTGACATAAATGAGAGTACTTAAAAAGAATGAGAGAGGTTAGATCTCTTACGAAAGTTCGACAGCCTAACGGCGCCACTCAAAACTTCCAAAATGGATTTATGAGAGAGAATAGGGTCTCTAATCACATGAACATAAAAATTACAGTATGTTTAATATAAAATATCACCCCAATAACAAGAAATATGATCTTTAAAAGGAATGACATAAAAGTGTGTACTTAAAAAGAAAGAGAGGAGTAGGATCCCTTACCTCGGGTCCGACTTGACTCGATCGTTCTTTAATCTCATGAATAATAAACTTGAGTTAATTTCTACTTCCTTAAGAACCTTTTTCAAGTTCATTATTCCTTTTATATCACTTATTACAATGTCATAAACATTTATGTAATCATTTAAGTTAATAATATTTGTTTTGCCGATACTTGGTTCTTAAGTCGAAAGTGGACTTCTTACAATTAACTGTTGTTCGTGTGGCCAAATGTTTATTATATCCAGAATTTTATTCATGATGTAGATATCATATATGTCATATATATCCAGTACATTCACGCATTTATAACATTACATAATCATTTATAGGTAAGAAATGAAATGCACCGTTCATGGAGACGGTAAGCCGTTCGTACGCATGAACGCTACTTTCATTTATATTTCGTATTTTATAGAATGGAATAACAATGATATAAAGGTATATTATAATTCCAGTATAATATCATATATAATATCATTAAATCCATCCTTTATACGTCCCACATATGGCATTAACGAATCACATCACTTTGAGGGGGCGATAGTCCGCACTTCCTAAAATGAAGATATCGCGTATACCCATAATGGATGACATAAAGGTAAGACACAAATGAAAAATACAGGAGCATAAGTAAAACATAAACATATTATATATCATATATAAAAATAGTGACATCATAATGGCCACCTTTGAAGGTGTTAAATGAGTATTGAACAATCATCGTTTCGGGAGGCAGAATTTCGCCATCCACGGAAACCGTATGTTCTTTAACCATTTGATGTAGTTGTGTGAGAGTGTAGCTCGAATAAATCTTATAAAAACATCCTAGTATATTTAAGATACTGCTGTTGGTACAAAATAAGTAAATAAAAAGAGTTTAGGGGGTTGGAGAAGCAAAATAAAACAAATGAACATGAGAGAATGAATTACCTTTAAAAGTGTAACTCCTTTTGATTTGAGCCTAAAGGCTTCCTTTGAAAGGATTCTTCCCAAAGGGAATCCTCTAGGATGAGGATAGGGATGTGGAGAGAGTAAATGGGCAGGTTTTGGCCGAGCCAAAGGCTTGAGGAGTGTGTGAAATGAGGTAGAGGTGGGGGCCTTTTATAAGAGGAGAGGAGGGGTACTTTTGGAATGTAAAGAAATATTACTTTATTTGAAAATGTTTTTCAGTTTTAAAATGTCCCACATTGATATAATTCGTGGATAAGGTTATAAGGGATCGAAATACACCCATCCAATAAGTTTGGAACATGTTTAGTTTATAGATTTTACATTATCTTTCCATTTTATTTAAATCGTCAAATACTGATGTCATCGCTGCATCATTATTATGTCATAAATAATTTAATTTATTTAATGTCTAAAAATTACAAAACAAATACTATGATGTAGGTAATCTTTTTATATTTCCAATGACTATTTATAATCAAAAATATGATCTTTATAACCCCATGTAAAAATTGTTTTCGTAAAACATATTATGTTTGTGTCATTTTTACTTTTACATTAAATAAAAAGTTATTTATGTCATTTCCCAACCAAAGTGTCTCCATGGGGTCCCCAAGTTGACCCATGGCTTGTCTTGGTCGGCCATTACACATCCAATGAGGTTAGTACATGGGTCAAGTTCATTTCATATTATTAAAACATTATATTTACCTTAAACTACACTAATTACCTCTAATCGCGATTAATGAAAAAAAGTTACTATTCACCAAAAAATTATTTTTATCCCATTAAACCACATTTTACTTCTTAATGACAACCATGTAAGTCGGATTTTCAAAATTCAATACACATTAGTGGTAAACTTTCATTTAACTGAAAAATCAGTTTGCTTGATTACCACTTAGTGGTTTCACTATTCATCAAAAATTGGAGTTTTTCAGAAAAATACCAAAACTTCACCCTCAGCTATATTTGATATTCCGAATTCAAAAATGAAGTCTGTTTTACAAAATTCAAAACATATTAGTCACATTAATTAATTTAATAATTAATTTCCACTGTCAGAGCAAATAGCGTGTTTTTATAAAACAATAAGTATCAAAAGATTGACACTAGTTTAAGTCTGATTTCAAAGTGAAATTAATTCCAATGACCACTATTGGATTTAATGGTAAAAATATTTTCTAATTAGACTTTAAAACCAATTCAAAATATTATCTAATCGTATAAATAAATTATATTAAAACGAGGTTTTGAATTAAAACACAACATTTTACACTATTCATTAAAAAATGAATTTTATCAGAAAAATACCAAAAAATTACACAAAGAAAAATTTGATTTCCCGATTCTTAATAAGAGTTTTATTTGGTCCAAAAGAATGTATAAGAGTGATCAAAACTATATTTAATGACAGTTCTCCATTAAAATGCGATAAGTGAACCTTTAGTGAAAACTAGGGCATATACACCTAAAATTGAATTCTTTCCGTATTTTAAGCTTTCAGCTTTTATTGGATAAATGTAAAAACATTAAAAAACATATATAATCATATTTTAGTTATTTCTATCCATTCCTGCTAATACAACGGCTACATGTTAACTACCATTTGAAATAATAATATTTTATTATTAGAGTGCAACGTAAGATTCCCAAGAAACTCGTTGTTGCGTGTTGGGTACGCCATCGATCATTGCATCCCCTTTAAAGTCATATTAATATTTTATTAAAAAATATGGATAATTATGAAAATTTCATATTCTTTATTTACCCGGGGTGTTACAATATGTGTGGAAGTTGACCGTATGGTTATTCCATTTAAGTATGTTTATGTCCCAAGTTACCTTTAAATGTTTTGTGACCTTTATATGGGTTTTATGGTACTATTTTGGTTACAAAAGGGTAATTAATTATCTTTTATTAAGTGAAGAGTTTTTACTACTTCATAAAGGTGAAAAGTATTACTTTGATAAATTATGCATGGTTTACTTGTTGTTTTGAAAAACTAACAGTTTTCATTCATTGTGTATCCCTTACTGAGCTTTTTATGCTCACCCCAAGTTTCTTTGAAATGTTTTTCATAGGACTTAATGTTGAATAGGGTCAAGGATGTGATCAAGGGAAAGTCATGCTATCTAAAATATGGAACTAGACATGTTTCCTTTTAAGAGTTTTTATTTTATGGAAACTTAGTAGAAGTTTCTACTTTGTAATCTTTTGAGATGTAATGGTTATGTCCTAATTCTCTAAAACTCTAAACCATGAAAAGATCCTCAATGATAATTATTCATTTAATTCAATATTAAGTAAGGTTTAAGGCCAGGGCCTTATAATATATTTCTTCCTTCATCGTTGTAACCTATATCAAGTGTCATTAACAATAACATTTCATAATCATGAGTTCACTTTACATTTCATAGGAATCAATAGTAGGAAAAAAATTAATCAATGTTCTTCATCCTTCTAATAATCCAGATTATTCAAAAGTTTTATTACTAAAAATTTTCGATATTTCCTTTTCCCTCAAAATTATAAAATACAACATCCTATTTGTCCATGAAAAAGTAATTTTATTTAATAGAACACAAAAATACTATTTGGGTATCCAACATACTAAACACCAATACTATTAAAATCTATAGTCTTTTAATTTCTGTATTCAAGATTTATATATATACTAAATTAACATATTCAACTCTATATGACGTTGAATATTTTTCTTCATCCTTCATCACCAGCCATAAATTACTCAAAATTTATCTCAACTAGTTGTATGATGTAGTGACTACCCCAAATAATATCATTTCAAATATTTTTACATCCACTCACTAAAAAAATTATCATTAATTACATAAGACGCATAAATTAAATTTTTGGGATAAATAATTCACCAAATGTTTAGTATCATATTCTGATAGTTGAATTTGAATTTATGGTATTCCATTATCTAGTGCTTTCATATTTTAGAGTATATAATTTTGGTAGAATATATTTTGGAACACCTAAAGGAAACTGAATTTTCCAACTCCTCAATAACTGAAGTTTCAATTATCCATTCAAAAGAAATATTATAAATCTTATTCATTATGAAATGTGTACATCGGGTTCAAGGACTCTGAGACACCATTACAATGAAATCATAACTTAATAAATAGGCTAAAAAGAAGAATTTTGGGACATAGTAAAATAACATATTGCTGATATCATTATATTTTTAGGTCATATAAAGTAAAAAATATATATTAATCACACCCCAATAGGATATAGATCATTATATTAAACGTTAACATGAATTAATAGACCAAGATAGACAAAATATACTATATTACTAAAACAATTTCCCCTAAATATCATAGATCATGTAATACATGAATATGATACTAACCCAAAATCAATAATCATAATTCACCAAACCTATAATTACAATAGATATTCATATATCCAAACATTACATCCTATATTATCGTATATCCTAAATGAAATCACCTCGAGTTGTGCAGGATGATCAAATATCTTCTTCCCTCACCCATCAATTCCATAAATATCTTGAAGAACCAATGGTTTTCCAAATACCTTATCATACCCATAGTTGTTAAATAAAATTATAATAATTTTGTTATATTGTTATTTATTTAAATTCTCATGACTATTCATATCGAAAAATAAAAAATAAATTAATTTTATGATTAAGAGAAATATATCATCACGATTTCTCATTATTAGAACTACTAGGAAGAACATTTATATGTGATAATGATTTAAAGAAATACATGAAAACCATTCACAATAATAAATAAAATCCTTGATTTCAATTTATATTTCACTACCAAGATTAAAAAAATCATCAAAATAAGGCCACCGACATGAATTATTACCCATGTACATCACTGATGGGGTTTTCCACTATTAGAACCACTGTATAAGTTTTTTGTAGTCTATAACTTTTTATATACTTGAATGGAATGTATCTTGGTGTGAGAAACCATGTCATGGATGTTTTTCAATAGGATATATAAAATTTTGAGATGTTTTATTGGAATCAACCTGAATCATCTCCAAATGATATCATATAAATTTTTTCATTATATGATGATGTATATGAGTATTTTAGATATATTACAAGAATTTCGAAAAGTTACACAATAATTATGGACATTAAGATGAATTTCCAATGGTTTTTAAACATCGGATCATCAGGTGAAAATTTTAATATATTTATTGAAAACTATTATTTATTTAATATCACTATATAAAAAATTATGATATTCTTGCATGGTGTTTGTGATCATTAAAACTCCTAAATATGATTCTCCCAATTTTATTAGTGTCCCCCATATATAAATAAGGATCTTGATGAAAATGATGTTGTGATTTATTTCACATATTTTCATGTGATTCCCATGATCCTTGGAAACTAAAATATGTAAGAGTCTTACAAATACTTATCATTGATCTCAATTAAACGCTTATAAAGTACATAAATGAGGTAGATTAGCTAGTATAATTTTTCCTATTAATATTAATCATATTTTTAATTCTGGATATGTAAATAGATTTTACGATATTGTGGGTTTTTAAATTTTTTCGTACTCCATGGTTTATATTTCATACACCCCTCTAAAACAGAATAGTATATTTATTGTAGATTAATGAATATTTGGATTGATAATTGAATGAGAATTTATTGGAAACAATTATTTTTCTAGGTCCCATGAAACAAAACCTTCAAATAATAATTTTAATTGTTGAATTATCAGGGTCATGACATAAACCTTTGAAAAATCAGTGGGGTGAATATAAAATCTATAACACCCTACTGCAAAAAATGAAAAATAGTCATTCTGGTCAACAAAATAGAATCATGATAAAAGTAGTGTTTTATGGGGACTTTATATTCAATAGTGAATTTATATGTATGTCATGTTGGCCATTAAAATGCGAAAGATGAAAGTATATCTTAAAAATTAATTATTATACAAAATGAATCATTTTCTCAACATAGTAGTTAGAAATCACATTACCATGTGAAAATCCATTCCAAAACACCATGAATGATATTAATTGGATAACAGAAACATCGAAGTACATCCATTGGTATGAGAAGTCACCATGGGGAAAACCACATATGTGGATCAAGGAATTATGAGGGGAATATTAGTTTAATAAAATTTATCCTTAAATTATCATAAATCTTCACCATCACGGGTACTTTGGTTGTAGCTATAAACTATAAAAAACAAATTTTTGTAGATTTGATCCACGTTTGAAGTGGATTTTCATGGTTCAATAATATTTAATGTTTTTAATAAATTTTATTATTATTTACAATTTAAAGGTATTTATATTTATTTGTAACATGATTAGATATTAAAATATCAAATGTTTCAATTATTCTCTTATCTGAAAATGTTATTGAAATAGTGAAAAAATAATTTTTTTAATGATTTTATAAATAGTTTGACTAATTAAAATTCATTTTATTTTATTTTTGTGATTTTTTAAAAACATTATAAATGTTTATTATTATCCAAAAAATGTTTTTTTTGTAAAATATCCAATATTTAGTTTATACTGGATTTCATATTGAAACCAGGTAAATGATAATATGAAATGTCCATATTGGAAAAAAGTTAATTGTCCAAGGTTATCCAAGCCTAAATTTTAGTGTACATGATTTTTTTGGGAATCTCTCATATGTTGTCTATATAATTATTTGATAAATTAATAGTTAATTTATTTAATACTACATATCTTGAAAAAATATATAAATCATTTAATTTTTAATTGTGATGTATGATTTAGTTTAAACTATTAAACTATAGTCAAAATAGTATAAGAGAATTTAATGAGTTACATTCTATTTATGATAATTGATTTAGATTTATTCTACCTTGAAATTTTATTATCATAGATTATAATTTGTAATTTATTATTTAATTATAGTTTATAAATATTGGGTATTATAATAGAGATGAAATTATAAATCTCTCTTGATAAATGTATCCCTGGGTTTAGGGGATTTCTATCAAACAACTGACTAAATGGGATGCTTATGAGCTTTTCAAAAACATTGTGGTGGGTTGCCTATGGATCCAAGAATACCCTTATGAGGATTACTTATTTTACCCAATTATTATCCATTAAATAATAATGTTTATTGTACCATATTCATGGGATACATTTGGAGATGTGTAAATATAGTGGGCATTTAATTTTGGAATGTATCATAATCTAGGAGCTATGTGAAGAGATACCCTTAAATATGGTTTGAACATATTTATTTAGATTAAGAAATTATAATTATAATCTAATTAATTAGAATCATATATATATAAAAAATTAATACCATTATAGTTGTTGATAAGACTAAATTCTCTTTAAACATACAATGTTTATTTTAAAATGTGGACACTTTTCTAGACATAGATGATACAACTGTGTTGGTAATTATAATTTCAAGTACCCATTTATTAACTTTTATATAATGATAGAATGTAATTGTAAACCCAAATAGAATTCGGTTATTTTTTTGACATTTTATTTCGGTTACATTAGTCATGATACCCAGATAGGATTAGGTTATTGAAGGTAGAGTGTTTAGTTTCTTAAGATGGATTATGTAAAGTGTTCTCTACTTAACCATAAAAGAGTAATATATTTCATTATTGTGATTCCGTTTAAAAAAATTATTATAAAATAACTGACATTTAGGGGTATAGTTGGAAACCACAGAAAAAAAATACAACAAAAAATAAAAATTATTTAATTAATCAAAAATACATAAATGTATAAATAGCCTTTCAAATATACAAAACAAATGTTAAAAATTGAGTATCATTCTTGTAAGAGATTATTTGAATCATCCCATTTACCAAATTCCTTCTAATATTTTCATTGCTCAATGATCAAAATAGCCAATATAATAATTGTTGGAAATTTTTTTGACAATGAGGTCACAAAAAAATAAAAAAATTTCTTCAGTTGATATATTGGTAATGTTATAAATAATATGATACAATTATAAAAATATTTATAAACTATACATATATTCTTCATTCGATACCACTGACTCTCTTAACTCCCTTATCTTGATATCCTCTTCCAATGTAATCTCAATATCAAACAAATAAGATTTATTGAGGTCCTCATTTACAGTCTTTCCGAACCTACCATTCAACTATTTATTTATATAGAATACAATTCAATGGAATATGTTTTTGAACCAATCTTCATATATGAAATTATTATACATGTCCTCAAAAATAATCAAATGACCCCTGCTCTTAGTGGGGAGTCTTTTTTTATCATATTATGGTTTTCTAGTATCACATATGACATGAAAATAGTACCCAATATAATTTGTATATTTCATTGATCAATATTTTATATTACCTCTACTAAACCGAAATTAAGAAATATTTCAAGAACATTTAAAATAATAGAATTTCCTTAAAATATTTTGATCAATGGTTTAGGTATCATTGATTAGTCATTTCGTTTTTTATGATTCTTACCTTTTTTTTAAAATATTCTCTAGAATCAATTCTATATAACATCTTTTTTATAAGCAAATGAAATCATAAAATTTTTGTATCCCATTTTGACATTAAGATATATGAAAATATTAGAATAATTTCCTTCATGAATATTTTAGTAATGAGATTATTATTAGTGTGACAAAAATAATAGCGATATATGGATCTTGTACCTTTAATAAATATTTTGTAATTTGATGAGGGGATATTATTTTAAATAAAACAAATTAAAAAATTCATTATTAAATGAATATAAAATAGAATACTCAAATGATGAATTCCCTAGTTATAGATATGAGATCATCATTATTGAATATTAAACTGAGATAAATCCTATTAAAAGGTGGTGTTTATTATAAGAAACTACACATAATTTTACCAAAACCTTGGAATCATTTATAAGATAAGGAACAAATTGACGTGTTGATGTAAACCCTTTAAGGGTAACCCACTATTGAATTAGTTTGACCAGTTAATAATGTTTCATTTGATAATCTTGAAAGACTTCACATAATATTAAAGATTCATCATAAACAAGATAAACAAAAGAATAAAAATATATGATCTTGAAATCAATATAATCTAGTATGAAATGAGTTTGTGAGACTAATGTTTTCATTTACCGAATGGTCTGGATATTGAATTTATTATTTTGGATGTAGTATTGAAATGATAACGTGTTCAACATAATAATACCTATTTATATGAATGTTTAAATGATATATAATCTAATATATGGGTTTTAATCTCGAATGTTATGTACAATGTACAATAATGTATATGTTTATTTCATTTAATGAATACTAGACATGTCCAGTAGTCATCAAATATCATTGAATGTTGAATGTAATATTAGGGGTGAACTAAATTATTGAAACACCTATGTAATTTTTTGTTTATGATTAATGAATAAAAAAATTATGCAAATTTATGATGACCATCATATCATATAATGAATAAATAAATTAATAATGGAAGTGGAAGTTAGATTTTTTTATATATTATATAATATTATAAATATAATAGTTATGATATGAATATTATAAAAATAAAATAATATAATCCACTTAATAAAAATATTTATGGTGATAAATTTTTTTTTGTTTTGTTTAGAATATGTATTTCAAATGAATTTATTTGAAGAAAATATAGATATTGGCTATTTTGACCATTATTCTTTATGATTGAATGGAATTATGAAAATTTTTAATGTAGTCATTATGATGTTACCATTGTACATATATTATATAAATGTATATGAAGAAATATAGTCTCTACATATGGGTGAATTTATGGACTCAACTAGTAGGAAGACCGCTTATGATGTTCGTTCATTAGAATATATGAGGGAGGTGGCATCATTAGGATGTAACCATAACAAAGCGCAATCCATGCTTCAACATATGATTATTAAGCATAATTGTTTATTGTGGAATTTTATGATACTGGATGTCACTTCAAGATCGATGTTGGATGAACCACTATAAATTTCATACTTCACTACCTTATAACTATTGTTTATATTATTAAATTGTAATAAAATACATAAATAAAAATACTTCAGATATAATATTTTAGTAGTATCTAAAAAAAAGATCATTATAAATTTTATCAAATTTAATCAAAAAATTAAATAATTTAAATACAGGAATTTTTTTATTAATTATTTATGTTACATACTTCACACATAGTAATCTTTAGTGTTTCCATGTGAAATTTGAAATAATATGATTATGTGAGATTAAATTATCTATATTGGGTAGTATACAATTGAAGCTATTATATCACATAAATTGAATATATAATACTATAGTAATAAATAAATTTAATAATTACACAAAAAAGAAAGATAGATAAATAGATAACATAATAATAAACAAAAACGAGGTTATAAATAACTAATCTCATAGTGATGGATTATATATTCTCGTCCACCAAAAACATAGCATCAAGGCTCTCTTAGAATAATTTATCTATAAATTGATCAGGATGATAAACAATACCAAAGATAATTTTACTCATGTGACCTACAAATGCATTAAATGGAAATAGAATTATAGTAACCACCCATAGTGAATTATGTCCAATGAATACACCATATGAAGAGAATATATGGAAAATAATTCTAATAATGTTTTATAAAGGACCTCATAAAAATTTCATGTCTATGTCTTCCTTATTTTCTAGTATATTAACATGTATACAATAAATTTCTATATTTCCAAACTCAATGGAACATTATTGACATACATTAGAATATCTGAAAATAAACATATAAATAATATGATATCAACTATGAAAGGTAAATATCCCTTATCGTAGGATTTAAAACAAATAATACATAAGATTACATACACGTTGTAGGGATGTAAATAGAAAATAATCTCTTATTTTTTGTGGGTTATTACACATTTTTGTTTCAATGGCAGAGGCTTCATCAACTTGGTTTTATCCAAATGTGGATATAATTTTTATGCAGCAAAATTTGTGTTACATAAATAAATTTTTCGGATGCATAATTTTTACATGAAGTTTTTAGAATTATAACATCTATTGAAGGTAGTATAATGATAGGTAGTGGATATAACTCATTCATGAAATAATAATTAATTTATATTGATGTAATATAAAATAAATTCATTGAAATATAATGAAATTGAATGATTATGAAAATAATGGTTAGGAAGAGGTTAAGAACTCTTACCTTGTAATGTATCTTCCTAAAAATGGATAGGGACAACCTAGAACATTATAACCTACTTTGAGAGAATATCAAGACTAAAAATGGGATTGAATTCTTGATCAAATTATATGAAGTTAAAAAGAGTGATAGAATGGGTGGATGTGTTCTCCTCTAATATGGTGAAATAGAGGGAAATTTATTTTAAATCCTAAATTTGGTGAAGGGTTATGATGGAATCACATTTGTGTTATGTGAGTTAGGAAATGGTTTTTTGGATTGACATGAGGGATTGAATTTACAATATAAATATTTCTTCCAAAATGTTTCTAAATCATGTTAATCCTTACAATTGTGAGAATGTTTTGAATTCTCACATTTACCCCATTAGCCTTGAATAAATATTTACCATCGTAAATATTCTTTTTCTAAAAATACATGATTGGATATACTAAAAAATAAAATTTGATAAATCTATATTTAGATTCAATCAAATTATATAAGATTTATAGATATTATTTAATCATCATTTAAATTAAAAATAATATATAGAAAAATAAATTTTATAGTAAAATGAATTTTTATACATTAATCATGTTATTTTAATTTCCTATAAACTCAATACAATTTATTATATGATTAATAAATTTCATAAATTAAAAACTTTAGGAAATAAATTTAATTTATTTGGATAATTTTCATGAAACATAAAGTAACTTTTTTTTAAAATAATTCATTTTAGAAATAAAATTAAAATTATACTTACACAAATTATTATATTTTTCATCAAAAACATTATATATATTTAATCAAATTTAAATTAAAAAATTTATAAATATATTTTTTATAATATTTTTGTTATACTATACTGTAATAAATATGTAACAAAATTGGTGTTCGGAAATAAATTTAGAGTTGTAGTGTTTACGTACCATAGAATAATAGAGAGTATTACATTCACACCCGTACATAAATTATTCCATAGTAAAAAAATCATGATATATGTTTTCTTTATAAAAATATTAGAAGTTCCATTTCATTGAATTTTTAGGTTCTCATATTCATGCCTCTAACATATGATTCCTCGATTGTTCATCAACCATCCATGTTATTTTATTCCAAAATACATTCTCCCTTTTTAGAATAATATTTATGAGGTAGTCATTATAGGACAAGTTAGATTCCAAATATATATATTTATTATTTAGTATATATGTTAGGTCTGTCTTGTTAATCTTTAATTAAGAATAAGGGATCATGTCAATCACTTTATAATGTTCATGTGACATAACCATATAGTAATCGAAAAATTAGATTCTCTTTAAAATTTCAAAAGTCCTGATATAGATAAAACATACATACCATTTTTTTCTAAACCTTATAACAACCTTTAATAAAGATTCCTTTTAAAAAAACTTGATCTTGTACCTAAATTTCCATGACATTCATTCCATTATTGACATATATTTTTTAATAAACCATAAGTAAATTTCACATGGCTCAGGAAATATTTCATCTACTTGATTTTCTCCTCATTTGGTGTAGGAACTACTAGCCTCATTTCCCCCACCTAAATCGCAATAGTCTGGAGTGCAAAATCATTTCCCATACAGTTCCACATAAGGTTTCTTTTTTATACATTAATGGAATTTATTTATGTATTCAAATCTCAGTAGAGGTTTGTACAATTCTCATGTTACTAAGAAGAAATATGAGAAATACCTCATCATATCCTATAATGATTGATAGTTCTCTCAGACAAACCATTCAGTTTGATGATGTATTTTGTTCCAAAAGTGTAACTTTATGTTCAAATGATTTTTAAAACGTTTATAAACTAAAATGTGAATCAATGATGATGATCGGATAAAATATATATAGTTTCATCAAGAATACCAAAAAATTCACTAATTTGGATTCATTCAGGCTCAGTGAGTTGATCCAAAATGAATCATATAACATTATTATTCATACGTACATGAATAATTACAGTAAAAATTTCCATTGTGATATTTTTCCACTTATACATTGGTATAGGAGGGGTTTCATTACACCCTTTAGTGTTGTATTTATGTTTTTTTCAAATTAGTACAATATTTATCCTAACACATATTCAATAATACCCCACATAATGATTCCCACAAAAGGTATTCCCTTTGACCCTTATATATTTTTTCTACAAGGTTGTATGGTGCAATAAAAGCTATGAGATTCATATATTGATATTTTTTTGTAGGATACTAATCGTACTAATAATCATTTTAAAAAATTGAGCATAAAAAATTCTTCAGTGATGTCATTAAATATACCTTCTTACTTGGATTCAATATATATTTGTATAAACTTTTGATTATTTGGAGACATAATTATCCTCTCTAGTAAATATGGTTAAGGATTTATATTGAAAAGGAATTATGTTTCTCCTACATTAATAATTTCCATATAAAACATACTAAATCAATGAATATTTTTTTTTCTTTTCTATCCCCATAAAATACGAATCTCCATGAACCATATTTTTGAATGTATCCACCACCTTGTTTTCCTTCCCATGGTGGTAGTGTATTTTATAGTAGTAGTCTGCAGGTAGTTACAACCATAAAATTAGTCGTATAATAATCTATTCTTTTTGAAAATATTCTTAAATATCTATTGTTATGTATATATGTAACATATTTCATTCAAAATATAGTTCCCCAATACTTTCAGTGAAATGATAATATAATGAATATAATGATTATGAGTAAGATATTCTTTCTCTCGTGTCTTCAATTAACTAGTTTTATAATAAAAAACTCTATCATTTTTCATGACGAAACACCCTAGTCCATTATTTGATGTGTCAATATATATGAAAATTTCAACATTTCATTATGGAAATGTCAATATCATTATGTCGATAAATCAAATATTAATTCCTAAATTCTCCCTCTACATTCCCTAAACCATGTGAAAATGACCCCATTATATGATATCTTGGTTAATATTTTTTTAGTCGGAAATATTTTAAAAAATCCTCTATTAGTAACCTATTAATACTAGGAATTTATATATTTTAATTGTATTTGTTAGTGTGGGTCAATATTTATTAAAAGTTTTCATTTTTTAGTCAATGGATATTCTATAATGGGGGAAAATGAAAAAGAAAAAAGACTTTGAAAATCTAATATTATGGATTGTTAAATTTTATGTATAGCTCCATCTTCTATATTATATCAAGGATAAATAAAAAATAGTCATAATGATCTTAAAATATCATATTTTTTACTATATTATCAGTAATAAAAACTATACAAAATTATAAATATATTTGTTGAATACTTCATTTATGAAATCCATGAACACTAAGGGTGTTTCTGACGCTTTCTCCGGGGTGCGTACATCCCTCTATGAAGGACAGGCAGCTGTTTCCCCACATTACCGCTTTCCAAAGGTGTGCGGAATCCATTCCTTGTTCAGGAATGTTTGCTCCTTGATCGAAATGGGATGATGGGAGGTTGGTTCTTCATTCCATGGATTCCTCCTCGAAGCTCGTCACCTAATCCGGGTATCCCATAATGATTAAGTCGTGGTTTGTGAATCTCGTTCCAAGTACCATATCTTTGTGGATGTTGGTTTATTACACTACATCCACCAAGACATTCCATGGGTTATTGACATGGTAGAAACCTTCGGTCAGAGAAGATGGTAACATTGGGCATATCGGGGATTCTCTGGATGCATGGACATAGGGGGACCTGTATTCTTCCTCATAAGAGGGCATCTCAAGGGTGTAGAACCTGAGGCATCCTTCATCAGGCATTGGGTATCTTATGAGGGAGGCATGTCACTGAGGTTTTCCTCAGCTTCCGATGTTTAACATGGGATATTCCATGAATTTAAAATCTTGCAGGGATGGTTACGCCAAAGGTGTATCTTCCAAGGTTTTCCTCATGCATCTCATGTTTATAACGAGGTAGGCCGTGAGTTTAAATCTTGTAGAGAAGGAATGAGGGTGATCAGAACGTCAAATAATGAAGGATCATATTGGTACACTCCTAGGAGGGAACACCTGGAAGGTTTAACGTTGGCTGGGATTGAACCTCAGGGAGGTTTCCTACGTACCTTGTGTAGATGATTGGGATCAAAACCCACAATGTTCGAAGGGTTGATGAATCGAGGTGTACAAAATGGACAACGACGCGGATACATGCTAGGGCTTCCACATGTATTGTCGCCCATGTACTGCTAGGAGCAGTGAGGAGGTGGATGATATGATCCCACCGAGATGTGGTGGCCCATGTGAGGATCAGGATGGAAGATTTATAGTTGAGTGTAATGGAGGATAAATGATATGGGACTGTCGTGAATGTGATGGCAGTGTTGGTCTTGAGCCTCAAAGAGACTTCTTACGTATCCCCATGGAAGGGAATCAATGTCCACGTAGTTTAGTTGGATTATGGAACACCTAAGGAGGAGGCCAGTGAGAATGGATTCATGGATGGGACCTGGAAGAAGTATAACCTCCAGGTTGGGGAATGATCTTCCCAGAACACATGGGATCAAGCGATAGATTAGGATGAGACATGGGTGATGGATTTGAACCTCATGGAGGCTTCCTATATATCCCCAAAGAATATAATCAATGTCTGTGTAGTTCATATAATGACGACTTACCACTCGATGGGGTCCTAATGACTTACCGCTTGATGGGGTCAAAATGGCTTACTGCTTTATGGGGTCACAACGGCTTACCACTGGATGGGGTTAAACCTCATAGAGGCTTCCTAAATACCCTATGTAAGAGACAAGGATCAAATACCACGTAGTTCGGGATGGTGTGGGGACCAATGTGAATGGGGTCAGAGTGACCAATGGATGGAGGGATTTAACCTCAGGGAGGCTTCCTACGTACCTTTCCTTGGAAAGGATCAAAGACCACATAGTTCAGGTGTGGGTGTGAGGCTTACACTCTAGGCTGCCTAAGGGGTTGGTGAACTGACGTGAACGGGTCAGAATGACCAATGGGTGGTGGGCTTGAACCTCATGGAGGCTTCCAACATACCTCACATTGGCAAGGATCATATACCTCATAGTTCAGGTTATAGGTTTGCGAGCCAATGTGAAGATGGTCAGAACGATCGGGTGTTGGGATTTAACCTCAAGGAGGCTTCCCACATATCTTTCCTTGGCAAGGATCAAAGACCACGTAGTTCATGGTTATAGGTTGGAGAACTGACGTGAAGATGGTTAGAACGACTGGGGGTTGAGATAGAACCTCAGGGAGGCTTCCTACGTACCTTTCCCTAGCAAGGATCAATGTCCACGTAGTTTGGGAAATGGGGAATTTGGGGATTACACTCTGAGGTAGCCCAAGTTGTTGGTGAAAAGACATGAAGGGAGTAAGGACCAATTTGTGGTGGGCTTGAACCTTGGGGAGGCTTCTTACGTACCTAGCCTTGGAAAGGATCAATGACCTTGTAGTTTGGAATGGTTAGGGGCTTATTCTCTAGGCTGCCCAAGGTGTTAGTGAATCGACCTGAAGGGGGTTGGAACGATCAATGGATTGTGGGCTCGAACCTCAGCGAGGTTTCATATATACCACGCATTGGAAAGGATCAATGACCTCATATTTTAGTTATGGGTGTGGGGCCTACACTCTAGAGTGCCCATGTGCCATCATGGAGTGACAACGGTGAATGGGGCTAATGCAATAAATCTACCCTAGTGCTGCTATGGAGTGACAATGGTGGATGGGGCTTATGCAAGGAACCTATCCAGATGCCGCTATGGAGTGACAATGGTGTAAGGGGCTTACACATGGAAGCTGTCCATGTGCCGCAATGGAGAGACATTGGTGAATGGGAATTACGCATGGAAGCTTTCTGGGTGCCTCTAATGAGCGGTAATGGTGGATGGGGCTTACACAAGGAAGCTGCCCAGGTCCTGGTATGGAGCGACAATAGTGTATGGGGCTTATGCATGGAATCTTCCCATGTGCTGCTATAGAGAGGCCATAGTGAATGATTCTTACGCATGGAAGCTTCCCAGGTGCGGCTATGGAGTGGAAATGGTGGATGGGTCTTACTCAAGGAAGATGCACAGGTGTCGCTATGGAACGAAAATGTGTATGTGGCTTACGCATGGAAGTTTCCCATATGTCGCTATGGAGCGGCAATGGTGAGTGGGGCTTACGCAAGGATGCTGCCCGTAATGTCTTCCTCAGGTCTAGCCATGAGGGTATCCCAAATAACTGGTGGGTTGAGGTATATAATTGGGGCAAACACCTATTCGCAAGTGCACAAGTGGGATAACTCCAAGGGGTGTTGGAATCAGTCCGAACCATGTGAGATGAAGAGTGTAAATTAGAATCCTGATATTCGGAACACAATGAGGGTGTCTTGGAGATAGAGGATAACTATCGACCATGTTTGAAACACGACATCCATATTACGTTTTCTAGAAATGGGGACAAACAAATGAGGGTCGACTACTGACCGTGTTCGAAACACAGGACCTGACTCGATGTGTTATCCAAAGTCATACAGGGAATTGGACCAGGATGGTAGGTGAGCCGATGCGGCATGGGACAAGGCTATTTGGGGGTCCCTTCAGGCATTGAAGTGGATGCAGATCCAAATTAAGGACACACAAAGCATGAGGTTGATTGATGTAATGTTTGAACAGATTCCATTGCGCTTGAAATTATTCCACTGCAATCTTGGCATGAGGCATCTTATGCTTGTCACATAAGGAAACTTTTATTTAGAATAATAGGAATCTTATTATTGAATGATGGGGAGTACTATAGTTTATAGTCATGTAGAGAGGATTGTTGTCATCTTATGCTAGGAGCATAAGGAATCTCTAAATTAGAGAAAGAGGCATCCAATGTTTGGCACATAGGGTGTACTACAATTTATAGTCATATAGATTGGACTGCAGGAATCTCATGCTTAGGGCATAAGGCATCTGTTGTTTGAAGCAAGAGGCATCATATGTTTGGAACATAAGGTGTACTACTGTTTATAGTCATATAGATAGGACTGCTGGTATCTCATGCTTAGGGAATAAGGCATCTCTTGTTTGAAGCAAGTGGCATCCAATGTTTGGAACATAAGGTGTAATACAGTTTATAGTCATATATATAGGACTACTGGCATCATATTCTTAGAGTATAAGGCATCTCTTGTTTGGAGCAAGAGGCATCCTATGTTTGGAACATAAGGTGTACTACAGTTTAATTCATATATATTGGACAACTGGCATCTCATTCTTGGAGCATAAGGTATCGCTTTTTTAGAGAAAGAAGCATCCTATGTTTAGAACATAAGGATTACTATAGTTTAATGTCATGTAGATAAAACTATTATGAAACATATTCTTGGAGCATAAGGCATCTCTTGTTTGGAGAAAGATTCATCCTATGATTGGAACATAAGGATAACTATAGATTAATGTCATGGAGATAGGACTACTAGAATCTCATGCTTCGAGCATAAGGCATCTCCTGTTTGGGGAAAGAGGAATCCTATGTTAGGAACATAAGGAGTACTACTATTTAAAGTCATGTAGATAGAACTATTAGGTGTAAGGCACCTAACAATGGATGGTGTAGGGACTTACGCATGGGCGGCCCTTTCTTGTTCGACCCTGTATAGGATCCAAGTGATAGGGGTTGGAGGAGTTTCCTGAGGAATGGTCTGACTCAAGGTACTCGCGGAATTGATGATGAGAATCTCAACTCACAACAATGGAATGGAAAAAAGCAGAATTTTTAAGGGCACAATGGAAAATCCGGACGTCTCAGCCCGAAAAATGGGAAATGTGCGCATAATAGGGGATACACACACAATAGGGGAGATGGGCCCTCAGAATGGGAGATGTGTGTGTAATAGGGGACACACGGGCGCAATAGGGATGATGGTTATGCTAAATGGGAGATGTTCACACAATAGGGGACACGTTCATGCAACAAGGGATATGGGTACACCAAATGGGAGGTGTGCGTGCAATAAGGGATGCGTGCGCGCAATACGGGATGCGTGTGTGAAAATTGGGAGATGTGCATGCAATAGGAGTCTGCACAATCAATAGGATGGATGGGCACACAAACATGGGATATTTCCACATAATAGGCGGCCACACATGCAAAAGGGCGGCTGGGTGCACAAAAATGGGAGATGGGTGCGCAATATTTGGTACGCGAAAAAACGGGGCACCATGGATCTGTTGCGTGAAAAAGTAATGTATTGCGAGCAAAATTGGAAAGGTTTGCCCTCTTTACATGAAAAAGTGTTGTTTAGCATGCAAGAGAGGGAATTTTACGCAAGAGCGCTTATGTAGAAAATTCATACAAACACGCATCAGTGCGGCGACCAACCTCTGGGGTCCTCTGGGAAGAAGGGGGTGAACTTGTATTTATTGGTGGAAACTAGGGATGCAGTGCATGTAAAATTCCATGCACAGAAGTGGTTTTTTGTGTGTTATTGTGAATGTAAAATTCTACACGTACAAGGTGGGGCGCATAATATTCTGCACGCGCAAGTGGTTTCTGCACGAGGAGGGGCGCGTAAAATTCAGTGCGCGCAAGTCAGGGTATGTAATATTCCGCGCGCGCAAGGTAGGATGCATAATATTCCACACGCATAAATGGTTTTCCATGCGAGATTCCTTTTTTATGTGTAACTCAATTTTTACATGCAAGATTCCCTTTTATGCTTAAGATTCTCTTTTACTCGCAAATCTATACATTTACCCAAAACCATCCTGGATGGCCATTTTTAGCATCCCGACTTCGAGCAACCATAACTTTTGATCCTTATCTCCGTTTGGGTTCCACGACTAGTCAAATCGAAGAGTGCGGAATGAGATATGCCCTGTGATTATTTTTTGGAGCATTTGGAAAATTTTGGGGATGCGTATTTTGGTTTCAACAAAGGGTGTATTTTTTAATCCAAATGGGATTACAATAAACCAATAATGATCATTCACTGAGAAAAAAGTTTTGTATTAAATATTGTAATTTTATACTATTAGATGATGATAAATAGGATATAAAATTCATTGAGATGTATTGGATCCCTACTAAATGATCAAAAACTTCATTAATGTGAGGTAAATGATAATTTTTCTTTATAGCAATGACATTGATTTTACAATAGTGAATTCATAGCCTCTCAACTCCATCGTTATTCATTAAAAAACAAGACATTTTATTACAAAGGTGAATCTCTATGGAATATGAATCCTTTATCAGACATATCTTATAATTTATTCAATAATTCTACTAATTCAACTCGATAAATTCTATAGTGAGTCCTAGATACATGTATTGAATTGAGGATAAGGTCAATTGAGAATTAAATTTTATAACTAAATTTATATATAATAAAAACATCAAGAAATTAATCAATATAATCCCTCAAAATAGATTTATCCTATATATTTAGGACACAATTTTAATTTATAAGTTCATATTCAATAAAAAAAAATCTTTGAGATAAGCCTCTAGAGGAGGTAAAAAATTATGTATTAGGAGATGAAGTCTATCCTTTGAAAATTATCGAATTTGTTGTATCCTTAACGATTTTAATATTTTTTTATGAATAACTAATTCATAAATTATATTTTTTTGATTTAAACCATATTAATGATTATGTCATTATCAACAATATGTATGACATCTTGGATTGAAAATAATGAACCAATATGTATTTTTATTGGGATATAGTCATATAATTTTATTCACATAATACATCCATGTGGAATTTTAAATTAAAAATAATTAATTTGTTAAGGGATGACCCCATTTTCATAGAATACGTGAGGTAAACAATACAATATATATATCCAAAATCAAATAATTTATTAGAAAACATTTTTATAATGTTCAATATAAAGAGTTAATATTTTGGGTAAGTTGAATTTTTTTAATAGATGTCAATGGTTGTCAGAGAAATATATGGATATCATTAATGTTAATATATTGAAGAATTTATAAAGAATATATTAAAAGAATTTTTGTCTTAATAATATAATCTTAGAAACAAAGTTTATGTTTCATGGACGAATGGATTAGGAATAACGTTATTTTCATGTATTATTATATTGATAAAAATAAAAATTATTTTAATGAAGTTTAAGATTCTATAAAGACATTGAGTTTACTTATGGGGATTTATGAGAATTTCTTAATGTATCATAAATATAAATTTCTATGGAAATAATCTTGATTTAAAAAATATTTATATTTCCTTATGGAAATTCAATATGGCTTTTGTGAATACAAACAAATAAAGATATAAAAGGTGATCAGATATAGGTTTGTATACCAATGTTATCATACAATGTTGAATATATAATGGATTTTGAGCTTCACCATCAGATTGAGGTTTCCTACTTTTTTCAATGGATGATAAATCTAATAAAAATAAATTTATAAAATAATTAAAATAATATCAATAAGATAAAATATTACAAATTCATATTTTATTTTCCAATCTGATGGATTAATAGATTAATACCAATAAAAAATAGAAATGATTGGGAGACCACAAAATGAACATTCAAAAAGATATAATACTAATGTGAATGGGAAAATGCAATTACAATATTGGTGTAAATAAAAGTTTCACCGATTTCATTCATATTTTACATTAGATAGATAATGATTAGAAAATACTATGTCATGAATTTCTAATTAATGTGGTCCTTATTGATAAGAAATCATACATCCTTATGGATTTTAATGAGTATAATGTTGATATGAATAAAAAATTAATTAAATGGGAGTTCAATTAGGTTATGATCAAAGAGGATATTAATGAATGAATTTTCAATGTCCAATCCATAGTGATATTTTGTTTTTGTAGACCTCCATGGAACTATGGTTCTTGAACATTGTAAGGTGGTAATTGAATATGAAAAAAGAGTTGTATCAACTCCATCTGAAAAAAATATACATTGATCAAATTTGGATGTGATGATGTTGAGACCAATAAATTAAGATTCCATTAATGTGGTTTTTGTAAATTAAAAGAATCAAAAAAAGTATTCCATAAGATTCTTGTTAATCATCATACAAAATCTAAAAGAAAATAATTATTCAATGACTATGAAATTTTTTTCAAACATTATCAATAATTGTAATAAATATGTCATGATCATCAAATGGAAAGATATCCCAATTTTCATATCATAGTATCTAAATCATTAGATAGAGAATACTTTTTTGAAGGAGGTCAAATAAAGAATAAAGGTTGTGATGATGGAAAAAAATTGTCCCTGAATGAATGATATTTATCATGATGTTAAATGAAACATATGATGATAATCTAATAGTGGTTTAGAGGATTCTGATTAGTTGGATTGTATAGAATTTATTCTGTGAAGTTATCAA
This sequence comes from Viscum album, assembly GCA_963277665.1. NCBI lineage: Eukaryota > Viridiplantae > Streptophyta > Magnoliopsida > Santalales > Viscaceae > Viscum > Viscum album. The sequence goes on along the minus strand of OY728148.1, from coordinate 1,852,417,500 downwards.
CTAGATATTTCTAAGTTATTATTACCAAAAATAATTCTCTGAGGGATGTCATCAGATACACTGTGTTATAGTGAAATCAAGCTGAGAACTATTATGTTATTTAGTAGAGTTCGATATAGATATCAAAATGTTGTGTCCCATGATATTTTCAAGGGTATATAGGGTGTATGATAACTAATAAACATTTGGTAACCCAAAATATATAGTAAGATTCCTTTTAAATTATGGGGAATAAAAATTGAAAGGGTAGATTGAATAGAGTCATAAGTAAATAGAAGTTATCAGAAACAATTGTTGTAAAAAATTTCTTTGTTCAAAGGAAGTGTCTTGAAAATGATTTCAAGATGTGTCTATAATGATATAATGGAACACCATAAAATGTTTCACCATATGGAAGACATGTTATGATGTTGTTCCATTTTGAATTTTTGTAGGTTTCTGTAATGTTTTTCTAAATATATAAATTATGGTGATGCTGATTTGTATGATTTAAATTTCAATAATCATCGAGTAATATTGTGATTCTAGTGAATATTTTATTGGGAATGGAAAATAATGTTGGCAATGATATATATGGATGTTTCATCAGTAGATAAGTTGAATCCTATTGTGGATGATAATTTAATGTGTTCAATAAAATAATTATTCTTAGTGGTTCATTGAGAATATTGAGTGGGGAGAATGTAATAAAGTACATGTATCACCCTTTAATAATGGAGAAACATTACCTATATAAAAGGGTAGTGATATGTTGTGAATTCATTGTGATGAGAGTTGAATGGATTAATGTATAGAAAAATAATTAAATTTATTTATAAATGTTTTGGATAAAAAAAATGAGAGAAATTGTCATATTGAATTATTTTTTGAATGACGTGGTACTATACAATGATAGGGGTATGAAAATAGTTGAAGTACTGAATGGAGAAATAATGCATCTATAGGAGGAAGTAATAAATATCAGAAAGACAATTTCGTAGATATTCCTTATATGTTTTAAATATGAATAAGATGAAAAACAATTATTGATCATTTGTAGAGATAATGTACCATGTATATGCATAAGATGGATCAATTTAACCAGAATAATATGTAAATTAAAATAAAGATAAATAATAAGAGATCTTCCTGATATCAAACATTGGTTTTCATCAAATTTCACATCAAATGATAATTCAGAATATAGTGGATAAGAAAATATATCATTGTAAAAATCATCAATGAATGGATAGTATATAATTAAATTATGTAATGAAGAATTTTGGGATGAAATAAAATGAGATCATAAATAAAGGAGAGTTTCATTCCTATAGTTGTGAAAGTAACATTATAAAACGAATTTGGTTGATAATGAATCCAAACATCTATATAAAAAAGATGTATCATCTGGTGGGATATATTATTATTATTACAATGTGTCTTAATAGTAATTTATAGACTATCAATACATGAAGTATAATGAACAAACATGGAGAATCAAGTTGATCCATGGTATCTCCATCTCAGGGAATCATGTTTATTTCTATCCCCATACTAATGTTTTGGAAACCACACATTTAATATGGATTGATTCATATCCAACTCACTATATTTGGAATGAAATTATACTTTATAATATATTTAATTATCATTACCGCATGTTGGATGAACTAGCTACTCATTTTCATAGGGAACCTTTTAAAAACATCATGTTCCAACTTTTTACTAGTTTTATACCCATACACATGATAAGGAAAAGATAAAAAGAGAATCAAAATTTTAAATTTCCAAGTGTAAGTGGGATAAAAATTTATAAATTGAAAAAATGGTCCCAAAACTGATTTAACCCCCTCTGTATGTTGTGTATATCCATAATTTGTACTCTAAATATATATTATTGTTTTGATTCACCAATTTTGGATACATTACATTAAATTTATTCACATTTGATTATTTTATTTTACTTCATGTTTTGAAAATAATTTATACACCCTATCAATATTTGGTTATCTATGATAAAAATTATATTTCTTCCAAAATCATGAAGAATAAGAGAATGCACAAGAAAAGGAAGTTGAAGAAGAAATCCATTTACCAAAATAATGGGATTTATCCTTTTCATTATCCATTTATTAAAAGATTATATATCAATCGTAGAATGTAAGAATAGGTTTTCCATGTTTCCCCCAAGGAGAAGCACATAATTTCTATATAATATTAATAAATAATGATAAGTGATTATGGGGTATGTACAAATTTTTTTATATGTTTCCCCAAGATATAGATCCTATAATATGCAGTGATTATTTCCAATATAAAACTTCTTAAGATATATTAGTTGATATATTGATAGATATTATTCACTTTTATATCTAGGAAATAACCTATATAATTTTTGGAGACACGCATAGTTTTTAGAAAATGATCACAAAATTGGAAAAAATATAAAATAAGGATAAGGATTTTAAAGTAAAAGTTCTTAAATGAATAAATTCATAAAAATATATTTGATTCATTGGAGGATGAAATTTGTAGATTAAAATATGATCCTTAGAGTTTGAATACAAATAGATCACAATGGTTATAGAGATATATTGATTGGAGAAAAATGTAAATTAAAAAATCCATGAAATTTAATAAACATTGAAAAATATCATCGATGTCTATGATTTGAAATGGGAATTGAAATCCAAAAAAATAAACTAACATTAATAGTTGAAAAAAAAATTATGATTAATTAATATCAAGTTAAAATATTGAAGATTTTCTATGATGATAAGTTCCTTATGTTGGAAGATAATAATTAAATTTTCAAAGTGAGATTTATAGAATTCGATGTTAAGATCTCCAGTCATGAAGAGTAAAAAATACAGGATTCACAAAATAAAGATACTTTTTTGATGTAATAAAATTATCACTGTAGGATTATATGGTTAAAATCCCACCAATATATGATAAAATGTGCAAGAATTTATCCAAGTATCTATCTCAATTATCTATGAAAATATAGGGAACATATATAGAATAATTTAATAATATGAATAGTAGAATATAGAACACCAAATCTGTACATGTATCAATGAATAATGGTTATAATAATCCAACCACCATGACTATGGTGAATAAAAAAAATTTATTTGGAAGTTTGTTCCCCACAAATATATTAACAAGTTATAAATAACAGCTCAAAACATCATACATTATATGTAATAAGAATATGATTTGTTGTTTAATATTGGTGTCTTAAAGGAATCATGAACTATGAATTATATTTATGGTATAATCCTCAAAATGATAAATAATAAAGGAAGCCTATGTCAATTAAGAGTTATTTAAAGATGAAGAAAAAACACCCAAAAGATAATAAAAATATCATAACATAAAATTGATTTGGAAATCATTAAAATACAAGTGTTTTTGGAACATATGAATCATGATGGATCACCCTTATTTATACAACCATTATGTACTTTATTTTTAGTTTCAAAATAGGAAATTAAAAAGGAGTCTTGAAAATGGTGGATCTGATAAGGATTAATAGATACCAACATTTTTAAATAAAGAGGCTAATTTTTCCACCATGGAATGGCCCTTTTTTACACTGAGAATTCCTCCCATTGAATTTGACTGAAATAAAGGATCACACATTTCTTAGGTTTGGACTAGAACCCAATTCCTATGGATGTTTTGATTCCAATAAATAAGCAGGGTTAATGTGGAATAAATTATTGTAAATGAAAGGGGATAAAAATATGATAATGATTTTGATATAGATATATTGATTTTGAAAGGAATTTGAAATTATTTACATAAAAAATAAGAAGGGTATATTGAAGAGATATTTTTGTGTGTAAATTGTATTTTTTAAATGCATTTTAATGAATTTCAATTTTGTTAATGAAATGGAATATTTTCATTGATTTAAATATGATGAACATATTTTAATGAATTAATTCTTGAATTTTTTTTTGAAACATCCAATCATGGTAATGAAGTTGATATTTCATGGATGAATGAATGGAGGAGAAAGTAAGTGATGAAATTTTATTTTCTTAAGAATCATATTAGTTGTTTTTAATAAGAGTTAAAATCCGACTGGTCTCTAATTTGTGTTGATTTATTCATGGAATCAGGTTATTGGGTGTCGAGTTCATGGATTGGGAGGGGTGTCTTTAGAGGGGATTGTACAGTAGTTATCCATGATGTTTAATGGAGGTGTGTCAATGGATTTGATCAATGGATGAAATAGAGAAGGAGATATATATATTGGCTAAATCTGTGGTAGTGGATAGTGTATTGGCATGTAATGAAGACTAGTGGGGGATTTGTGCTGAGGATCGACAATGAAGGCAGTTAGATGTTGGTGCTTCTGTTCCTTTCATGAGAGGATAATGGGTAACTGAGGAATTAGTTTTCTTTTGGAAGAAGATAATACATTAAAGGTAGTTATATATAGATGATTTTTTTCAATTCAACAGATGATAATGGGTATACGGTATGGTTTCTTATTGGAATTGTAAATGTGTGGCAGTGGATGATGAATAGGACATGCGGTCCACATCGACTAATATCTATCCTAGTAGGATACAATAATGTGGTGGATCATGAAGTAATCATCGAAAATATTGAACTAATGGGGCTTGGTTTTTAAAAACGTGTTTGGGATAATGTGACTATTTTAATGGGGTTGAATGTAACTGGTATTATGGCCTTGTTTTGGGAATCCTCCACCCAGAAAAATAGGAGGGTGGTTTCATCTAAAAATACAAGGGGGGACTAACCTCATAGCTATCAAAAAATGTATTGGAATATATTGAGATTACTTTTGAATATTTATAATTTTCACCTAATTTAACTAACATGTACTTTATTATTAATGATTCATTATTATCAACATTAGGAAATGTTCCTCAAATTGTATCTATAAGATTTATGTGAATCCCAATAGATTTAAATTTAAGAGATTCTCAGAAACAGTTGGTGTACCATGATGATCAGATAAAGTCACTCAAATTTAGGGCCTTGAGAGGATGATTTTTAGGTATCACCATCTGATGATGGATTCTGAATAGTAGAGCTCGATGAAGTATCTAATGGACTAGCATATATAATTCCAGAAAATTAGTTTATATCAAATTAATTTTTCAAAAGTCATCTTATACAGTCCTATTCGATAGAGCAAGATGTAAAGACCAATCAGATAGTGGAATGATTGGGATACGAGAAAAGTAATGTTCACAAAGACATCAAACTGATGTCAGTGGACAGAATTGTTTAGACTAAATATAGAAATAAAGGTTTCACTAATTACAATTATTGTTAAATCAAATAGATAATGATAATATAAATGATAATAGACATTACTATGTATTTTTCCCTTATTTATCTAATATAAAAATCCCATATGGATATAATTAAAGATAATGTTTAGAAAATGTGAATGTTATCTTAGATAGAGATCAATAATATTATGTTGAAAGGGGATATTGAGAAATGAACATTCAATTTTCAATTCAAGATGATAGAAACTTATATTGGAATTTGTGGAACTATGGTTCTCGAACACTATGACATAACGAATGGAGATGAATGAAGGGTTTTTTAAAGTATATCAACAGAACTATAAAATATCAAAATGTTATTTGGATATGTTACAATGAATGAATGAATAATGTATTGAAGTGTATATTTCTAATGAAAATAAGTAAGAATTATTTCTTAGGATATTGGTGATTCATTTAATAAACCCTACAACAATTATTTTTTCAGGTGATAAATAATATGTTTCCAAATTTAGTAATGAATTATTGTAAATGTGTGAAGATAATAAATGAAGTTATTCCTAAATGACTTGAGGGCAGTACCCGAATCATTGGAAAGTGAACATATATTTGAAGGATATATTCAAAATAAAATGTGAAGAAAACAAATAATTTTTTTGTATGATAAGAAAACGTATTTCTAGAAAATTCATTGAAAACATTTAAAGATCATGAGACGTGGTTTCTAAGTTTACTGTTCTGTTGGATTAGAGAAAATATTCATGATGAACTAATCATATTGATATTTGTAATTGACATTCATTGACCAAATTTCTAGGGATTCAACCCTCAGACACAAAGTTCTACAAATAAATCGAGATGAGTATCATGAATTCACAAATAGAGTTATATGTATCCATTAGACTAAAGGTTTTGGGAATATTGTTAAGGGTTAATCAGAATAAGGAAAGGTAATTAACATCGTAGATCCCATAAGACGCTGAAAGTGTCCTATGAGATATTTATATTTAATCATTCAAAGGGAAAATAAAATATAGTTTTCTGAAAAATTTATATATTTGAAAAAAATAATTTTGAATCATTTATTCAATCAGAGGAATTATCTCATAATTTTTTTGTGATGTTTCAATGATGTTTTAAATAATAAATGGATGATGTTTTAATATATATAAGACATGATATAATTTTTTAGAATATTCATCATTCAGTTTTATTTTCTAATTTTTTATAGATGTTCATTCTTTCAATACTATGCTGTATGATTAATATTTTTTATAACAAAAAAATAATGATTATGAATCTATCCATGATATAAATAGGATTGATGAATAATTTGTGGGACTATGGTTCTCGAACACTATGACATAATAAAGGGAGATGAATGAAGGGTTTCGTAAAGTATATCAACAGAACTATAAAATATCAAAATGTTATTTGGATATGTTACAATGAATGAATGAATAATGTATTGAAGTGTATATTTCTAATGAAAATATTTAAGATGTATTTCTTATGATATTGGTGATTCATTTAATAAACCCTACAACAATGATTTCTTCAGGTGATAAATAATATGTTTCCAAATTTAGTAATGAATTATTGTAAATGTGTGAAGATAGTAAATGAAGTTATTCCTAAATGACTTGAGGGTAGTCCCTGAATAATTGGAAAGTGAACATATATTTAAAAGAGATATTCAAAAAAAATAAATGTGACGAAAACAAATAATTTTTTTGTAAGATAAGAAAAATTATTTCTAGAAAAATCATAGAAAAAATTTAAAGATCATGAGAAAAGGTTTCTATGTTTACTGTTCTATTGGATTAGAGAAAAGATTCAAGATGAACTCATCATACTGATGTTTGTAATTGATATTCATTGAAAAAAATTCTAGGGATTCTATCCTCAGACACAAAGTTCTACAAATAAATCGAGATGAGTATCATGAATTCACAAATAGAGTTATATGTATTCCTTAGACTAAGGGTTTTGGGAATATTTTTAAGGGTTAATCAGAATAAGGAAAGGCAATTAACATTGAAGATCCCATAAAACACTGAATGTGGTCTGTGAGATATATATATTTAAACATTCAAAGGGAAAGTCGAATATAGTTTTCTGAAAAATTAATATATTTTAAAAAAATTCTTTTGAATCATTTATTTAATCAGATGAATTATCTCATAATTTTTTTGGGATGTTTCAATGAAGTTTTAAATAAGAAACAAATGATGTTTTAATATATATAAGACATGCTATAATTTTTTACAATATTCATCATTCAGTTTTATTTTCAAAATTTTTATAGATATTCATACTTTCAATACTATGATGTATGATTAATATTTTTTATAACAAAAAAATAAAGATTATGAATCTATCCATGATATAAATAGGATTAATTAATAATTTTAGTTCTATTTTCTGAGGGTATTTCCATAGAACATTAGTTTAGTACTAACATTGATGAAGTATGAATTTGGTCTACAAGAGGATGTTTTTGAAAGGAACACTAGAAATATAGATTGATTAATTATAAATCAATTATGCATCACATGAAAACATTACATTGAATCACTACATATATAATGTGGTCATAAAGATGAGAGAAAATATTGTATTGTTATATACATCAAAAGAATATATTCCAGATGATGTTCGAAGTACCTAATAGGGAATAATCACAAAATAGAGAATTAGTTCTTATGTTGATTGAAAGAGGAAGGGTTATCCAGAAACAAAATTGATATTGCCTATTAGGTAGATATTAGAATAAGTAGAATAAGTGATCATATGTATATGTATCGGATTTCTTCAATGCATTGAACAAATCAATATCACCAAAAAAACATGTATCCAATGATCATGAAAAATAATAATGTATATTCTAGACACTAGATAGATATTTTATATCCCATTTCAATTATATGAATAGGATGAAGAATGGGTTGTGTCTTGGATGGGTCAAAAATCACTCTCACTCAACCTTTGATCTTTGTTATAACTATTACAATTATTATCATTAGGAGATCAAACATGGGTTGGGAGATGAGTGTGAGATCTATTTCAAGTTTATCTTTTGAAAAAAATACAAAAAAAGAATACATTCCATATATATTCTTATGTAATTGGGAGAATTTGTTTTGTTTTGTAAATATTCCATCTTCACATTCCCATCATAGTTTTTCCTCTTTTGTGTCTTGATTCACACAATCATGCCCTTGTAAATATTTGTTTCCATGTCCTTCCATGTTTTATGTAACTACCCAACCCCAGCTACCCAGAGTCGGTGCATTACTTCGTAACATTGGCATGATCACAAAAGATCGAGTCTCAAAAGAACGATTAGTTTAGTAGCCTTGGAAACACTAGATACATTCATAAGTCTTACATTACATCATAAAGTGAAAAACTAATAACAAAGTCTTCATAGACCACAATCATATCCTCTTCTGACAATCCCTGCAGGTCATTCATAAAATACTTCTTCACATCCTGGAAAATATTAAAACATTGAAAGGGGTGAGCTCAGATGCTCAGTAAGGATAACAATATTGCGGAAGCTTTGATAAATAAACATCAACATTTATGGAAATGTATAACTAAAACAAAAGCCTTTTAAACATGAACTTCAACATAATATGGCAAAAGTAAAATGAGATAATTCCATTTACTTATTCACATGGATATTCTACTGGTCGAATATTCACATGCAATGTCAATAACCACTTTCATAATGATGGAATGCATAATGCCAGACATTCTGAAACATTTTGTCAAGGCCTCAGCCAAGACGTCTAAAATGATTAAGGCCTTGGCCAAAACCATAAATAAAATTGGTAAAGGTCCTCGGCCAATTCCACATCTAGTTGTCTCATGAGACCTACCGATGCATCGAGGAGCTATAGCGGGCTCCACCCGTCACTTATTAAGTCCAATGCATTCCTCATATGAATAGGTTTAAACATATCATAAACCATAACATAATCGTATCACATAAAACATGGATAAAGGAATCATAACACTTCCACATTTCAATCACAAGATATCAATAAAACACATTGATATAATAAAAATGCTTTCAAAACCATTTTCAATACCAGAATAAAAGAAAGTTAAAACTTTGTATTTATTTTTCATTAAAAAAACGGGATGTCTTGTAGAGGAAGCCGAAACTCAAATAATGGTCACGTTGGAGGAGAAGTCGTTGTCACCGCATATGTACGGAAAGAAAAACATTCCCTTTTTTTTGTAAAACTCTTCGTATAAAAAAGATTCCTTTTGAATAACGTAAAAGTCAAAGGGGTTTACACACCGTATAAAAGAAAGTTGTGTATAAAACCAAATATGCCTCAATGAAAGGATATTGAGACAAAGTCCTTAAAAGATCATTTTTAAAATAAAATAGATCTATTATGTGTATTCACTATAGGTACACATAAAGAACTTAAAAATACAAAATAGGACATAATAATATCATGACATAATTTGAAAGTAGGAGATTAACCCAAAGAATGGAAGTTGGGTTAAGAAATTCCCTTACCTCATGTCCGACTTGACTCAACCGTTCTTTAACCTCCTGAATAATAAACTAGAGTTAATATCTACCTTATTAAGAACCATTTTCAATTTCATTATCCTTTTTATACCACTTATTACCATGTTATGAACATTATGTAATTATTTAAGTTAATAACGGTCGTTTTGTCGATCTTTGGTACTTGAGTCAATAATAAACTTTTTATAATTACAAGTTGTTCATGTGGTGAAATATCCTTTATATCCAGAATTATATTCATGATTTAGTTATCATATATATCATATATATCCAATATATACATTCATTCATAATATTACGTAACATTTAGAGGTATGAAATGAAATGCACCGTTCATGGAGACGGTAAGCCGTACGTACGCATGAACGCTAACTTCATTTATATTTTATATTTAATGGAATGAAATCATAATTATATAAATGTATAATATATTTCCAGTATAATGTCATATATAATATCATTTAATCCATCCTTTATACATCCCACATATGGCATTAACGATTCACATCACTTTGAGGGGGCGGTAGTCCGCACTTCTTAAAATGAAATTATCGCGTTTACCCATAATGGAAATCATAAGGTATGCCATAAATGAGAAATACATAAGCATAAGTAAAACATAAAAATATTATATATCCTATATAAATATAGTTACATCTTAATGGCCACCTTTGAAGGTGTTATATGAGTGTTGAATAATCATCGTTTTGTGAGGCATAAATTCGCCATCCACAGAAACCGTATGTTCTTTAACCATTAGATGTAGGTGTGTGTAAGTGTAGCTCGAATCCTTTTTATAAAAACATACTAGTATATTTAGTATACTGGTTTTGTTACAAAAGAAATTAATAAAAAGAGTTTAGGGGGTTGGAGAAGAAAAATAAAACAAAACAACATTAGAGAAGACATTACCTCAAAATCGGGTAACTCTTTTTGATTTGAGACAAAGGCTTCCTTGGGAACGGTTCTTCCCAAAGTGAGGCTTCTAGGAGTAAGAGGGGGAAGTTGGGAGAGTATTTGGGCAGAGTTTGGCAGAGCCAAATGGTTTGAAAGTGTGAATGAGGTGGTAGAGGTGGGGGCCTTTTATAAGAGGAGAGGAGGGACACTCTTGGAAAGTAAGGAAATTTTACATTATTATACAATGCTTTTCGGATTATAAAGGTCCCACACTTATAGAATTAGTGGCTAAGGTGATAAGGGTTCGAAATCTACCCATCAAATAGTCTTTGGACAAGTGTAATCCTTGGATTGTACAATATCTTTTCATTTTATTAAAATCGTTAAATAATGAGGTCATCACTGCATCATAATGATGTCATAAATAATTTAATTTATTTAATGTCTAAAAATTATAAAACAAATACTATGTTGTGGGAAATCGTTTTAGATTTCCAATGACTACTTATAGTCAAAAATATGACTTGTATAACCCCATGTAAAAATTGTTTTAGTAAAACATATAATGTTTGTGTCATTTTTTACTTTAACATTAAATAAAAGGTATTTATGTCATTTTATAACTAAAGTGACTCCATGGGGTCCCCAAGTTGACCCATGGATTATATTGGTCGGCCATGGAACATCCAATGAGTGCAGGACATGTGTCAAGCTCATCTCATTTATTAAAACATTATTTTTACCTTAAACTACACTAATTACCTCTAATCGCGATTAAGAACTTAAAAGTTACTATTCACCAAAAATTATTCTAATCTCATTGAACCACATTTTACTTCTTAATGACAACCATGTATGTTGGATTTTTGAAAATCAAATCACAGAAGAGGTAATATTTCATTTAAATGAAAAATCAGTTATTTAACTACCACTTAGTGGTTTCACTATTCATCAAAAATTGAAGTTTTTCAGAACAATGCCAAAATTTCACCCTAAGCTATAATTGATATTCTGAATTCAAAAATGATGTCTATTTTAAAAAATTTCAACCATATAAGTTTCATTAATTAATTTTATAATTAATTCCCACTGTCACAACTAATAGCGTGTTTTTAAGAAACAATATATATCAAAAGATTGACAATTGTTTATGTCCAATTTCAAAGTGAAATTAATTCTAATGAACACCATTGGATAAAATGGTAAAAATATATTTTAATTATACTTTAAAACAACTCAATAGTATAACTTATCAATATAAATTATTTTGATTAAAAAAATTGTTTTAATTATTTTTCACTATTCATAAAATTTTTGATGTTCTCAGAAAATTACAAAAAATTCAACATAGGCTAATTTCAATATTAGGAATAAAAAAATGAATTCCATTTTGAAATATAAATTTTCTATAATTTCAAAACGTGGTTATTACTATTCATAACGGCTACTTTGATTAGTCGCGGTGTTTTAGAACTCAAACATGCGTACAATGCAAGCTATTGCATTATTGAAAGAGAGGCGCATCGTGGAAGCTCGGGGTGTTACATTTTATTTCATAAAATTTGTGCATTACTTTTCCCATGTTGGTATTTTACCCCACTTTCCACTCTTTTGAATACAATATTTCTACCATCCCATTGATACAAAAAAACCCATAAAAAGACCTCTTGATTTTTGAGCACATTAGGATGGGGAATAGAAGGTGGGAGCTCTTACAAACTCTTAGATGTTTCACTTTTGGTTGGTGAAAGAGTGAACCTCCTAAAATGAATTTTATCATCTTGAGAGGAGTATGTTTTGAGTGCCACCATTTTCAAGGTCTAAGGTTGAGCCTGAAAAAATGAATTGTTTTTGGAACATTATTTCTGTAACAATTTGTGGTGGAATTTAATATGGATGAGTGAAATAGTCTAAATCTCCCCTGATTTGGGAAAACAAAATTGTAATATTTGTTGGTGAGTGAAAATGAGTTTTTCATATTTTTATATTTATTGCCCATGAGGACATGCACCCGACTAAGTGTGGGGGAGTTGATGTTATTAATATTTTAATATCTTTTTACATACTCCATTTACTGATTTTATATGAAATGTGCATAATTTGTGTGAAATATTAATGTTTAAATATTAAATATAATTTTGGAGCACTATCTGAGTTTATCTAGATTCAAGTCTGTTTAATGTTTTAACAATAACTATCACCCTACTTATCCAAATTGCATGAGTCGTGTTTTTAGGGTTCCCAATTCCAATTCCAACATTTTATTTGAAGTCACCTTTGGAAAATTAATCTATTTTGAGGGTCATATGGACAACACTAGAAGGCCCAAGGAAACTGTGATGAAACTGGACCATATATGAAGGATGAATTACTGGGCTCAATGCATAAGTCCAAATACCTTAATTCTCCTCTCATGTTTGGATGACATTTCAAGGAGTCGATGATAAAAATTTCAGAACCCAATCAGAAATAAAAGTATCCCAACCGATGCATTGATGTCCAGCCCACCATTCTGGCCGGGAATTATAAACAGCACACTAATATAGCCATTTCTCCTGATGTAGACATCCATTAGAGTTGCGCTTTTTCAGTGTGAAAGAGGAGATTATTCCGACCAACTTTGTTGAAGAAATTATTTTTATTTGGGGGCATATTTCTATTAAAAAATCCATTCACATTATGGACTTCAAAAAAGTCTATATTGAAATGGACAGATCAGAATTGTTTACTAAAACCTCCATAACATTGGCTCAATAAGTCCAATGGCCGAGGAATTTTCACAGTAGATAGAAGATATTTTTTTCTACGAGGTTTTAGAAGGAGATTTCTCAAGATTCAGCTGTTTGAATTTCCATATCGGCGAGCCAATTGGAGGGGTATTTCTGGAATGTAAACAGTCCACCACCATGGGCTATAAATACATCCCCTCCTCTCCTTTCAAAAGGGTTGGAAGGTCAGCACTTAAGAAGTAGGTTTGGAATTAATAGATCCTTGAAAAGGTTCTAGGAGGATATGCTTTGATCTTGTTTCAACAAGAGAGACCTCTCCACCACTTCTCTTTCATGTTTGTTTATGTTTGCTTTCAATTGTAATTGTGTAACATTGTTTTCATTTCAATCAAATTTTAGTGCTTATTTATTATTCAATACCTATTATTCTTCTCCACCGTCTGTAGTATAATATTAATGGTCTTAAAATAGTTTGAATCATTTTAAATTGCATTCCCTTATATTGCTTCCTCATTCAATCGAAATTCTATTTTTGATTCTCAAAATCTTTTGTGTGTGTGTTCGGCACACTACTATTTTCTTGTCCCTTTATTTTTATAATATTTTTAAATAATCACTATTATCATTAAACCTAGATTATAAAAAATCCTAACGGATGAATAAATATACCATTGGGGTGAGTTATAATTTGGGGATGTTAAGTGATTGAGAGTTTTTTCTCGATGAGTATTCTATAAATTAATATTGTGTATGTTAAACTTAATATGTCATGGATTAATGATATTTTTGTTTAACAAGTGGTTTCCATGGATTATTGGATCATAAATACACAACCATAAATGAGTTTTGATTGATATTAGAACCCTATGTTATGTTAATCCTTGGATTAAAGTCTTATGACTTAGGAATTCCAATCAACGTCAACTTATAACATGGGTGTAAATTTAATGCAATACAAAGCAAGGCTCAAGGATATCACAAGATTAACTCCCCAATAATAAACTCACCCGAATATTTATGTATTTGTTAAATCAAGAATAAACCATCAATCATTTATATTAATCTATTCAAACAAACCCCACCAATAAAAATTTAATCAACTAAAAACAAACGACTATTACAAAGTATCATCACTAAGGATTCGACCCGAGTGCTGTTATACGCATTAGCAGGGCCCCAGAACCTTGAACCATCGATAGGCGATAATCGGCCGTGCATTTCAAATGGATTCGTTTCTAGGGATGGTGCTTTATGTAGTCATTAGTTTCTGGTTATTGTAAAAAAATCCCACAAAAACAAAATTGAAAAAAAAAATTAAAAAAAACACACAAAAAAAACTCGTCTTCTCATAAAAATCATAAACTGAAAAAATACAAAGAATAACCCATCTTCCTCTTTCTTCCAAAATCTCTCTAAATGCCCCGTAGCCTTCCAAAAAATCCCTCGGATTTGTTTGACCCTGAAATTGAGCAAACACTTCACCAACTTAGGAGGAACATAAGAGATAATCAACTCATTCAAGAACCAGTCCTCATCCAACCAGTTGAATTTGAAATGGCCAATCCTAGGGAACATTCCCTTAAAGAACTCGCTGCCCCTGATATGAATTACCAACCTCTTGGTATTCAATATCCAAACATAGAAGCTAACTTCAAACTCAATTCGGGTTTAATTCATCTTCTCCCTCATTTTCACAGGCTAGCCGGTGAGGATCCACATCTCCACCTTAAAGACTTTCAAGTAGTGTGCTCTACCAGGAAGCCTCAAGGGGTTTCTGAAGAACAAATCAAACTTAGAGCATTCCCTTTCTCTCTAGATGACACTGCTAAGTCATGGCTCTACTACCTTCCTCCTGGTTCCTTAACCACATGGAATGACATGAAGCAACTCTTCTTAGAGAAATTATTTCCTACTTCTCGTACTGCTTCTATCCGAAAGGAAATAAGTGGTATCCGTAAGTTCCCAAGTGAATCACTCCATGAGTACTGGGAGAGGTTCAAAAAGCTTGTTGCAACCTGCCCACATCACCTAATTCCTGACCAACTCTTGATCCAATACTACTATGATGGGTTATTGGCTATGGAGAGAACTCTCATTGATGCCGCAAGTGGTGGTGCTCTTGTTGATAAAACTCCTATAGCTGCACAAGATCTCATAAGTAACATGGCTGCAAACACACAAAAATTACATACTCGAGCACATGATCATGTCAGAAAATCCTAAGATAATCAGTCAATTGAGCCGAACAAGATGACCGAGTGGATGAGTGAACTTACAGGTCTTGTGTGACAGCTAACTGTGGCAAGAAAATCCCCAACCTTGTCTTCTCCATAATCAATGTTTCATTGACCTATCAAAAACTATGGAATCTGCAACTCTCCATATCATCCAAATGAATAATTTCCACAACTTCAAGAGGATAAATTCGATTCATCTGGACCAATGGATCTCAATGAAAAATATGCTCAGTGGAACACCAATCCTCAACTATCAGGTCAGTTTGTTAGAAACTTCAACCAACCTCACTATGAGCCCTTCTCCTCTAACTTTAACCAAGGATTGAGGTATGGTTACCCCATGTATCACCCCCCTCAATTCCCTCCTCAAAACCCAAACCAATTCCAATATGGTCAAGGTGGTGGTAACTTTCATAAACCTTATCCTTTTGTTCCTCAACCACAAAGGAACAATGCTCCTCCTGGATTCCATTATCCTAGTGAGGCTTCCCAATTCCAAAACCAATACAATCGATTTCCCAAGAACCAAAATCAAGGTAATCCCAATCTGGGGCAAGCCTCTTCTTCTAAGAAACCATGGGAATGTGTAGTGGAAGATCTTGACTCCTTCACCAGTTCTATCCTTAAAAAGATTGAATCTAAAATAGGTCAACTTGTATCCCACCTGAGCCAGCAACAACAATCAAATTCTTCCTAACTCCGAGCTCAACCATTACCCAACTTCAAGGGTAATGTATGTGCAATTGCACTTAGACCAGGAAATAAAATTTCTATTCCTTAAGATGAATCCTAAAACCCTCCTTCGAATGTTGACCTAGATAATGAAAATTAAAAGAAACATGTAAAGGAACCTGAATCTATTCCCTCACCTCCATCTATTCCACTTAGGAATCCAATTCCTTTTCCTCAAGTTGTTTCTAAACCAAGGATGTCCTTTGAACCTGATCTTGAAATTCTCAACATGTTTAGACGTGTTGAAGTCAACATTCCCCTCTTAGAAGCCATAAAAAAAATTCCTAAGTATTCCAAGTTTCTCAAGGAGTTCTGTACCCAAAAGAGGCAACTTAAGACCTTCAAAATTTTTCCACCCAGTAGTCTATTCCCATAATGTGCAAAGATCCAGGGACCTTTACGGTTCCATGCCAAATTGGATGTTCGAACTTTAAAGATGCACTAATAGACCTAGGAGCCTCAATTAATGTCATGCCCAAAGACATATTCTCCAACCTTGGGCTAGGTCCCTTATTTCCAATGGGTGTTTTCATTCAGTTAGCCAATCGAAGGACATCCAGTCCTGAGGGAATAACTGAGGATGTCCTTGTCCGAGTTAATGATCTTATCTTCCCTGCTGATTTCTATGTCCTTGACATGGAAGGTGAGATGAACTCTTCTCGATCTACCCTAATTCTAGGAAGACCATTCCTCATGACTGCAAGAACCAAGATTGATGTCTATTCAGGCATCCTATCCATGGAATTCGGTGACCAACTGGTCAAGTTAAACATTTTTCAAGCCATGTGATACCCATCTGAGGATACCCTTACATTCTCAATACATGATTTTGAGGACACTTCTAAGAGTCAATTGAACCCCATTCCATCATGTTCATCCTGTTCTGAATATATAGGATGTTGTGAAATCTTCACTATGATTAACCAAGTCATAGATGGTGATGTTGATGTAGACCTCTCATTCACAGACTCAATCAATCTAGAGGAACTTGAAAACTCTCTTGAAATACACATCAATTCTGATCTCTACTGCTCCACCTTGGACAGTATTATGGAAAATGAACCTGAAGCAACTGAAGACCCTTCTTCCATTCCTTAGCTGTCTAGACCAAAAGTGAATGATGAGACTGATCTGAAACCTCTTCCTACACACCTGAAATATGCATTCCTCTTCCATGATCATTCATATCCTGTCATTATCTCTGCCACACTTATTGAAACCGAGGAGTCCAAACTTGTTCAAGTGTTAGAGGAAAACAAAAAGGCCTTAGGATGGACCCTAGATGACATACCAGGAATCAACCCTGCCCTTTAAATGCATCACATCCATCTGTAGGAGACATCCAAAGAAATTAGAAAACCACAAAGAAGACTCAATCCACTCATACTTGCGGTAGTTAGGGAAGAGATCACCAAGCTTCTTCAAGCTTGTATTATCTACCCAATTTTTGATAGTGAATGGGTTAGTCCAATTCATGTTGTACCTAATAAGGGTGGGATAATTGTTGTCACAAGTGAACATGGAGAGTTAGTCACAACTCCAGTGAAAAACAAATGGTGGGTGTTCATCGACTATAGAAAATTGAATGATGAAACACGAGAAGATCACTACCCTCGTCCATTCCTTGATCAAATGCTAGAAAGATTAGCCAGAAAGCCACAATATATATTTCTTGATGGATACACCGGCTATTTTCAAATCCCAATCTAACCTCAAGACCAAGAAAATACTACGTTCACATGCCCCTTTGGAACATATGCATATAGAAGAATGCGTTTTGGACTTTGTAATGCTCCTACAACATTCCAGAGGTATATGATGAGTATCTTTTCAGAATTAGTTGAACACTGCATAGAAGTCTTGAAGGATGACTTCACCACTTATGGTGAGTCATTTGAATCTTGTTTGAATCCACTCTCTCTAGTCCTTCACATGCGTGTCATGTGTAACCTTGTGTTAAATTTTTAAAAATGTCACTTCATGGTTTCAAATGGTATTTTTCTATGGCACATAGTTTTAATGGATGGAATTGAAGTTGATCCTACCAAAATTGAAGTGACCCATTCACTTCCTCCACCCACTTCTATTCGAGGCATCCATTCATTTATCGGTAATGCTGGTTTCTATCGGAGATTCATTCATAACTTTAGTAGGATTTCCCCCCCACTCACTCGCCTAATCCAAAATGATGTCACATTCCATTTTGATGAGGCTTTCAAGTGAGCCTTCATTGAACTCAGAACTTCTCTTACATCTGCCCCAATAATCCAACCCCCAGATTGGTCCTTACCCTTTGAGTTAATGTGTGATTTTTTTGATAGAGCCGTTGCGGCTGTTCTTGGTCAAATAAGAGAAAAAATCCCTCATGTCATCTATTATGCCTCAAAAACATTGGATGAAACTCAATCTTAATACACTGTCCCTGAAAAAGAACTTTTAGCAGTGGTTTTTGCCTTAGATAAATTCTGGTCCTATCTCTTAGGTTCCAAAATCATCATCTTCACAGACCCTTCTGATATAAAGTTCTTACTCAAGAAAAGTGATTCCAAACTGAGGCTAATAAGATGGATCCTAATTATCCAAGAGTTTGACCTTGTAATAAAAGATATAACAGGAAAAGAAAACCCTGTGGCTGATCACATGAATAGAATTTCTAATTCTTCTCATTCCGAAATCATCGATCCTGAATTCCCCACTGAGCATCTTTCATCTCTCACTCCAAAGTTACCATGGTATGCCCCAACTGTAAATTATTTTGTTTCTGGTGTTTTTCTAGAAATATTTTTAAAATAACAGAAAATGAAGTTGAAAAGTGATTCAAAACACTATTTTTGGGAAGAAAATAAACTTTGGAAAACTGGTGCAGACATGCTAATTATGAGATATGTTGATGAAGATGAACATTCATCTATCTTAGAATTCTGTCACTCAATTCCTGGTGGTAGCCACTTTGGACCACAAAGGACCTCCTGAAAGGTCCTAGACTCTGGATTCTTCTGGACTTCACTCTTCAAGGAATCACATGATTTCCTTCAATCATTTCCCACATGCTAAAAGTTTTGCACAATTTCCAAGAGAAATGAAATGCCCTAAAAACCTTTAATTTTCTATGAGGTCTTCTATGGTTGGGGTATCAAGTTCATGGGACCATTTCCACCTTCCTTTGGATTCTCATACATCCTTCTTGTAGTTTATTACATTTCTAGGTGGGTCTAGGATAAACCCACTCGAAAGGACGATTCATATACTGTTACTAAGTTCCTAAAAACACACATATTTCATAGATTTGGCACGCCTCGTGCCATGATATGTGACTTAGGAACCCATTTTTTTAATAAAACCATGGAATATCTTTTGAAAAAGAATGGGGTTGTTCATAAAACATCAACTGCATATCACACCCGAACAAATGTCATGGCTGAACATTCTAATAGAGAAGTGAAAAGAGTGATTGAGAGAATTCTAAAACCCACCAGAAAAGACTGTCCTGAAATACATGGTGAAGCACTTTGGGCTTATCGAACTGCCAATAAAACACCCAATGGTATATCTCCATTTAGGTTAGTTTTTAGTAAAGCATGTCATCTACCAGTTGAAATCCAACATATGTTTTTTTGGGCTGTGAAAACCTACAATTTTGGTTGTCAAAAATCTGGTGAAGAAAGATTGTTTCAATTGGCTGAACTAGAAGAGCTTTGACTAGAATCCTACGTGAATTCCAATCTGTACAAAGAGAAGGCTAAGGTACTCCATGACAAACACAGCCTAAGAAAGGTATATCATGAAATTGAAAAGATAATTCTCTTAAATTATCAAATTCTTCTTCACCCAGGTAAGGTTAATTCTCGTTGGGAAGGCCATTTTATTATCACTAATGTTTTCCCATTTGGTGTAGTGCAAGTCCAAAACCGCTCCTCCAAAAGGACATTTACGGTAAATGAACATCGGTTGAAACATCATCATGAGAGGACATGAAATCCTGGAACAACATCAACTTCCATTGGATCCACAGTAGACCCACCACTAGATGGAGATGGAAACCCACCAAATCAAAACTCGAGGGCACCTCTTTCCCTTTGACTCTTCTTCTCCCTCTCTCCATATCTCTCTCTTTCTTCTTCCTCCCTCATTCTCATTTTTTTCTTACCACTTTCTTCATCACATTTTCCCCCTTTTACTCTTTCTCTTTTGTGTGGGTTTTTCTTTATAAAAAGCTAAAAAAAACATAAAAAAAAACAAAAAACAAAAACAAAGACTCATAATTACTCACCATTTAATTTTTAAATTTTGTCCAACCATTTTGGGGAGTCAATAGATATGTTTCATCTAAAAAATTTTGTGTTTTCATCATAAAATTGGATAAAGAATCTTGTGTCAAAACCAAAAAATTTTGAATGTTCTATTTTTGATTTCGAAAATGGTTTTCCCAAACCGTGAGGAACAACATTTGCTTTCATGCCAAGGCCACCTATGACCATCTTTTCAAAATGTCTGTATTTCACCACCATTTGTGACTCTTGAAGTTATGGACCTTTGTCCTGAATTTCCTACTTTAGTGTGCATTAATATGATAGAGGAATTTTATGAACCACATGATAATCACAATATCCAAATAGCCTCCCATTAACTACAGATTAATCCTCCTTTTGAAACCCCCTTAGAGCCCATGAAAACATTTTCTTTGATAGCCACATTACAAGCCCAATACCTTTTCCCACACAATATCAACATGGATTTTCATTGCATATGTTTTTGAAATTTAAGTGTGGGGGGAATGGATTTCATTGTTTGGGTACTCTTTTATTGATTTTCAACTATTTATCATCTGCTTGAGGGAAAGAATCTATTTTAGTGTTGGAGAGAGGTTGTCATTCAGTGTGTTTTGGGAATGTATTGTACAAATAATATTGAAAAGTGTTAAAAAATTCAAATAAAAAAATTAAAATAAAAAAAATAAAACAAAATGAATATTAGAATGAGTTGTGTCTTGGATGGGTCACAAATCACACTCACTCAACCTTTGATCATGTTATAAATATTACAATTAGTATCGTGAGGAGATCAAACATAGGTTGGGAGATGAGTCTGAGATTTGTTTCAAGTTCAACTTTAAAAAAAATACAAAAAAAGAACTCTTTCCATATATATTCTTATGCCAATGGGAGAAGTTGTTGTGTTTTATAAATATTCAATCTTTACATTCACATCACATTTTTCCCTCTTTTGTGTCCTGATTTACACAATCATTCCCTTTTGAATATTTGTTTCCATGTCCTTCCTTGTTTTATTTCATAAAATTTGTGCATTTCTTTTCCCATGTTGGTATTTTACCCCTCCTTCCACTCTTTTGAATACAATATTCCTACCGTCCCATAGCTACAAAAAACCCCTAAAAAGTCTCCTTGATTTTTGAGCACATTAGGATGGGGAATATAATATGAGAGCTCTTACAAACTCTTAGATTTTTCATTTTTGGTTGGTGAAAGAGTGAACCTCCAAAAATGAATTTTATCATCTTGAGAGGAGTAAGTTTTGAGTGCCACTATTTTCTATGTCTAAAGTTGAACATGAAGAAATGAATTGTTTTTGGAACATTATTTCTGTAACAATTTGTGGTGGAATTCAATATGGATGAGTGAAATAGTCTAAACCTCCCCTAATTTGGGATAACAAAATTTTAATATTTGTTGGTGAGTGAAAATGATTTTTTCTTATTTTTATATTTATTTCCCATGATGTCATGCACAAGACTAAGTGTGGGGGAGTTGATGTTATTAATAATTTCATATCTTTTTACATACTCCAGTTAAAGATTTTATATGAAATGTGCATAATTTTTGTGAAATATTAATTTTTAAATATTAAATATAATTTTTGAGCACTATTTGAATTTATCCAGATTCAATTCGGTTTAATGTTTTACATATAACTATCACCCAACTTATCCAAATTGCATAATTATGGTTTTTAAGGGTTACCGATTCCAATTTCAACATTTCATTAGAAGTCACCTTTGGAAACATCGTCCATTAAAGGGGTCATATGGACCACATAAGAAGGCCCACGGAAACATTGATGAAACTGGACCATATATGAAGGTTGAATTACTGGGCTCAATCCAGAAGTCCAAATACCTTAATTCTCCTCCCATGTTCTGAGGAAATCTCAAGGAGTCCATGATAAAAATTTCAGGACCCAATCACAAATACAACGAGACCAACCTATGCATTGATTTCCAGCCCACCATTCTGGCCGAAAATTTAAAACAGCACACTAATATTGCAATTTCTCCTGAGGTAGACATCTATTCAAGCTGATATTTTTCAGTGTGCAATAAGAGATTTGTCCGGCCAACGTTTTTGAAAAAATTATTTTTATTTGAGGGCATATTCCTATACAAAAACCCATTCACATTCTAGACATCAAAAAAGTCTGTATTGAAATGAAAAGATCATAATTGTTTACTAAAACCGCCATAACATTGGTTCAATAAGTCCAATGGCTGCCAAATGTTCACAGTAGATAGAAGACATTTTTATATACAACTTTTAAGAAGGATATTTATCAAGATGCGGCTGTTTGGATGCCCATACTGGCCAGTCAAGTGGAAGGGTTTTTTTGGAATGTAAACTATCCACCACCTTGGGATATAAATACATCCCCTCCTCTCCTTTCAAAAGGGTTGGAACATTAGCACTTAAGGAGGAGGTTTGGCATTACCAAATCCTTGAAAAGGTTCTGGTAAGATAATCTTTGATCTTGTTTCAAAAAGATAGACCTCTCCTACACTTCTCTGTCATATTTTTTTTTATGTTTTCTATCAATTGTATTTGTGTAACTTTGTTTTCATTTCAATCAAATTTTAGTGCTTGTTTATTCTTCAATACCCCGTATTATTCTCCAAATTTTGTAGTATAATATTAATGGTCTTAAAATAGTGTGAAAAATTTTAAATTACAGTCCCTTATTTTTCTTCCTCATTCAATCGAAATTCCATTTTTGATTCTCAAAATCTTTCGTGTGTATGTTTGGCGCACTACTCTTTTCTTGTCCCTTTCTTTTTCTAATCTTTTTAAATCTTCACCATAAAAATTAAACCCAGATTAAAAACAATCCTAATGGCTGAGTAAATCTACCATTGGGGTGAGATATAATTTGGGGATTTCAAGTGATTGAGAGTTTTTCCTCGATTAGTATTCTGTAAATTAATATTGTGTATGTTAAACTTAATATATAATGGATTAATGATATGTTTCGTTTAAAAATTGGTTTCCATGGATTATTGGAACCATAAATACACAACCATAAATAATTTTTGATTGAGATTAGAACCCTATGTTAAGTTAATCCTTGGATTAAAGTCTTAACACTTAGGAATTCCAATCAACGTCAACTTATGACATGGGTGTTAATTTAATGCAATTCAAAGCAAGGCTCAAGGATATCACATGCTTAACTCCCCAATACCGAACTCACCCCAATCTTCATATATTTTTTAAATCAAGAATAAACCATCAATAATTTCAATTTATCTATGTAAAAAAACTCCACCAATCAAAACACAATCAACTAAAAACAAACGACTATTACAAAGTATCATCCCCGAGGATTCGACCTGAGTGCTGCTATACACATTAGCAGAGCACCGGAACCTTGACGAGTCGATAGGCGACAATCGTCCATGCATTTCAATATTCTAGAAACCAGATAGATATTTTATATCCCATTTCAATTATATGAATAGGATGAAGAAAAAGGACTAGATGATTTATCACTAGATGAATCAATATCATATGGAATGGATTATATGAAGTCATCTGATGGTGAATCTCTAGATAAAGGAAGAATGAAATGAATAAAAAGGAGTGTTTCTTATAAATTAATGTGAATGTAATACTAAAACGAGAAGGAATCAGAAATTAAAGTGGCACTATGACATCAAACAGAAGTACCATATAGTTGAATACCTTTTGGGTTAAAAATTTACATATGAAGAAGCAGAAGACTTACAACAGAGGAAATATATCAAATCTATGGGGAGATGAATTTTTGAAAATACTATCAGAATTTTAGGATTTAATTTTATTTACATCCCCTATCCTATAGTATTAAGACCCACTTTGAGTTGAAAAAATATTTTCTAGTCAAAACATTAATCTTGGAATCAAATTATAGTATAGATTCAGTATAATTATCATCATTATATGATAAAATTCCTAGAAAATCATATTGAGTAGTGAATCATATAAAACTATATTATTCTATCATTAACAATATATCATAAACCAATATATGACATGGAAAATAGATTAATAAAATCATTATCTAGATAGTTCTATGAAGAAAATGTATAAAATGATCTAATTTGTAAAACAAATTCTTGTACAGATACAAATTATTTAATTTTGATTATATTTAATGGTTTAACTCTCACAATTTACCTTCTATAACATAATTGTGGACCTATACATTTATTATGATGACAAGTTATGTCTGACCATTCCCATTTTTCTTTTTTGGGGTATATTCACTTTTTACTTTGTGAATTTATTTTAACAGCTACTCATCTCCTGTATATTGATACAATGGATACATGTAGATTAATTATTTCACATTAATTCATGTGTTTTATAAACATTATATTTTAACATTTAGGGAACTCTAATCCCCATAAATTATTATATTCTATGTTTCTTACTATATTTATCATAGTATATTAATTCTAACTCTATTTTCTTCCCATTTTACCAATTAATTTTGAAGTGGATCTGAAACTTTATTTTCTTAGCTTATTTCCATTATAAAGTAAAATTAATAAATAAAAAATTATTTGTCTTGATTGAAATTATTTACAATGTCTTTACAAGATGAAAATTACTAAGAAAGGTAAATTCAATTATATTGTGTGCAAGTGAGTATTAAATTTTTTATAAATAGGTTCAATATGTGTTTAGTGTTTTTACAATGATTCGAGGAGTAATATTATGTATTCATGATAAATAATTTGGTTTATTTATTTATATAACATCCACATATGTTGATGATATATTTTATATAATTTAACAACTTATTGTAAAGGAATCAGAGTGGTATCATTTGGAGAACTCAAGTGGAGATGTTTAGGAAATTGAGAAAATATAAGGGTGTCAATTTTTGTGCTAATCTAAAAAATAATCAATGAAATGTGTTTCTAGAAAATGAGTTATAACACCATGTGTTTTATAATTATATATATTTTTGATATATTTAATTTCTTCAATAAATTTAAATACATGAAATCATGATTCTAAATGAACTATAATATAGTATACTATTATAACCTAAACATTAATTTTTTTTGTGTAAATATGATTAAATAAATTATAAAAGGTATAATTTTTACAAAAAAATTAAATTAAATTCTTTGGAAATCAAATCATTTTAAATGAATATAAAAATATGTTTAATTTTTGTGAAAAAAATTATAAATGTGCACAATGTCATTTTATTTTAAAAAATAAAATCTAATATTATATGTAATTGTTTTATTTAAATTTATATATTATATATTAGATAAAATGTTTTATCATTAATATAATATTATATTTTAATCTCGTGATAACAATAAATCATCTCTTATGATTAAATACAATATTACTTTTTCAAAAAGAATATTCATTCAGTTTTGTACCCTTATTGTAATATTATTTTTTCCAATTTTAGAAAATTTACATTAAAAAAATGAATATCTATCCATTTTTAATTATTTGGATTCATAATGAATTTATAATTTTTTACTCATTAAAAAAATTTCCATGTGAGTCCTCTCCCACACTTATAAATGGATATCCCATATCATTTCTTCTTCGTAAAAAAAAATAGTTTTTCTAGGACGAATCCTTAAACAAACACCTTCCTTGAATACTTTCCCATAAACATAATTCCCTTGTTGGATCATAATACCATCACAGGAATGATTCTTGTTTTATCCTATAAAGGTTGTGAAAATAAGAGGTATAGTTTTTAACAATGAGTATGGGTTTTATTTCATCCAATTATACTGACAAATATTATTAAAATGTAATGACATAATAAATCATTTATCTTCCATTGTACTGATTTTTTTTAATTTCATAACCTTTATCCATATCCTCCTCCATTAAATGTAAAATGAACATATAATTCATGTGAACCGCCTAATACTACCTCATGAGGTGATTGGATTTGTTGTCCAAAAACACCACTCACAAAAGAAGATAATGATGGATTTATTGTTTTTATGGTAATTTTATGAAATAAATATACTCTTAAATTTAACATATAACTTCTAATTTATTTTCTTCCAAGTTATTATAAAGTGATCTCACCACTCATGTGTATGTGTGGACTACACCCTCAATAATGAAATGTGATACTTTTTTTTATTTTATATTTACATGGATGTTTATAAGGATAAATTAAATTAATATATAATATATCAATGATACTTAATTTATTTTTAAATGGTGAATTATTAATTACATTTATTTCCTAACATCATAAAAAATTGAAAAAATGTTCATTTGTTGGTATAGTCAATCGTCTACAAGAATGATATAAATCATTAGACTATCTATAATATTTATAAATAAATCTAAATATAGATGAAGGATTAAAAATTATTTTTATTTAATGATTAATATTCTCAAGATGAATGAAACATGTTCAATGTACATTGTTTAGAACTACCGAATCTAAAACATATATTGAAAAAGTTGTTATTACCTGTAAAATTCATTATAATACCGAACTATTAATAATTATAGAATAAAAATATATAATTAAATTATAAATTGTATGACAGATATTAGTTTTTTATGTAATATATTTATAATAAGTATATATTTACTATACAATTGTTTGAACACATTTGATTGAAATCATAAATGAGGTTATCTGTTTTCAACTCAATTTTATTTCAATGTGACACATTCCATATTCCCCAAGTGATTATTTTATGTGGAATATATAATTTGCATGAATTTATTTTATTATTATTATAATGAAAATTATGGGTATTGACAAATCCATATATGTTTCATTCTATCATGTTCCTTATAAATCAAAAGCTACCAAAATTTTAAGGGTTTTATCTTATAATTTAATTATTCATTAGGATAATTTATGATTTAGTTTATGATAATGAAATATTTTGATATATCTCTTAATAAACTCATTAAAATTATTCATTTAGATCTATTTATATAGAATGCATGTTTCCATTATATTTTCCTCTATATATGTACTCAAGAGAATGAAAGAAATATTTTAAGAAACATCTAATGTATTTATCTCTTCATCAAAAAGTAATCTTTCCATCAATGGACAGTATTTCATGAAAAATCATTTAGATGTGTTTTTTGGATTTTTATAGTCATATTTACCCATGTTTATTTATAGAATGGTTAAAATTAAAGATTTTTTTTCATTTAATAAACGAGGTAATTTATTTCTTTTTAATAAAAATGTTAATGGAGTATTTGATTATCATACCTGAAATGAATAAAATTTCCTTCCATCATAATTGTTGAAAATTTATACCTTCATATACGGGTTTTAATGTTTCATTTCATAATTTTTTTTAACTATTAATGTGTAAAATTTTTATTTTTTAAATAATTTATTTCACCGAGAAAAGAATATTTTCTATAGTGAATGTTTCAAATGAACATTTAATGGAATTTTTTTTCTAGATGAAATAATTTGATATTACCTATATATTATAGAGCATATTATCCAATGATAGCATCATTATTTTTATTTTAGATGGTTTATGAATATTTTGGGAATATGTTTAAGAAACCCGTTCATTTTACCTGGGTTATTCTATGATGATACAATGAAAATATTTTGAAAATAATTTCTTTCCAAATGGTTTTTAAGTTATGATATTATTATGAAACACATTCCCTTCACCCTAGTTATGCCATCATGAAATGCTGAAGATAATATGAAACAAGTTTCTTTTATTTGGGTTTTTTATTATGTATATTTTTTGAGGCCTGATTAATTTTTAAGGGTAATGAAATGATAATTGATTTATGATATTGTGGACAACATATATATGATTTTTGATAACTGATGGTTAGGCCTATAATTATATATCTCTTTAATGCATTGGGAAAAGATTTATATCTATGGTAATAATAATGATTGGAATGGGTGGTCAAACCAATTCAATAAGGGAATATGTTTGCTATAAAAGTATATATATAGGACCTTAAAAAATAAGATTAGTTGGTGGATGATCCCATTCAACTATGATACTTGTATAAATGTCGCATGAATACTATGAAAATGATTCTATATGCTTATTTGTATCCAAAAAATCTATATATAATTCTAATTTTATGCTCTCATGGAACATTTTCTTCAATTTCATTATGATTCATGTCTTATGGTCTTAAAAGCATTATGCCTTGACTCTAGATGATGATATATGATACATAGGGTATGGTTTTCAAATGTTATTATCATATTGTCATGTCATTATGCTCATGTGATATTTATGGGATCATTGTTATTTAATATTTTTAAACATATTGAGAATATAATCTCATGCATTATTATTATTCCTTTCCAAGGGGTATTTGTTTCCGAGGCTTTTATGCCAGGGTACGCGCGCATGTCCGTCATGCATTGGAGGACGTGCGGCTCGTTGCCCCGCATTATCGCTTTCCGAAGACGGGCGACATCTGTTCCTTATTCAGGGACGTCTGCTCCTTGATCGAAACCGGGATGATGGAATGTTGGTTCTTCCTTCCATGGATTCCTCCTCGGATCTCGTCACCTAGTCCGGGTCGCCCTTATAGATTTAAGACGGGTTCTTGAAGCTCGTTCCCGGCGCCATATCTGCATGGACGCCAGTTAATTACACTGCTTCCGTCAAGACGATCCCAGGGGTCTTGTCAGGGCAGCAACCTTAGGTGAGGAGAATGGTCACGTTGGGGTGTCGTTGGCATGTTTTGACGCAGGGGATTGGAATGTCTATCTTCTTTCCCTTATCACAGGGCTTCTCAAGGGAGCGGAAGCCTGAGGCATCCCACATCGAACATGGGGAATGTATATCATCTGCAGTTTTCCTCATCATCCCATGTTTAACAAGGGGTATGCCGCGAGTTTAACGTCTTGCGGAGACGGATCAGACTGATCGAAACAATGAGAGTGGATCAGATTGAAGGACCCCCTTGGGGGAACACCGGTGTTGGGACTCGCACGTGGGCAGCTTCTCGGATACCAAGGAGTGGGATAGGGTGGCATGATCTCACCGGGATGTGGCGGCCTGGGTAAGGATTAGAATGGATGATGGAGTGACGAGCTTGAACCTCGTAGAGGCTTCCTACGTATCCCCATGGTAGGGAATCAAAGTCCGCGTAGTTTGGTTATACGGTGAGACAACTGAAGAGGCGACCTGTGAGAATGGACGCATGGATTGGATCCTGGAGGAAGTAAGATCTCCGGGATAGGGCATGAGCTTCCCATGGCATGTGGTCTTGAGGGGGGAAGTCAGGATGAGACGTGGTTGTGATGCATGGGGCTTATGCTCTGAGACACCCCAAGAGGGGGAATACTGTTTAACGTCATGCGGGACGAGGGCATACAGTTTAATGTCATGCGGGACGAGATACAGTTTAACTTCATGCGGGATGAGGGCATACAGTTTAACGTCTTGCGGGTCAAGGAATCTGGGGATTACGCTCTAAGGCGGCCCATGGTGGATATGGGTCTTATGCTCTGAGGCAGCCCATGGTGGTCGGGGAACCAATGTGGAGAGGTTGGAAAGACCGAGTGGTGGGCTTGAACCTCGTGGAGGCTTCCTACATACCATGCGTTAGCACGGATCTAAGTCTACGTAGTTTGCTGGTACGGGGCTTACGCTCTGAGGTGGCCCATAAGAGGATTTCATGGTCGATGCGGGCTCTAAGCCCACATTATTCATGCATGATGTGAGAAGCAAGAGGCAGTAGGGACCAGACGATCACGTCGCAAAGGGTGCGTCCATGGGAAGCGGAAAGGGGCTTACATGTTGAGCGGCCCAAAGAGAAAACATGGACTTATGCGTGGTTAGCGGCCCTGGGTGCTGAGGCTTACTCTAGGGGGGAGGACCGTGGTACGACAAAGAACAGTGGGAAAGGGACTCCACTGGCCTTTTCAGTGGGGAAGTACGGAGGTTCATGTGTGCAACCTTCCGTAAGAGAGGCTAGGGGCTTACGCTCTGAGGCAACCATTCCCCCGTGGACAAACGCCACTCTGACAAGGAGGATCTCATTCCATGTGAGGAAGATTCTATTCCTGTGGAGACGAGAGGAGTAAAAGAATGTTCGAGCTGGGGGGACCCTGCGTGCAAACCACGGGGTCAGACCATAGTTTAACGTCATGTGTTAAGGATGAGGTGCTTAGTAGTTTAACGTCCTGCAGCTTGGACGAGGTGGGTTCGCTCCACACCCGTAGGGCTTACATGCCCAATTCCATCTACCCCTTGTGGGAGGGAAGGCATTGGCAAGGCCATAATGAAACGGGGTCGCAGGGTGAACCATTGAGGGGTCCACGTTAGCGTGGCTATGTGTAGAAGCAATAGCCATTAGCGTGCCTATGTGGAGAAGCATAAGGCAAAGCAATGCAACGGGAAACACCGACCAAGGGACCTTGAGGTTACTTCGTACGATCCTGGAAGGACGTATGGGAAAACAACGCGTGGCACGCATGCCCGATAGGGGAGACATCAGGTGCCGGCGCGGAAAGGTAGCCAAGGGGTGTCAAGGTAATGGGGTCCTGGGTGTTGCATGCAAAATGAAGGTTTGTGCGCAAAACACCGGGATTACACGCAATAGGGCCAGAGGATTGCACGGATAGGTGATTGCGCGCAAAGTATTGCGCGCATAGAAGGGGATTGAGCGCAGGGGGAAACAATTGCGCACAAGGGAAGTACCCGGAAGAGTGGGAAAATTCACTTAAGCCAGTGGATTTGCGCACAAAGGCGAACCTCGGGGCAGGGTTACGAGAAAAGGGGAATTACCTGGAAGCCATATTGCACGTCGGGGGGAGTCGAATTGCGTGCATGGGAGCCGGTCTGAATTCCACAACCCCAAACCGTTTGGGGTCGCCTTCTATTTATAGGCATCGACCAGCGCAGAATCTAGGCGGTGCATGAAATTCTCTGTGATAGGAACCGTCGGCGCACAAAGCTTCACCTCATGGAACCAAGGTTCGCAAAATTGCATGTGCTATCAGCTCTATTATGTGAATCCCGAGAATGCTTCACGCGCACATCATAATGTCTCACAAGTCCTCCTTGATTTAGAGCACCACTTTCCGGGCCCCCGGAATGGGCCTCAGATTCTGAATATGACATCGCATTTCCATTTCAAAACATCCTCTAGGAGTTATGGAATTTTTTCAGCGTCTAAATATGCCCCCCTTGGAATTGGATTGGCGAGAGGTCGCAATGGCCGGATTCAGAGGGAAACGTCAAAACGCCGAAGCAGGGCCCCTCTTTGGCGCTTAGCGTGCAAACAACCCACGCGACGCACAAAACGACGGATCAGTGGGGAATTTTCTTTCCGCGTGGCGCGGAACCCTGACCTTGCCTATAGAAAGGGGCGCTGGGCCCCAAATCCGTACTCTAGCTTTTCCGCGTTATAGGCTTATCGCTCTCGTGTGTGAAATTTCTCCTGCAGCTGCGCGTAAAAACGCTCTGGAAGCACGGAATTCCTTCCAAATTTTGGTCGTACTTGCGCACCTACTTGGGATATTCCATGCTTAGCATACCGATTGTGTGCCCATCTCCTGGATTTCACGCCGCCACTTCATATTTCACGCAGAACACTCCGATTTCGCGCACTACATCCTGGTTTCGTGCAACTCCCGAGATATTCGAGATGGACGCAAACCGAGTTGATGATGGGGAAGCTGCCACTCGTAGGACCAAAATGGCGGCGAACGAGGAGGTTTATGGCGCCAAGGAGATCGTTTCCGACAACCTGACCTTGTTCAATATGCTACACTAGCCCAGAAGACGTATCCCTTGTCTGAAAACATCCCGATCTCGAATTTTGGCATTCTGTAGGAGGTTCCCCTGCGTGGTTTCAAGGTGGACACACCGCGGTCATGGGTGACCTGGGAGGATGAGCTTCCTCGCTACAACATCACCAACAACGGTCGTCCTGCCAGGGAAACCAGGCATATGGACGTATATGTCCTGAACCCGAGGACCGGGACCATTATCGGGGGAGATCCTGTTGGAGAGAATTCTCTGGCCCTCTACGTGAGCACGTTCCGTCAGAGCGTCACGGATGACACAAAGGGACGGATGATGGATTGGGACCTACGGTCCGGGGGTAACTTCACCAGCAAGTGGGCCTGGGTGTTCCGGGTTTACCATACCTGTGTCCAGCTCAGGGATGAACTGCGGTATATTGGCTTGTTCGAGGCGGTATGGACATCGTAGTTACACTTCCATCGTCAACCTGAGATCGGGCTAGAGCTATTCACACGGTGGTCTCCTGATACCAACACATTCCACCTTCATCATGGGGAATTTGGCATCAGTCTCTGGGACGTTCACTGCATCGGAGGTATCCCACTAGGGGGCTACCAATATGATGAGTTTGTGCCTCTGAAGAACACCTGGGAAGACAGGTCACAGATGCCCATGCTGATGTGGCACCTGCTGGAGCTGGCCTAAGAGAGGCTGGGGGTCAAGGACTTCCAGAAGGACATTTCCTACAAGGGCTAGTTTAGCCAGTTCATTTAGAAGGATTTGGCCGTCAAGATGCCGGGACGGGTTAAATGGTGCCCAATCGCGGCTCAGAGGAGCATGGTTGTGTCATAATGGAGGACCCTAGTGGTGGGGAAATACCAATCATGGGTCTATCACGTCATCGAGGCCCGGGACCCGAACGTCCGGTATACCGGGTTACTTGCCGCCTTCCTAAGTGGGTGGCTCTTGCTGGTGCGGGACGCGAGGATGGGCATCCATCCAACAAAACTGGTGATGGCGGGCACCATGGCCGCCAAAAAACGGTTCAACTTGGTCATCCCCATACTGGCCAAGCTGTATGCCATCCTGGTATGCATCTCATGAGGGGGGTCGCCTCGGAGAGTATGTGGCCCCTTCCAGATCTTCCACGGCTGGGAGGCGGCTCACTTCGGTGGGTACACTTTCCCAAATGCCATCTGTCCTCCTGGAATGGCCTGTGACCGTCCTTGTTGAACATCGCAGGGGTGGAGCCAATGACGCTCAATGAGGAGGGAGTGAAAATCTGCATTGGAAACCACATCAACCTCCACTTCAGCCAGTTCCCCACCCCGGTCGGCCAGATGGTGGATAATGGGCGAGGCTCTCTGGAATAACATGAGTATTTCTAGAGCATTAGAGGTGGGGTGCTCGTGGCTCGGATCGACGGGAAGGTGATCTGCGAGTGTTATGTTCTATCCCGATTCTCCAAGCAATTCGAGTGCCTCCAATGAATGCCGAAGAAGATATTCATGGCTGTGTGGAAGGAGAAGAATCCCTATGTTCTACGCCAGATGTGGTTGATGTTTACTAATTTCGGCTCCGGCAACATCGTTACTCTTCCTCCCACCGGGGTTGATGCTGGCCTAGCAACCGAGTATGCCGGACACTGGACCATCACGTACCATGAGGGGATTTTACGCAAGCGAGTCTGGCCACTCCAGGTTACTCGCGCGGATACCGGGTGACGGGGGAGAAGGCAAGGTGCTTCTGGAAGGGGGGACCAGTGGTGCGTCAGGCAGTGAGGCCTGTGCAGGCCGGGACTTCAGCAGCGGGAACATCACACAGTGCTTCCATGACTTTGATGCCCATAGGGGGGTCACATGAGTCGACCAGGGAGCTGCCCGGGAAGCAGATAAGATGCATGGGCGAACCATCCCAAGATGCAATCCTCTAGGCACTGTGGTTGGCCTGGATAACCCTGTGGCAATCGCTGAGCGTTGAAGCCATCTGGCAGAAGATAATACAAAACAGGATCCACCTGCCAGAGGTCAGGCTCGTTCGAGTTGCCGACCGGGTAAATTTCCATCGGAGGAATGCTTATCTGACGGCCATGGACACATATGCGCGCCAAAGGGGTCGGTGTGCGGAGCCACCTTTCCTAGTAAAAGTGATGCTCGACCAGGAGCATGATCCAGAAGTGATGCCGCCAGGATAAGGTGACAGTGAGGAGGATTCGGAGGGGGAGGAGACAGGAGAAGACAAAGGCAAAAGGGAAGATGATAAAGAAGGAGAACCCGAAGGTGAGGGGTCGCAGGGGACGACCTACCAAGGTAGTCTTCGAGAGATCAGTGAGATTTTTTGATCTAATCTCGAAATTACCGAGATACTCGATGTTCGTCTCCATCTTCATTCATTTTACTTCTTCATCCATTCTCCTTTCCAATTTCCAAACTGTCTCTCTGCCTCACTCAAGAGTGGATGAGTGTCGGACGGGCGTCCCCACTAGAGGAGGGAGGAGAAGAACTGGTGGGACAGGATAGGGATCCGACACCCATCATTGAATTAACAAGAGAAGAGGGTTATCCCGTTATGGCGACTCCTACAGCGGTCGAAACACTGGAGACTGGCGCTCTGGACTCATGTAACTCTCACACTTCACTACTGGTTCGTGTTATCAAAAGATCCCAAATAATCAGCGTATTCCTTGTGCAATGATCTCAACATTGGAGGCTTGTCAGGCTGCGGAGCCCGGGTCGTCCGTGAGTGGACCAGTGGAGGACATAACACCTCATTCAGAACATGCTCACTACACTGAGTCGACCCTGGAAATTGGTGAATAGGGGGCAGCGGACACCAGTGGTGCTGTTCTTTAGGTAAGGACGGAAGCTGACAGAGGCATCTTCGCTGCTGGGGTGAGAGAGGATGGTCGCCCGGACATCAAGGGTCTTATTCCTCACGAAGACATCCCTGAGGAAGATCCTGCTGTCGATCTTCTAGCTGCCTTCCCTACGTACCAACCCGCTGACCCTGAGGAGGTAGATGACTCGGACTCATAGGCAGCTAAGGAGAGCCGGATGACATGACGCAATGGGTGGAAGTGTATCTGGCACTTTCTCAGATAGCCCCAGTCGGATTGGTTGAGGCAGATGGGATCACTCCAGACCTGCCTGGGCTTCCTGTGCGCCGGAGGGGCTGGCGCTCTGTACTTTTATCTGACGGTCCGTTATTACATGGCCAAGAAGATATGTGAGAGCAGCCGGCGCACCGACGTTTCCCAGTGTCGGTAAAGATCGGCGAGTGCCCGAGAATTGCTGAGGGCGGAGTGGGAGGTACGGCACCTCGAAGGATAGGCGGCAGATAAAGAGGCCTTCATTGCAACATGCTCTGAGCTTGTGGAGAAACTGACGGCCCAGCTGGCTGACATGCAGGAACAACTGTTGTAGGCGAGTAACCAGATGACCGTACTCTAAACCGAGCGGGTGCAGGAACAAGCTAGGATTGGCGAACTGCGCTCTATGGTGGCTGATGAGGGGAGAGTCTTCAAGGAGCGAGAAGCAGTCCTGGAGGCTACCAACTAAAGGGTAGCAGTGCTGGAAAGGTCGATTCAGCACACTGATCCTTAAGGGCTTTGTTTTGGCCATCTCATGAACCTTTTTCTTGTACTACTCGTCATCTCAATCCAATAAATGGCCAAATCCATTCATCTGTACCTTTGGTTTAATATGCTCAACCATAATTTCGAAATGAATAACAAATCACCCCTATGCTCTTGTGGGTCGCACCCAATGCAAGAAGCAAAGGATACTCATGCTATCATTTCGTCCAACTATGGGGCATTGACCAAGCCTCAGGTATTCGAAATTGGGTCTGGATTTCTGAGGAGAAGACCTCAGACCGATTGATATATCACCTTATCAATTTGATCTGACACACGATCGGGGCAATGTCGGGGGCATTGAAATCCATCCGAATATAGGGAGATGGAAAGGAAAGGTGACTCACGGTACCCGAATTCGTAACACTATGGGGCGCGACGATGGAGGATAATTGTTAACCATGACGGAAAGGCAGCATCCATATCGTGTTGGCCTTGAGTGGGGATAATAAATGAGGGCAGACCGCTGACCATGTTCACAACACGAGGCATAACTCAAATATCACCGGTCAATTTCTTGGAACGTTGGCCCAGGACAGTAGGCGGACTATAGGTCTACCATCCATATTGCTACAATAGGCAGACCAAAGGTCTATCATCCATATTTTGGCAGCAGGCGGACCAAAGTCTATCATCCATACTATTAGGGGGTCCCTTCAAACATGACCAGTCATCTGGAATGTTGGCCCAAGATAGTAGGCGGACCGTAGGTCTATCATCCATACTGTTAGGGGGTCCTGTCAAACATGAAAGAGAATGAGGATCTGAATAAAGGGGAACACAAAGTGTGGAAGGTGGAGTGGTGGTTTGTTCGAAGAGAGTCCAACACTCCTGAGATTGTTCCACTGTGGCGGAGACGCATTAGGCGGACATACCAACCTGATCACGGGTCATCCCAATTTTTAGACAGGACCTCTTTGGCGACAGAACTGTCGCTTCCCATTATTACTATGGGGCATCCCGAACTTATTCAAGGTTGATGTCACGATTACACCACTTCCCATGAATTTAGGCTGATGGGCCGACAATAAGGAGGGATGAGGTTTGGTAATCCCTGGGGCTGGACCCAAGATGAAATGTCTGGGGATTCCTATGTATCTCATTAGGATGGAAATCAAGCCGCATGTAGTTCTAGAAGAATAGTTTAATGTCATGTTGGACGAAATACAGTTTAATGTCGTGTGGGATGGGGGACACATATCATCTGGGGATAAGCACGACACGATGAGTAACATGACATGAATGAGGACATAATCCCGCACCACACTGTACAATCCCACAAGAGAGACCAAGTCGTGGAAAGGCAACCAAAGGATCTTAGTTTTAGGTCTTAGAACATAGACCAAAGCATAAGGGGAATGGGAGACACACGGTAAAACGGTTGCAGAACCCAACGTGAATGGGGAAAATCCCTGCTTACTATGTGCTGCTGGGGACGCATTTAGGCCGAGAGACCGAACACAAAAAGTTAGGCTGGGCCCACGGGGAAGTTCCCAGGAGCTTCTACGCATCTCATAAGGATGAGAATCAATCCATACGTAGTTATAGAAAGGGAGCATGGCGCGATATGGCGCCTGCGCAAAGGAGGAAGGATTCATGCGGGTCTAGCCCTTGCACCAAAAGAAGCGTCATTTGATATATCTTGTTTTTTCTAGAAGGTAAATGGTTTTTCTTTTGTGGGGCGACTGTCCTAGGGTAGAAATTCCTGGCATCTCCACAATAATCAATCCATAAGAGGCGTTGACAAGCGGCATGGTAATCAACCAATACCTGGCGTGATGTCCCCTATGGGGAGGTCATCACAATGCGGTGCCATTTTTCATCGTGCGGCCAGGACAATATCATCGCAGTTTAAGGTCGTGTTGTAGGACCAACAATACAGTTTATGGTTATATGGTTTGGAACAACATCATAGTTTAAGGTCACATGACTTGGACCAACATCACAGTTGAAGGTTGTAAGGCTTGGACCTAGCAACACAGTTTAAGGTCATAAGTCTTGGACCTGACAACACAGTTTAAGATCATAAGGCTTGTACCTACATCACAGTTTAAGGTCGTAAGGCTTGGACCTGGCAACACAGTTTAAGCTCATAAGGCTTGTACCTGGAAACACAGTTTAAGGTCGTATGTCATGGACCAACAACGCAGTTTAAGGTCATATGGTTTGGACCAACAACACAGTTTAAGGTCATAAGGCTTGGACCAACATCCCAGTTTAAGGTCGTAAGGCTTGGACCTAGAAACACAGTTTAAGGTCCTAAGGCATGGACCTACAACACAGTTTAAGGTCGTAAGTCTTGGACCTGGAAACACAGTATAAAGTCATAAGTCTTGGACCAACAGAACAATTTAAAGTGATATGGTTTGGACCAACAACATAGTTTAAGGTCATAAGGCTTGGACCAACAGCACAGTTTAAGGTCATATGGTTTGTACCAACAGAAACATGCAAGATTCAATAAAGAATACCATATGCGGGTCAGGGCATAATCCCATACAATCACATCGCGCTATTCTGAGAGAGGAGCCTGAGGCCAAAGGGGCCTACGAGGGTTCAACAATCAGGTGGGAAGGATATGCTAGCTCCCAACTATGCTGGGCCCGAGACGCAATGTCTGGGCGACTCCTCGTTCCACATGGGGATGAGGGTCAAGCTGCACACAACCTGTAAAGAAGAAACCCAAGCACATACTCTAGCACTCAGATCGTGGGAGCCCCGAGAGACACTGTTATGCAACTCGGTCTTTCTGACATGTGGGGGTGTACTGAGGGTCAGTACAAGGAGTGTCGAGATTCCACCTTGACACAGTGGGGTGGAACAAAATGTGAATCATGCAACCAACATTCAAGGCCCAAGGAAGTCGGCGTGATGACTGAGGATTACTGCTGACCACGTTCGCAACGCAACATCCTGTCGCGTTAACCTAGAAGTAGGTGCAAACAAATGAGCATCAACCGCTGACAACATTCTAAACACGAGATTTGTATCAATTTTTCTCCCAAAAACCTCATGGGCATTGGCTTGTGACGGTAGGAGATCCCTTAGGTGTTGTATCCAGGACATTCTTGGGGGTCCCTCTGGGTGTGAAGGATGGTGGGGCCTGAATGAAGGGGAACACAAATCTTGAAAAGTGGACTAAAACTTGTCTAAGTTGAATCTGACACTCCAGGTCCTAGACCAGAGTACTCTGATCACATTAGTAGATCACTGGAGAGGGTCGAAGGGCTCAGTCTGAGAGCGTCCAAATGATGGGGGATTCCTAAGGGATGGGCAGGCCAAAAGAACGAGGCAACCCGGAGATCATGGGATCTCATAAGAGACGGGGATGGACCTGAAATCTAAGTGTTCAGGCGGTCCTAAGTATCCCATAAAGATGGGAATCAAGCCACGCATAGTTCTAGAGTCGTAGTTTAATGTCATGTTAGAGGAAATAATGATCTTAGTTTTAGGTCTTAGAACTCGGAACAAGGTGCAGTTTAAGGTCGTGCGGGACCGTACAGTTTAAGGTCATGTAGGACCACAGGAGGAGAGAGAACTGGGGATGGGCCCAAGAAAAAATGTCTGGGCATTCCTATGTATCTCATTAGGATGATAATCAAGCCACACAGAGTTCTAAAAGCACAGTTTAACGTCATGTTGGATGAAATACGGATCATAGTTTTAGATCTTAAAACACGGACCAAGGAGCCCAGATGTAGGGAAAAGTGTAGTTTAAGGTCATGCTGGACCGGGTGCAGTTTAAGGTCATGTGGGTCCATGGGAGGATCTTAGTTTCAGGTCTTAGAACTGGGACACTGGTGCAGTTTAAGGTCATGTGGGATCGTGTGATGTTTAAGGTCTTGCGGGACTGTACAGTGTAAGGTCATGCAGGACCACAGGAGGCTTTGGGAAAGTACTGCATGAGGAACTTGGCGTTGATGGGAGGAGTTACGCGCTCACCATCCATAGTCACTAGGGAATACACGTTATTGGGATAGACCTTATGAAAAATAAAAGGGCCCTCCCATTTGGGGTCCAAATTGGGTGGTTTCCTATCAGGAATCATTGTTTCTCTGAGAGCCAGCACCAAGTCAACTTATAGGAAGGAGTGGAGGCGAACCTTCTTATTGAATGCTCGAGCTATCCTGCTCTGATGCCTTTCCATGTTATGTAAATCGTGAAGCCTACTTTAATCCAGTGCTTCCAATTCAGCTAGACAGATTTTAGAAACTCTATTCGGCGCTTGCTGGTCATAGAACACCGTGCGTAATGAGGGAAACTGGATCTCGATGGGCAGGACGACCACAGCTCCGTATACCAGGGAATACAGAGTCACCTGGGTGGAGTTACGAGTCTTCGTCCTATAAGCCCATAGGGCGTTCTGGAGCTTGTCCAGCCAACTTTTCTTGTTCTGACCAACAATCATTTGTAGAATATTAGAGAGGGTTTTGTGAAATGCCTCAATCTATCCATTCACCTGCGCATGGTAGCGGGAGGTGTGGTTAGAGCGAATGTTGTACTTAGCGTACCATTTTTCACCTCAGCTGCTCGGAAGTTGGTTCTGTTATCCATGAGGATAGTGTGAGGTACTCCAAACCAATAGATGATATTGGAGCTCACGAAACCAGCGATAGAACGGGCCTTGACTTCACTGAGCGGGATTGCCTCTACCCACTTCGAGAAGAAATTTGTAGCGGTTAAGATGAACCGGCAGAGTCGGGCCGTCGCCGGTGGGTAAGGCCCTATGACATCCAACCCCCAGACTGTAAAGGGCCAAGAATACTTGGCAGTATGGAGAGGATCCGGTGGCCGATGCACAAAGTTAGCATGAACATGGAACGCATGACACCTCTTGGCATACTCGATGCAGTGGTAGATCATGGAGGGCCATAAGTATCCCAGCCTCCGAATTTGGTGGGACAACTTCGACCCAGCTCGGTGGGCACCACAGGAACCAGCGTGCACTTCTTGAATGACCTGTGGGATCTTGACTCCTTGAAGGCAACAGAGGAGAACAACATCAAATCTGCACCTATAAAAAAGCTGCTCAAGGATGGGACCACTTTGAAGGGTGAACTGCGGTGCGCGGCGCGCGGCGTCGGATTCGTTCTCGCTCGGCTCGGTCCGGTGAAAGATTACCATGCTAGAGATATTCAACCAAGGGCATCCTCCATTCAGGAACTGTCTTGATTACCGCACCTAAATCCCTCTGAGATCCTGACGTAGGGGAAACAGTGGTGAGATAGTTCACTCACGGGCCACGATCGCCCTCCGGAATAACAGGAGCAATGAATCTCTAGTGGGCTACATGGATGATTAGGTCATCCTGTTTGGGCTCTGCAAGTGATGCGGCCAGGCTGTCCAAAGCATGTGCTCGACTCTTCTGTGACCGGGGAATGTGAACGACCTCTGGCTGGGATGGGAAATTATCCATTAGATGGAGGGTGCACTCTAGAAATGGCACGAGTTCTAGCTTTCTGACAGCATAGTCACCATTGACCTACTTGATGACTAGCTCGAAGTCCCCTTTTACATACAGATGGGGTACGTCAATCTCGAGAGCCAACTCGAGGCCAGTAATGAGGGCATGATACTCTGCCTCATTGTTGGTGCAGCCTTCGGACAACAGGAATGAATATGGAAGAACGGATTGTTCTGGGGTGATGAAGACGATATCCATGCCCACTCTTTTAAGCCTAGGATCATTGAGCCTTCTATCGGTGGGGCTCCGGGAGGCACCGTAAAAGTGAATCTTCCAGCATGGGATGGTGTGATTGACTAAGGGGATTTCTTCATCAGGAAATCCTAGATCCATTGGCTGGTCCATGGAGGTTGGGTGGGAATCTAAGAAGTCTGCCAACGCCTATCCTTTAACGGCCTTCTAAGGTATGAACCTGATGTAGAACTGCTGGAGGATCACCGCCCGGTGCGCCAATCGGCCAGACAACATAGGTCGGTTCAGGATTTATTTCAACTGGTGTACCTGAGAGACCAGCTGTACCTCTTGGTGCTGCAAGTAGTGCCGCAATTTTTTCACGGAAAATATGAGCACCAGGCAGCTCTTCTCGATGGGAGAATGTTTAATTTCCACATCGAGGAGCATGCGGCTAAGGTAGTAGAAGCTATTCTCTATTCCCTCGTTGTTCTTCTGGGTGATAAGTGCACCGAGGGATCACTCCAGGGTGGTCACGTAAAGGACCAGTGGCTTTCCGGAAATGGGTGACATCAAGACCGGAGGTTGAAGTAGATACTTCTTGATTTCCTCAAAAGCGATCAGACACTATTTGTCCCATTCATAGGTGGCACCATTCTTCATGAGCTGAGAAAAAGGCTTACACTTTCTGGCCAGATTTGCAATGAATCGGCGTATATAGTCTAAGTGGCCTTGAAGGCCTCTCAGCTCCCGAATATTATTCGGTGGAGGCATCTGACTGATGGCCTTGATCTTCACTGGGTCAATCTCGATGCCTCGATACCTAACAATGAAGCCAAGAAACTTTCCGGAGGTGACCCCGAAGGCACACTTTAACTGGTTCATCTTCAAGTGGCGAGAACAGAGGAATCCGAACACATTCTCAAGGTCCTTGAGATTGTCTTGTTGCTGACAAGATTTAACCACCAGATCATCCACGTAACACTCCACCAGCGTCCCAAGAATTGGATTGAATATGCGGTGCATGGACCATTGATAGGTGGCACCTGCATTATTTAGGCCGAAGGGCATAACCTAGTATTAGAAAGTACCCTGGGGGGCTCTGAAGGCAGTGAAATCTTCATCCTCCGAGGCCATCCGGATCTGGTTGTACCTGGAGTACCCATCCATGAAGGAGAGGTCGTGGAACCCGACCGTGGCATCGATCAACAAATCTGTCGTGGGAATGGGAAAATCATCTTTCAGACATGGGCGATTGAGATCTCGGAAGTCGATACAGACCCTGATCTTCCTGTTCTTCTTCCTTACTGGAACAATGTTGGCTAGCCACCTAGGGTACTAGACTTACTTGATGATGTTGGCCTTGATGAGCTTAGAAACTTCGGACTCAACCATGGCACCGTGTGAGGGGTGCAACTTTCTGGGAGGCTGCTTGAACCCACGATGGTTTAATGGAAGGCCAAGGCGGTGGATGGCTACCTGGGGATATAGTCCTGACATCTCATCATAACTTGAGGAAAACACGTCATGGTGCTGTATGAGGAAGTCTAC
The DNA here is from genome assembly GCA_963277665.1 of Viscum album. Lineage (NCBI taxonomy): Eukaryota > Viridiplantae > Streptophyta > Magnoliopsida > Santalales > Viscaceae > Viscum > Viscum album. Next base: position 1,852,374,269 of record OY728148.1, on the reverse strand, counting down.
GTACCGTTGGCATTCCTCAGGGGGCATAGCGGCGCTGACCAATTTGGGTCTCAGGTCCGCCATGCTACTGAGGTTCACCTGTACTAACTCTTCGACCGTGGTGGGGACGCCCTCCTCAAAGACAGGACGAGCATCTTCTATGTCCTCCTCTCTGCTTGTTGAAGGATCATCCATGGGGGTGCCGTTTTGGGGCTGCCAGACCCTGATGGGAAGCTGGTGCTGGCTTGGGAGGCAGAGGTCGTCACATCAGGGGACCCATGCACTGCGGAGACCATGGCGACAAAGGCGGTTGATCCAATCCCATCTGGACTTCGGCCCAAGGGGCCACTCTTTATGACATCAAAGAAGTAGTGGTGTGTTGGCTTGAGCCAATCAATTTTGGCCCGACAAAATAGACACGTATGACGTACTGCCGTTGCCGTGAGCCCAACACCCCGATATCATACAGGGGTAGGAGGCTCGTGGATCACCTGACCCTGGTAGGTGTAAGAGTACGAGGTAATTTCCACCCATCGCTTGGACCCGGAAATATGCCTTCCTCTGGTACCCGAAACAACAAAGCACTGCCCCATGTCTGGGGTCGTGGCCTCCAACCGATGCATTGGGAAGACATATGCGTCGTCCAAACCTGCCCAGGGATCACTCGCGATATTGGAGGGCTCAACCTCACCTGCTAGGATCTTCTTGTCCTTGCTCTTGTAATAGTCATCGTCCAGATAACGGGCTTCAAAAGAGGAAAAAGGAGACACATCTCCTTGGAGCATGCCCACTCGAACCTTAAGGGAGTATTTGAGGCACTGGTGAAACGATGAGGGGACCGCTGTGTGAAGGTGGAGCCACGACCTGCCCATCAACGTGTTATAGGCGGTGTCCTGAGAGACATCCATATATTCAGTATTGGCAATTAGGCCGCCAAACTGGGTCTTCATAAGAATCTTGCCGAGTGGAGTTTTCTCGGTCCTGTCATACCCTTGGATCCTGCGGTCGGAGGGTGTTAAATAATCCTCAGACAACCCTAGTTTCCGCAGTGTCTGAGTTGGTATTAGGTTAATCCTAGAACCCATGTCAACAAGACAGCGGAAGACTTCCACGCCATTGAACTGGCCGGTGATGTGCAGTGGGCGAATGTGCCCCTATATGGGAAGTTCTTCATCTTCACCGAAAAACAAGATAACTGTATGATATTTGGTGTCCTCAATCACCATGGTGTGGAAGGCTTCTATGGCTGCCACCTCTGTCTCAAACTGGAGGGGGCTCCTTAGAGCCTCGGTGAGTGCCTTGCGCATTTCAGATGACAGGAGAAGGGCCTCAAGGATATAAAGCCTTGCCGGAATGCAGTCCAAGTGCTTCAGAACATCATACTTTCGAGCCAAACGCGAGCTTCTGCTTACAGGAGGCCGCTCTGCGATTAGATGCATGACAGGCCCTGCCGGCGGGACCGGTGACTGACTAGTACTAGGCACGTATCGCTGTTCACTAGTCGAAGCCCGGGATGTGGCTGCCACGTTAGGACTGGAAGGTTGTAGTCGGTCGGTGGCAGGGCAGGGCTGGTTGCGACACGGACGAGGTGGTCCCGCCTGATCCAGCAACCGAAACGGTGGTGTAGGAGAACCTGTCGACACCGGGTTAGGGGGCTGCATGCACTGATCTCTGTATCGGGCCTACTGCCTGGTCTCAGTAGTGTGCATGGACTAACTGGAGGTGACAACATCCATGTCCCGGTGATTCACGTAGCCACATCTCCGCCGATGTTGGCAATAGCTGAAGACATTGGGGAGGTCCACCTGGAGTTCCTCGTCATCAGGAGTCAAAAAGGGATTTACCAACTCTACGGTGTTAACCGAAGCGTACCTCTGTCTTTCACTCAAGGAGTTATCCACTACTGGATGGAGTCTCGGAGGGATCCCCATATTTGGGTGCATAAAATCACCAAGCGTGCAGGAATATGACAGCACTGGCAGGGCACGTTATTTCTTCATGCACCGCCGCTTTCTCTTCTGGGAAGAGGTAGGATGGGACGACAATGCCAAAGCGGTGCTCGCAGATTATGAGGGCTCTGGCTGACTCTAGCGGGAACGGATGATGCCATGGGAACGAGTGACCATCCTGTGGGCCATACGGTCATTATACACCCAGGATCCACGGTAGGAAACCTATTCCCAGTCGTCCTCGTTGTCACTACTACCATCTGATCTCACGAAGACACCTTCTACCTGGACCGGGGCCGAGCCCAAACTGACTGTGTTGTTGTCAATATGGTCTCGGAGCCTGTCCTTGAACACATAGTATCGCGGGATGGCGTTCCCCAGGATCCAGTGATAAGGGCAGTAGTTAGGGTGATCAGTGAGATGTGCCTCTTCTGGCTTCGGACACTCAGGCAGCCGCACGATCCTCTACTCCAAGGCGCTACAGAAATAACCGAGGACTTGGGCCTCGTCAAACGATTATGTTCGATTACTTATGTCTAAAAAGGGGGATCTTGGAGGCTGACCATGACCAGGGGCCGGAGGAGAATGATGAGGAGGCAGAGCCTGATTATCTCACCTGGGTGGTGGCAGTTCGTTATGCGGAGGTGCCTGCAGATTTTGAGGCAGTTGTTACTGGGCCGGAGGCTATGCCCGTGGGGGCGGACCCCTATGGGGATGCTGATCTGGCCTTACTGGTTGCAACTCTAGTTGTCTGGGGGCCTCTCTTTGGGCTACAACAGCTGGCTTGGCTCTAGCGGCTCTCCTTACAGGGATTACAGGAGGTAGAGGGCATGCCTGACTGGCCTGTTGCAGGGCTTCATCAAGGCACTGAGCCTTGTCTGAGAAATCCAGGAACCCTACAAGGTAATTTTGAGTGATCATAGAAGAAAATAGCTCTGCCTTGATGTTCCATACACACATTTTCAGTAATTTCTCTTGAGTTAGTGGCATATCAAGGGAGTACGTGATCCCCTTCCACCAGGCGACGATGTCCGTGACCCACTCATCGAGCCTTTATTTGCACCTGAAGAGGTCTGCAATGTTCTTCTTCTGGGTTGTGGAACTGAACTGGTAGAGGAATTTCTGGCGAAGGACTTCCCAGCTAGTCACAGATCCAACAGAGAGCTGGCTGTACCAGACGAATGTTGGTCCTTCCAGTGTCTGAATGAAGCAACGGAGCTTCGCAACATCCTACTATGCCGGAGTCCCTAAAAAAGGCCCGAACCTCGAGTTGAAGTGGGAAAAGTGTTGTGGTGGGTCTCTGGTCCCATTAAAGGGGGTGAATGTGGGGTTCCCAAATCCCAGCGGGGCCAGAATATCATCCACCCATGCTGGGTATGGATTGTCGTCCGATGGGATTGCCACCTGCCGAGTTTCCAGGGCCTCCAAGACGGTGATGAGTACTTCCATCAGATATTCCGGACGCGGATTCCTATCCTGACGGGGATATCTGACCACAAGCACATTTACGGGCTCTTAAATCCGGTAGTCAAGCTCAGCAGCTCGGGGGCGACTGGTGGAGCGACTATTGGGGAAGCGGGAGGAAACTGAGTAGGGTCCCCCAGGTGATCCCCCCGCTCGAGAGGGTTTGGAGAGATGTATTGCGCCCTCTTGCCATGGGCTCCGGCCTCTCCCCTGTTGGAAAACGTGACATGGTCGCGGTTTCCTGGGGGAATCTCGGTAAGGTCTAGGTTCTCCTACCCCAGCTGTCCTGGCCTAGGATTACCGTAGTCAGGTCGCCGCTCTGCAATGCGTTCGACCAAGAGCTCACCAACCAACCTCTTTTGCTCAGCAAGCTATAGTGTGGCCTTCTCAGAGTCTTCCTCTACATTCTACACCGATGCATATGGGTCGGCGAGCTTGACAACCCCAACATTCTCTTTACCCTTGACGATGTTTCGGCTCAGTGTTAGTGCCTCAGTGGGTGTGGGGAGACCTAGGAGGCTCCTCTAGTGGTGATTAATCCTCCCAGACGGGTCCAGTAGCGGCTTTTACTCAGGGGTTGAGTCCCCATCGAGGAGCTCCACACCATTTCCCTCATCTAAAAGGTCTTCCATGTTAACTGCCACTGCCTTTGATGACATTCCCTCAGGGCCGCCCGGTGAATCGGGCTGTCGGTGGATCGCACAGAAAAGAAGGGCAGCGTACTTCCCCCATCCGCGGACATGCGCATGGGGGGGGTGGGGGGGGGGGGGGGGTGGGGGGGTGGGGGGGTGGCTTCCTCGATAACCTTGCAGAGTAATTGAAAACTTTGTGTGCATTGTTGCTGGATGGCCCTACGGTGGCCATGTGACTCGGGGTGTTGAACTGCAGGGAGTGCTGCCTGGTCGACCCGACGTCACTGCTCACTGATATCCTCAAGATGTGCTTGACTCCCGGGATAAGGCACTAGCTGATGTCGAAGATGAGAGTGAGTCACTCGAAGAGTCTGGAAGAAGAATTCAAACTCTCCCGGGGTGAGCAACTTTAGCATATCAAAATCCGATCCTACGACCGGCCAAAACTTCTCGGGGAAGTGGCCCGCTGCGAGGATGGTCCAGAAGCTCCATGAATCCGGTTCAGGGTCCTTACCTTGCTGCCCCTTCTCATCAACAGAGAATGGCCGAGGATCTAGAAATGGTTCCGAGGCAGGTCACCGGGCTGGTGGGCTGGCCGGCAGGGAATCCGGCGAACCGGCCGATTGGCCGCCGATCCCTGAGCCATCCTCCAAGGGTTTCAGTACCCTGGCATCCACGTCGCGATAGGATGGGCAGTGAATGGGCCTCCTGTCATAGGTTTAGTGCTCGCCGAGGGTGTGTCACCTTGCGACTCTTCCATTGGTCCCGAAAAATGTTCCCCACCCTCCCTTACTGAGGTGGATGGTGCTTCCAGGGAGGCCAGTGATAACTGCGGGTTTGACCCCTGGGGGTATGCGAAGTCCTCATCCTCCTGGATATACCTTCGGAGGGAGGAGTAAATCATACAGATATCGCATTAGGGGAGTACGAGACTAACGCGCCGCGTCCCCATCCCTGCCCTCGACTCAAAGGGTTGGGGGGAGGTTCCATCATCGAGTCATATTCCGCCTCAGAGTCCGAGAAACGGACTGGTCTAATTTCTGTCTGGACTCCCCTGACATTCCTCCTACAGCAACGACACCCCGCCTTCCTGCCCCTGGGTGGCTGCTCAGGGTAAGGATGATGTTCGTCAAGGATTCCCCTGGCCACAATAGTGCTGGGGTAGAGGGGACTGAAGGCCGGGGTGAGGGAAGCACCAGGATAGATGTTAAAAGGGACATGGGGAGGACCTCCATGTGAGTAAGCGACTGGATACGCAACGGCTCCATACTCGCGGCCAGCGGTAGGGGGAGTGACCTCATACCCAGTGTAGTGGGTGCTGGAAAGAGTCATACCCGGAGCATAGCTATTGCGAAGAAGCCTTCGACTTTCCAGATCAGTGGAAAAGAATGAGCCTTTATGGTGGGAAGCACTAATGCAGATTGTTCCGTGGTGGCCATTGCATGTGCCCGCGACCGGGAGAGTTGTCCCAACCTACATATAGGGTGGTCGGGGCTTCGATCCCAGTCAGAAATGTGAATTCCCCCACTCAACGTGTGCGGGGGTCAGGTAGCAGGAGTCAGTAGTGGCTCGGGCCACAGTGGTTGCTGACGTTGGTGCCCCAGGATGGGCATTATCTTCCAATTGTGACCGACATTTGCATCGGGTCAGATGGGTCGGAGCCGGTGGTGCGGGCACATAGATTGCCTGGTCCTTGGCCCAGGGAGTCAGGTGATGACGTCCATGCAGCCTGGCGGGGGTTCTTGCCTTTAACCCCTAGGAAGGGTCTCCGATCGGGCGGACCCGGACATCCCCCACCTCATAGGCTTAGGGGATAGATGTTTCAAGGCGCTCCGAGGATAGGCTCCCGAAGCGGTTGAACGACGGAGTGGGGAGCGGCGGCTCCCTGCAGGGCCCTCGGGGGAAGCGATGATAGTGAGGTGCAACCGCCTCTAGATCCAAACGGGCCATGCCCCTGGTGGAGATTATCCCTTCCTCGTTGTACCTACGAACCAGGTCGTTGATCACCCTTCATTGGATGATTTCTGATGGGGACAGGGGGCAAGAGCACCCGAAATTCATGGCAATCAGCGCCGGAGTGACGGTGGAAAAGGAGAGACTGCGCAGGGTAGCTGCATCAATACTGCCCCTATCCCTGCACCGGTGGGTAGGTGTAGATCGAGATCCAGATGCAATTATCTGATTCTTGGAAGCAGGGAGATGAACCCATTAGTACTAACAGGAAAATAAATCTACAACCAATAGCCCATCATCATTCCATCTTCCATGGTTGGCGAGAGGGATCCACGCTGACGACGCCACAGAACAGAGTGCTCAACATCCTGACTGCCTCAACCCCTGGCAGGTTTCACATCCCGATGATAGGTACCCGGACCAAGTGACATGATAATCTTCCGAGACCCTGATTGCTACCCATCTCCGTTTTGAGGAAAATAGCTGCACGTCGGGTTCACCATTTTCGGTTTCCGACACTTTTACGCTGGGGTGTATGCGCGTGTCTATCACACATGGGAGGACGTGCGGCTCGTTTCCCTGCATTCCTGCTTTCCAAAGGCGGACGATATCTATTCCTTATTCAGGGATGTCTGCTCCTTGATCGAAACCGGGATGATGGGATGTTGGTTCTTCCTTTTGTGGATTCCTCCTCGGAGCTCGTCACCCAGTCTGGGTCTCCCTTATAGATTTAAGACGGGTTCGTGAAGCTTGTTCCTGACTCCATATCTGCATGGACGCCAACTAATTACGCTGCTTCCGTCGAGACACTCCAAGGGGTCTTGTCGGGGCAGCAACCTTCAGTGAGGAGAATGGTCACTTTGGGGTGCCTTTAACATGTCTTGATGCTGGGGATTGGCATGTCTATCTTCTGTCCCTTATCACAGGGCTTCTCAAGGGCGAGGAAGCCTGAGGCATCCCACATCGAACGTAGGGAATTTATACCATCTGAGGTTTTCCTCAGCTTCCCATGCTTAACACGGGGTATGCCGCGAGTTTATCGTCCTGCAGAGATGGATCAGACTGATCGAAACACTGAGAGTGGATAAGATTGAAGGACCCTCTAGGGGGAACACCGATGTTGGGTCCAGCATGTGGGCGGCTTCCCGGATACCATGGAGTGGGATAGGGTGGCATGATCTCACCATGATGTGACGGCCCGGGTAAGGTTAAGAATGGATGATGGAGAGAGGGGCTTGAACCTCGTGGAGGATTCCTATGTATCCCCATGGAAGGGAATCAAAGTCCGCGTAGTTCAGAGATACGATGGGACACCTGAAGAGGCGACCTGTGAGAATGGATGCATGGATTGGAGCCTCGAGGAAGTAAGATCTCCGAGCTAGGGAATGAGCTTCCCAATGCACGTGGGCTTGATGGGGGATGTCAGGATGAGACGTGGGTGTGAGGCATGGGGCTTATGCTCTGAGACGACCCAAGAGGGGGAATATGGTTTAACGTCATGTGGGACGAGGGCATACATTTTAACGTCATGCGGGACGAGATACAGTTTAACATCATGCGTATAAGGCCCCAGCCTTAAACCTTATTTAATCTTGAGTTATTACAAGATTACACATTGAGGATCTTTTCAGGTTTAGAGTTTTAGAGAATTAGATCATGAAACTTGCATTACATTCCACATTTAAACAAAGTGGTTACATAAAAGTCAGTATTCATTCTTCCCATCAACGGGAACATATTTAAAATATAACACGGATTATTTCTTGACACATCCTTGACACTATCATCACATCATGTACCTTTCCCTTGACCTGTGAAAAACATTTCAAAAACTTGGGATGAGCATAAAAAGCTCAGTAAGAGTTATAAAAAAAATGGAAAGGAAACATGAGTTCATATATACATGAGAATGAAATCATACTTTACCCATAAAACATAGGCACTTTAACATACCTCATAAAACCATGAATAAATCATAGAAAACATAAGACATAAAGGTAACTTGAGGCATTCATAACATTCTTACGTAGGGAGTAACCCTCTTGGTTACGTTTGGAATACCCATCACAGTATATTCCCTAAATCTCTTCGGAGAAACCTTAACGTTTCACTCCTTCGCGTTACCCAATGCATTGGAGAGCTATATCGGGCTCACCCGCCCTTAGTTTATCACGGAACCACCCGTTCATCATAACAATGCCCAAGAACCATAACATAATCGTATCACATAAAACATGAATAAAGGAAACATAACATTTCCACATTTCAATCAAAATATAACATTTTAGTATATTGAAATATTGAATCCATTCAAAAAGAAACCATTTCCAAAACCATTTAAAATAATTAATAAAGAGATTTTTGAATAAATGTGTCCCATACCACCTTGAAGCTTAAAATTTTAAACCATTAATATCCATATAAATAAATCCTTAAAACCATTTTGAAAACATGGATATTAATAAGAACATTTAAAACGATATTTTGGTTAAAGGGGTTTTACCAAAATTAGAGACTCTTGAATACAACAATTGAGGAATAACATTTAGTCAGAACTTTATAATATCATGAGAATAAATGGATTCATGATATAATACTTCAAAGGACAGTATATACACCATATAAGAGTGAATTGGTGCATAACAACAATGAACACTCAATAGAAATGTCAAATGTGATGAAGTCCCTTATAAAGAAGGTATCCTTAAATTATGGACAAATCAATCTCAAAAATATGTGTGACAAATATAAATACACCCAATATAAGTGGATATTAAGTGTAAAACAATAAAAGGTCATTCACACATATTCAATGGATGACATATTCAATGACTACATGTTAAACCCAAAGAAATCGAAATTGGGTTAAAAAGTTCCCTTGACAGCCTAACGGCATCACATCAAAAAGAGTTGATGAGAGATAAAAAGAGTATCTCATAAATTGGACATAAAATTTACATCAACAAGGATATATGAGAACATATCCCAAAATAACAATATGTAAATTAAAAGACCCAACAAAAGAAGTCTTTTAAAAAAAGAGGAGGGTGAAAGGTTCCCTTACCGACTTGGGTATCTTTCAAAACATACACCCCATGACAGAAGGACAATAGATAATTGATGTCAATACTCATAAATGAAAATATATTACACAAAGAGTAGAATAATGGGCAGTACATACACCACTCAATGGAATTTGTGGCAAATGTAGCATAAAACTCACGAGAATAAAAGTGAGATGAAAAGTCCCTTACGAAAATTCAGCAGCCTAACGGCGCCACTCAAAACTTCCAAAATGGATTGATGAGAGAGAATAGGGTATCTCATCACATGAACATAAAAATTACAGTAAGTGTAATATAAAATATCATCCCAATAACTAGAAAGATGAGCTTTAAAAGTAATGACATAAAAGTGTGTACTTAAAAAGAAAGAGAGGAGTAGGATCCCTTACCTCGGGTCCGACTTGACTCGATCGTTCTTTAATCTCCTGAATAATAAACTTGAGTTAATTTCTAATTCCTTAAGAACCCTTTTTCAAGTTCATTATTACTTTTATACCACTTGTTACCATGTCACAAACATTATGTAATCATTTAAGTTAATAATATTTGTTTTGCCGATATTTGGTTCTTAAGTCGAAAGTGGTCTTCTTACAATTACATGTTGTTCGTGTGGCCAAATGTTTATTATATCCAGAATTGTATTCATTATGTAGATATCATATATTTCATATATATCCAGTACATGCATGCATTTATAACATTACATAATCATTTAGAGGTAAGAAATGAAATGCACCGTTCATGGAGACGGTAAGCCGTACGTACGCATGAACGCTACTTTCATTTCTATTTCGTATTTTATAGAATGGAATAATAATTATATAAAGGTATATTATAATTCCAGTATAATATCATATATAATATCATATTTCCATCCTTTATACATCCCACATATGGTATTTAACGAATCAAATCACTTTGAGGGGGCGGTAGTCCGCACTTCCTTAAATGAAGATATCGCGTATACCCATAATGGAAGCCATAAAGGTAAGACAAAAATGAAAAATACAGAAGCATAAATATAACATAAACATATTATATATCATATATAAAAATAATGACATCATAATGGCCACCTTTGAAGGTGTTAAATGAGTATTGAACAATCATCGTTTCGGGAGGCAGAATTTCGCCATCCACGGAAACCGTATGTTCTTTAACCATTTGATGCAGTTGTGTGAGAGTGTAGCTCAAATAAATATTATAACAACATCCTAGTATATTGAAGATACTGGTGTTGTTACAAAAGAAGTAAATAAAAAGAGTTTAGGGGGTTGGAGAAGCAAAATAAAACAAATGAACATGAGAGAATGAATTACCTTTAAAAGTGTAACTCCTTTTGATTTAAGCCTAAAGGCTTCCTTTGAAAGGATTCTGCCCAAAGGGAGTCCTCTAGTATGAGGATAGGGATGTGGAGAGAGCAAATGGGCAGGGGTTGGCCGAGCCAAAGGCTTGAGAAGTGTATGGAATGAGGTAGAGGTGGGGGCCTTTTATAAGAGGAGAGGAGGGGCACTTTTGGAAAGTAAAGAAATATTACATTATTTGAAAATGTGTTTCGGTTTCAAAAGGTCCCACATTGATAGAATTCGTGGATAAGGTGATAAGGCTTCGAAATCCACTCATCCAATTGGTTTTGGACATGTGTAGGTTGTAGATTTTTCATTATCTTTCCATTTTAATTAAATCGTCAAATAATGATGTCATCGCTGCATCATTATTATGTCATAAATAATTAAATTTCTTTAATGTCTAAAAATTATTAAAAAAAATACTATGATATAGGAAATCTTTTTATCTTTCCAATGACTATTTATAATCAAAATTTGGACTTGTATAACCCCACTTAAAAATTGTTTTCTTAAAACATATTATGTTTGTGTCATTTTCACTTTAACATTAAATAAAAAGTAATTTATGTCATTTCCCAACAAAAGTGGATCCATGGGGTCCCCAAGTTGACCCATGGCTTGTCATGGTCGGCCATGACACAACCAATGAGGTTGGTACATGTGTCAAGTTCATTTCATTTTATTAAAGCATTATTTTTACCTTAAACTACACTAATTACCACTAATCGCGATTAAAAACTTAAGAAGTTACTATTCACCAAAAAATTATTTTTATCCCATTGAACCACATTTTACTTCTTAATGACAACCATGTATGTCGGATTTTTGAAAATCAAAACACAATTATGGCAAAATTTCATTTAAATGAAAAATCAGTTTTTATAAGTACCACTTAGTGGTTTCACTATTCATCAAAAATTGAAGTTTTTCAGAAAATTACCAAAAATTCACCCTAAGCTATATTTGATATTCCGAATTCAAAAATGAAGTCCGTTTTACAAAATTCAAAACATATTAGTCACATTAATTAATTTAATAATTAATTCCCGCTGTCAGAGCAAAAAGCGTGTTTTTATAAAACAATAAGTATCAAAAGATTGACACTAGTTTAAGTCCGATTTCAAAGTGAAATTGATTCCAACGACCACTATTGGTTTTAATGGTAAAAATATTTTCTAATTTCACTTTAAAACCAATTAAAAAGATAATCTAATCATATAAATAAATTATATTAAAAAGAGGTTTTGAATTAAAATACAACATTTTACACTATTCATTAAAAAATGAACTTTATCAGAAAAATACCAAAAATTTACACAAAGTAAAATTTGATGTCCCGATTCTTAATAAGAGTTTTATTTGGTCCAAAAGAATGTATAAGAGTGATCAAAACTATATTTAATGACAGTTCGCCATCAAAAGGCGATAAGTGAACCTTTAGTAAAAACTAGGGCATATATGCCTAAAATTGAATTCTTTCCGTATTTTAAGCCTCTATCCTTTATTGGATAATTGTAAAAACATTTAAAAACATATATAATCATATTTCAGTTATTTCTATCCATTCCCGCCATTACAACGGCTACATGTTAACTACCATTTAAAATAATATTATTTTATTATTAGAGTGCAACGTAAGATTCCCAAGAAACTCGTTGTTGCGTGTTGGGTACGCCATCGAGCATAGCGTCCCCTTTAAAGTCATTTAAATATTTTATTCACAAATATGGATAAATATGAAATGTCATATTCTTTATTTACCTGGGATGTTACATCCTTCCCCCCTTTTGGGAATTGCGTCCTCGCAATTTTAAAATTGCGCTTGGAAACATCCTTGAAAGTCCCACATCGGAACAAAAGTCGGTAAAACAAACACTTTAAAATAAAGAAAGATAAGTACAAAGGTCACTCGAGTTAACCCATACTAGGATTCCAAGTATGAAAATATGGACATGGAGGAGAAAACATAGGGTCACGTTCTTATGGAGAGTGATAGAAAACATGTTTAGGAGAAAGTTAACAATGAGAAAATCACAAACTTGTGATGGGTTAAACGGTATTCGATTCCCCAGTAGGAAAAGTTAATATACAACATTTTTGTTTTAAGTTACTTTTTATTGAGGAATTTATTCATAAGGAAACATAATCACTTATCATATTGACTTTCAACTTTTATTATATTCCTTACACAAACTCATATTTTCTCCAAAAGACGAGTATTTAGGAAGACTTGTTCACATTAAGAGTACTATAATCAACATCTAGAGGATCACCTAATCCACAAAAGAGAACTATGTACATCCTATGTCTTTAGGCTTAAACCAGAACCAAAACCAAAAAGGTTAGTACAAGATCAGATAATTCAGAAAAGGATAACCCCTTATAAAAAGAAAATCTATTCTTAATCTCCAAAATTTGTCCAACAAAACCCAAAGTTCAACGAGGACCATCCGATAAACAATTTGTCCATAAAATTCTTCAAAGTAAACCAATATAAGATTGAAACCCAAATATTTGAAGGATTTAGTCACATTGTCTTCCAAGTTAAATCGTAACATTTATCTCCAAACAACATTAGTTGCTCCTAAAGTCTCGTATTGAAAAGTAATTAGCCTAATCACATATCCTCCATGATAGGTTAATAATTTTTATAAATAACCCAAAATCAACTTACTCTTAATTCATAAAATCATATAACTAGAATGAATCAGTCAAACTAACCAGGGACTTCACGTAGTCCAGTGGTAGGCGATAAATACCAGTCGCACTTTGGTTGTGGGTTCGATTCTCGCAGCTTTGTCCGACGCGACGGGTTGTCACACGGTCTGCGTGTTGTCCTTTTTTCAAAACTATATAATTCTCAAAACATTCCCCAAAACTAGATAAAATCTTCAGAAATATTCACAACATATTTTAACCTCAATTTTATCTCATGCCTTCCACTTCAATCATAACATTTAGTAACCCATAATTTCCTCAAAAGTAAGGATCATATAAACCCAAATGGTTCTTTATAACTATGTCCACAAAAGAAAAGATAACTATTCCTTGGATAAAATTTGCCTATATTAAACATCAGGGTTACATATAATATAAAAAGTCTTCTAATGTAACCCCATCATCAAAAGAGACTTGATAATCTTAAGAATTTCACCATAACTCTTGAAGCCCTTTTATGTTGACATCTTACTCATTCAACATTCTTCATGATCCATTATCCATTCCTTTCCAACCTATTCCGAAATACCTCTTTCCTACAAACAAAATCATGAATCATATCCTAAGATTCCAAAATAAGAAAACAATAGTCATGAAATAGTACATACCTTTGATTGGTCATTGTCAGTTTCTTCATCCTCAATAGGAATGGCATTAGGTATTGGTAAACGAACATTTGTACGCTCTTGGTGACCCCATTCATGAAACTTCTTCATAGAACATGTGTTTGCATAATGACCATGCACACCACATTTAAAACATTCAATTGATCCCTCAGAAAGAACTTCCTTCCCTTTCCTCGAGTCAACTGGATGCTTCCTTTTTCCATGGCAAGTTCTTGCTTTATGACCTTCATTTCCACATCTATAGCATATTTCTGTCCCTTTGAAACATTTTCCTAGGTGTTTCTTTCCACATCTTTGACACATAGGTTTTTGAGCACACATACCTTTATGATTATTACCTGTACTTCCGTAGGGATTTGTTTCTTGCATATATGATGCCTTAGAGAAAACTCCAAGGTTTAGGTGGTCAATCATGACTCCAGATAGTTGGTTGAGGATAATCAGAAGAGTTCTCATTACAGCTCCCATATCATTCAGTTTTTTGCTCAAAAAACTGTCACAGTTTCCTTCACATCCACTGTTACTTTGGTGCCTGCTAGATCCAGCCATTTACTAAAACCAAAAAAGGTCAGTGTGAGTATATCAACAAAACCATCATGTACTAATGAGGAAGATAAACACTATGATACACTTACTCATTCACTTTATCTAAAACTAGGACTCTTTCTGAAATCCAAACCATTATGGTAATGTCACTTATGCTTAAAGAGTACCCTAACCTCTAAAGTTATCTAAACCGACCTTTGATACCAACTATAAGGCCCCAGCCTTAAACCTTACTTAATCTTGAGTTATTACAAGATTACACATTGAGGATCTTTTCAGGTTTAGAGTTTTAGAGAATTAGATCATGAAACTTGCATTACATTCCACATTTAAACAAAGTGGTTACATAAAAGTCAGTATTCATTCTTCCCATCAACGGGAACATATTTAAAATATAACACGGATTATTTCTTGACACATCCTTGACACTATCATCACATCATGTACCTTTCCCTTGACCTGTGAAAAACATTTCAAAAACTTGGGATGAGCATAAAAAGCTCAGTAAGAGTTATAAAAAAAATGGAAAGGAAACATGAGTTCATATATACATGAGAATGAAATCATACTTTACCCATAAAACATAGGCACTTTAACATACCTCATAAAACCATGAATAAATCATAGAAAACATAAGACATAAAGGTAACTTGAGGCATTCATAACATTCTTACGTAGGGAGTAACCCTCTTGGTTACGTTTGGAATACCCATCACAGTATATTCCCTAAATCTCTTCGGAGAAACCTTAACGTTTCACTCCTTCGCGTTACCCAATGCATTGGAGAGCTATATCGGGCTCACCCGCCCTTAGTTTATCACGGAACCACCCGTTCTTCATAACAATGCCCAAGAACCATAACATAATCGTATCACATAAAACATGAATAAAGGAAACATAACATTTCCACATTTCAATCAAAATATAACATTTTAGTATATTGAAATATTGAATCCATTCAAAAAGAAACCATTTCCAAAACCATTTAAAATAATTAATAAAGAGATTTTTGAATAAATGTGTCCCATACCACCTTGAAGCTTAAAATTTTAAACCATTAATATCCATATAAATAAATCCTTAAAACCATTTTGAAAACATGGATATTAATAAGAACATTTAAAACGATATTTTGGTTAAAGGGGTTTTACCAAAATTAGAGACTCTTGAATACAAAAATTGAGGAATAACATTTAGTCAGAACTTTATAATATCATGAGAATAAATGGATTCATGATATAATACTCCAAAGGACAGTATATACACCATATAAGAGTGAATTGGTGCATAACAACAATGAACACTCAATAGAAATGTCAAATGTGATGAAGTCCCTTATAAAGAAGGTATCCTTAAATTATGGACAAATCAATCTCAAAAATATGTGTGACAAATATAAATACACCCAATATAAGTGGATATTAAGTGTAAAACAATAAAAGGTCATTCACACATATTCAATGGATGACATATTCAATGACTACATGTTAAACCCAAAGAAATCGAAATTGGGTTAAAAAGTTCCCTTGACAGCCTAACGGCATCACATCAAAAAGAGTTGATGAGAGATAAAAAGAGTATCTCATCAATTGGACATAAAATTTACATCAACAAGGATATATGAGAACATATCCCAAAATAACAATATGTAAATTAAAAGACCCAACAAAAGAAGTCTTTTAAAAAAAGAGGAGGGTGAAAGGTTCCCTTACCGACTTGGGTATCTTTCAAAACATACACCCCATGACAGAAGGACAATAGATAATTGATGTCAATACTCATAAATGAAAATATATTACACAAAGAGTAGAATAATGGGCATTACATACACCACTCAATGGAATTTGTGGCAAATGTAGCATAAAACTCACGAGAATAAAAGTGAGATGAAAAGTCCCTTACGAAAATTCAGCAGCCTAACGGCGCCACTCAAAACTTCCAAAATGGATTGATGAGAGAGAATAGGGTATCTCATCACATGAACATAAAAATTACAGTAAGTGTAATATAAAATATCATCCCAATAACTAGAAAGATGAGCTTTAAAAGTAATGACATAAAAGTGTGTACTTAAAAAGAAAGAGAGGAGTAGGATCCCTTACCTCGGGTCCGACTTGACTCGATCGTTCTTTAATCTCCTGAATAATAAACTTGAGTTAATTTCTAATTCCTTAAGAACCCTTTTTCAAGTTCATTATTACTTTTATACCACTTGTTACCATGTCACAAACATTATGTAATCATTTAAGTTAATAATATTTGTTTTGCCGATATTTGGTTCTTAAGTCGAAAGTGGTCTTCTTACAATTACATGTTGTTCGTGTGGCCAAATGTTTATTATATCCAGAATTGTATTCATTATGTAGATATCATATATTTCATATATATCCAGTACATGCATGCATTTATAACATTACATAATCATTTAGAGGTAAGAAATGAAATGCACCGTTCATGGAGACGGTAAGCCGTACGTACGCATGAACGCTACTTTCATTTCTATTTCGTATTTTATAGAATGGAATAATAATTATATAAAGGTATATTATAATTCCAGTATAATATCATATATAATATCATATTTCCATCCTTTATACATCCCACATATGGTATTTAACGAATCAAATCACTTTGAGGGGGCGGTAGTCCGCACTTCCTTAAATGAAGATATCGCGTATACCCATAATGGAAGCCATAAAGGTAAGACAAAAATGAAAAATACAGAAGCATAAATATAACATAAACATATTATATATCATATATAAAAATAATGACATCATAATGGCCACCTTTGAAGGTGTTAAATGAGTATTGAACAATCATCGTTTCGGGAGGCAGAATTTCGCCATCCACGGAAACCGTATGTTCTTTAACCATTGATGCAGTTGTGTGAGAGTGTAGCTCAAATAAATATTATAACAACATCCTAGTATATTGAAGATACTGGTGTTGTTACAAAAGAAGTAAATAAAAAGAGTTTAGGGGGTTGGAGAAGCAAAATAAAACAAATGAACATGAGAGAATGAATTACCTTTAAAAGTGTAACTCCTTTTGATTTAAGCCTAAAGGCTTCCTTTGAAAGGATTCTGCCCAAAGGGAGTCCTCTAGTATGAGGAGAGGGATGTGGAGAGAGCAAATGGGCAGGGGTTGGCCGAGCCAAAGGCTTGAGAAGTGTATGGAATGAGGTAGAGGTGGGGGCCTTTTATAAGAGGAGAGGAGGGGCACTTTTGGAAAGTAAAGAAATATTACATTATTTGAAAATGTGTTTCGGTTTCAAAAGGTCCCACATTGATAGAATTCGTGGATAAGGTGATAAGGCTTCGAAACCCACTCATCCAATTGGTTTTGGACATGTGTAGGTTGTAGATTTTTCATTATCTTTCCATTTTAATTAAATCGTCAAATAATGATGTCATCGCTGCATCATTATTATGTCATAAATAATTAAATTTCTTTAATGTCTAAAAATTATTAAAAAAACTACTATGATATAGGAAATCTTTTTATCTTTCCAATGACTATTTATAATCAAAATTTGGACTTGTATAACCCCACTTAAAAATTGTTTTCTTAAAACATATTATGTTTGTGTCATTTTCACTTTAACATTAAATAAAAAGTAATTTATGTCATTTCCCAACAAAAGTGGATCCATGGGGTCCCCAAGTTGACCCATGGCTTTTCATGGTCGGCCATGACACAACCAATGAGGTTGGTACATGTGTCAAGTTCATTTCATTTTATTAAAGCATTATTTTTACCTTAAACTACACTAATTACCACTAATCGCGATTAAAAACTTAAGAAGTTACTATTCACCAAAAAATTATTTTTATCCCATTGAACCACATTTTACTTCTTAATGACAACCATGTATGTCGGATTTTTGAAAATCAAAACACAATTATGGCAAAATTTCATTTAAATGAAAAATCAGTTTTTATAAGTACCACTTAGTGGTTTCACTATTCATCAAAAATTGAAGTTTTTCAGAAAATTACCAAAAATTCACCCTAAGCTATATTTGATATTCCGAATTCAAAAATGAAGTCCGTTTTACAAAATTCAAAACATATTAGTCACATTAATTAATTTAATAATTAATTCCCGCTGTCAGAGCAAAAAGCGTGTTTTTATAAAACAATAAGTATCAAAAGATTGACACTAGTTTAAGTCCGATTTCAAAGTGAAATTGATTCCAACGACCACTATTGGTTTTAATGGTAAAAATATTTTCTAATTTCACTTTAAAACCAATTAAAAAGATAATCTAATCATATAAATAAATTATATTAAAAAGAGGTTTTGAATTAAAATACAACATTTTACACTATTCATTAAAAAATGAACTTTATCAGAAAAATACCAAAAATTTACACAAAGTAAAATTTGATGTCCCGATTCTTAATAAGAGTTTTATTTGGTCCAAAAGAATGTATAAGAGTGATCAAAACTATATTTAATGACAGTTCGCCATCAAAAGGCGATAAGTGAACCTTTAGTAAAAACTAGGGCATATATGCCTAAAATTGAATTCTTTCCGTATTTTAAGCCTCTATCCTTTATTGGATAATTGTAAAAACATTTAAAAACATATATAATCATATTTCAGTTATTTCTATCCATTCCCGCCATTACAACGGCTACATGTTAACTACCATTTAAAATAATATTATTTTATTATTAGAGTGCAACGTAAGATTCCCAAGAAACTCGTTGTTGCGTGTTGGGTACGCCATCGAGCATAGCGTCCCCTTTAAAGTCATTTAAATATTTTATTCAAAAATATGGATAAATATGAAATGTCATATTCTTTATTTACCTGGGATGTTACAATGCAGGACAAGGGCATACAGTTTAACGTCATGCGGGATGCGGGCATATAGTTTAACGTCATGCGGGATGAGGAATCTGGGGCTTACGCTCTGAGGAGGCCCATCGTGGATATGGGGATTACGCTCTGAGGTGGACCATGGTGGTCTGGTAACCGACATAGAGAGGTCGGAACGACCGGGTGGTGGGATTGAACCTCAGGGAGGCTTCCTACGTACCATGCGTTAGCACAGATCAAAGTCCACGTAGTTCGCTGGTATGGGGCTTATGCTCTGAGGTGGCCCATAAAAGGATGTCAGGGTCGATGCGTGCTCTAAGCCCACGTGAGTCATGCTCGGTGTGAGAAACAATAGGCAGTAGGGACCAGACGATCATGTCGTAAAGGTGCATCCATGGGAAGCGGAAAGGGACTTATGCATTGAGCGGCCCAAAGAAGAAACATGGGCTTACGTGTGGTTAGCGGCCCTGGGTGCCGGGGCTTACTGTAGGGTGGAGGCCTATGGTGCGACAAAGCACAATGGGAAAGGGACTCCACTGGCCTTGGTAGGGGGGATGCATGGAGGTGCATGGGTGCAACCTTCCGTAAGAGAGCCCAGGGGCTTATGCTCTGAGGCATCACTTCCCCCGTGGACAAACGACACTCCGACAAGGAGGATCTCATTCCATGCGAGGAAGATTCCATTCCCATGGAGATGAGAGGCATAAAAAAATGTCTGAGCTGGGGGGACCCTACATGCGAAGCACGGGGTCGGACCACAGTTTAAGGTCATGTGTTAAGAACGAGGTGCTTAGCAGTTTAACGTCCTACAGCTTGGATGAGGTGGGTTCGATCCACACCCCTAGGGATTAAATTCCCAATACCCTCCACCCCTTGTGGGAGGGAAGGTATCATCATCGACATAATGAAGAGGGGCCGCAGGGCGAACCATTGAGGGGTCCATGTTAGCATGGCTATGCGAAGAAGCAATATCCGTTAGCGTGCATATGCGGAGAAGCATAAGGCAAAGCAACACAACCGGAAACACCGCCCAAGGGACCTTGAGGTTACTTCGTATGAGCCAGGAAGGCTGTATGGGAAAACAACGCATAGCGCGCATGCCCGGCAGGGGAGACATCAGGCGCCGACGCGGAAAGGCAGCCAAGGGGCATCAATGTAAAGGGGTCTTGTGTGTTGCATGCAAAAAGAAGGTTTTCATGCAAAACACTAGGATGGAATGCAATAGGGCCAGAGGATTGCATGGATAGGTGATTGCGTGCATAGAAGGGGATTGCGTGCAAGGGGAAACTATTGCGCTCAAGGGAAGTACCCAGAAGAGTGGGAAAATTCACTTAAGCGAGTGGAGTTGTGCGCAAAGGCGAACCCTGGGGCAAGGTTACGTGAAAAGGGGAATTACCTGGCAGTCATATTGCACGCGGGGGGGGGGGGGGGGAGTCGAATTGCACGCACAGTAGCCGATCCGAATTCCTCAACCCAAAACCATTTGGGGTCTCCTTATATTTATATGCATCGGCCGGTGCGGAATCTAGGCAGAGCGCGAAATGTTCTGCGACGGGAACCGTCGGCGCACAAAGCTTCACCGCGCGGAACCGTGGCGCGCAAAATTGTGCACTCCATCGGCTCGATTATGAAAATCCCAGGAATGCTTCGCGAGCACATCATTATTTCGCACAAGTCCTCCTTTTTTTCGTGCACCACTTCTCAGGCCTCCGGACTAGGCCTCTGATTCCGAATATGACTTCGCTTTTCCATTTGGAAAATTCATCTAGGAGTTATGGACTTTTTTCGGAATCTATAGTATTAAGATAGGTTTTAAGTATGGTATGTATAAGAAGGGTGATAGTTATGGAGAATATAGTGGGAGAAGATGTTCTTCACATATGAACATATTGTTTATATATCTGATTTTCTAATGGAATTAGTCCTATAAGGGTTTTAATGGATTCCTATCATATGTAGTGGATATTCATCTATTCAAATGTGATATCTATATATGAATAGTTCGGTTCTCTAGAGATGGAATTAGATAATGGTTTTGTTAACTTTTGGAAATAAGGTTTAGAAACAATTTGTCAGAATCATTTGGAAAACACTATGTTTGAGATAACATTGTTATAATTGGTAAGAATTGGAATGTGGATTTCTATGTATGTCATCCATGTTTGGATATTGTAAGTAAACTTCATTTTAGAATATATGAATATTGGGTTTAATAACCTGAAAATGAATGGATTTTCTAGCTAAAAAACAAATTTTTTGGGAGATATAATGAAAAAGCTTAATTCTATTCTTACAAAAATTTCCTAGTCAATGAATCATGATGACAATCTAAATTAGAAAAAGAGTACATGATGTCAACATTTTCTGCGAATGTTTTGAGCTCATTACATGTAATCTAATTCCTTGTTTTAGTTACTTCTAGTAGGGTTTTATATTGTGTGTATTATGGTGTAAATTTGATGTTTTGTTTGTAGATGGAGGTGTTGTTCCTGGTTGATGCATGTTTTTCACAAGCCATATTCCCATCCCACTAAACCATGTGAACCCAAAAAAAGAGATTTCTATTAATAGTACACAGTTTTCCAAACACTGTTACCCCTTTAGAGAAATTGTGTGATAGACCTATGTTAGGCGCATTTTTAGAGAACATAGTTAGGGGAAACTATGGGCCCTATATAGGAAACCATTCATACTGGATTTTAGTCCCATTAAAATTTATTTTAAAAAACAAAAAACCCCAGAAATCTCCCTTAGTTGACACAAACTCATACCTAACTTACTTATCTATTTTTTATGTGGCTATTGATCTAATTCTCTACCATTACATCCTTCATAGTTAGATATTTGAATCACATATTGAAAACATACACCATTCCAGGTACATTGATTCTACTTGATTATATCTCACTCTCTACCACTCCTTCATTAGGATAAATGTGGGTTATTTTATTCAATGTTGGAAATGGTTTATATCTAGATATTTTTTTGCTTAATCTTTATCAGTTTATTCTTTGTTATAGGGTTGTATTGATGATCCCATTCTTCATTTTGGTTTTTTATTTCTAATTCAATTTTGGGGAATTTCTATTGGGAAATCCGTCATGAGCGATTCATTGTTGCTGGTCTATTATTAAAATCCCAATTTTTTTTATTTCAATTACATGTATGTAGTTGGAAAATTTATAGTGAAATTTTTGAAATTTATTTTACTAAACTAGAATAATTAATTATTTTAATTAATAAAGGAATTGTTGAATTGATTAATTAATAGGGTTATGGAATTTTTCAATGAAAGGATTATTGTAACTGGTTAATTAAAGTTGTTTTTTAGAATTATGTAAATTGGATAATGTATTTGTGATTTAATCAATTTCATATTTGTATATTGAATGGATTAATTAATTATTGAATTAATTAATGGGGTTTGTTGGGTTTCTGAAATTGATTTAATGATATTAAATAATTATTCATTTAATATATGGATTATTTGGAATGTGGGATTGAATTAATTAATTAATTATTAATTAATTTTTTAAATTATGTAATTGATTGAATTGGATTTATTAATTATTGAATTAATTAATTGTATTTTTTGAATATTCAATTGGATAAATTAGATTAATTAATTTATGAATTTTTTAATGGATTTTTGAGATTGTGAAATGTGAAATATGATTAATCCTGATTAAACAAGGTTGATGTGAAATTGTGATACCTTGTTTTGAGAGTTATTCATGTGTGGTCCCTGGTCAGATGAATAAAAATCCCACAGTGATAAAAAGGTATTTGTGTGCGGGAAATAATCTACTACCTAAAAATCCCACAATGATAAATTTATATTTATTTTGTGGATAATGGTATGATACATAAAAATAACATAATTATGAATTATTATTGGAAAAAGAATACTTCTTTAAAAGACCATAGTGATTATTCATGTTGGGGATAGGGATAGAGGCTCAAAATACACAAAGGGTTTTAAACATGATGCTTTATTCCATTGATTTGGAATTGGAATTTTATTCCAATTGACCGTGATATGATGTGAAATGAAATGAGTTGTGAATAGTTAATGTAATATGGTTTAAAATCTGGCATCATCAGAACTTGATATTGAGAGATTGGGTTTCCTCACGAACCCAAGTTAGTTATATGGTTAAATGAAGATTAATAAAATATATATACATGATTTTCTTTATTCCTTTTATTTTATTCATTATACAAATTCTTACTATGTTATTGACTGTATATTATTTTTAATGACATTGATGGTGGCATACTTAGTTTTATTCATACCCAACCGGGGCTGCCTGATCGGTACCCAAATAAATTTTATGGTTTCATGATAGGCTATGTTCAAGGTCCCTATGTTACATGACTGATTTGGGATGAAACATGGATGAGATAACCAATCAATGTGTCAGGACCCACTAGGCATTTTTCAGAATCTTTACATATGTGTTTACATTTTGAGACATGACATGTACATTTTCAAGTCATATCAAACATTCTATTAATATTTTATCTCCTATATTGTCTATCCTGTGATATTGGGTCTGGTTTTGGATTCATCATTTGGTTATTTTAATTTATTTCTGTAGTATAGTTAAACCGATAAAGGGTTCAAAGACTCCAAATTATTGATATTAGAACCTCACAACTAGTTGGTAGCCTTTGTCCTAGGGGGAGTTGTGCTTGAGGCCATGTAACCCACTAGCTTAGGGAAACAACAAGTGGATCCTAGGTCAGAATGTTACTAAGTGGTATCAGAGACAATTTTATTTTCAATTATTTTGTATATATAATTGGAAATTTATATAGGAGACTAGCAAGATTCGAGCAGTGGAAATGTGCACATACATAACAGCAACTAATCTATATCAGGAGGAAACCCCAGTACACTGGATGGGATTGTTATTATTGATGTGTGATGTTAGATGTGTTGTGATTTCACCTTGGATGACACACATGTTGTGTGATGTGATAATTGTTTCTTAGATTTTTTGATATTTTACTCATGGAACACAATGGAATAAGAGTTTATTATTCATGAATAATTCTAAGAACTCAGTATTATTGTGTGAAATACATCATTTTAGACACATATAGATAACTAGATTAGGTGAGTTATTGAAAAACATATGTTTTTCCTTACTGGTGTAACTGATATGAAGACATGCATAATATGAAATTGAGAATTGTAAAATGTTGCAAGATTTGAATAAATGGGTTTCTAAAGAGACTAGAAAATTATAAATACATTTCCATTTTTTAACGAATGTCCTAGAATTAGGTTGATTAAGGGTAGTGATAATTCCTCAATTTTTACCATGTAGTGGGGTTTGGGGGAATTAATTGTTATAGATTTGGTAAAACCCTCTATTTAAATGTGTTTATTTATGTTATGATTCCTAATACATGTGTTTGGAATTGTATAGATATACCACACCATTGATGTCTGTTTAGTGGATGATAGGATGACATGAATGGAAATGATACTTCAATAGTGGATCCGGAGGCACTGATAGTGCTAGTTGAGAATGATGGAAATTAGTTATAAGAAAACATTTCATGACCCACATAGTTCAGGGAGAGAGACCCATAGAGGGTTGGGAAGAGTATGTCTGATCAAAAATTGAATATTCAAATACAAAACCATCTATCTTTCATAAGAGAGGGTGGAAATGTGGAAACATAGTTTTGGATTGAGTCTATCTAGAATATACTTGATCGTTTAGAGAATCCATATGGGAAGAGGTTCAAGTTTGATGCTTCAATGTTGTTGGGATCTTCAAAGCACTGGTGGAATATTCAGGCTCAGACTAGGTTGGATGAGGGAATGGTATGTAATGATTTTCAAGAAAAGTTCCTCAAGAACATTTATTCAATGACACTGATATAGAAGAGAAATGTTGTGTTCATGGGATTGAACAAGGGAAACATGACCATGATAGTCTATACTGGTCACTTTACAGACTCACAATTTTTTCTCTTGCAGTATGAAGAGATTATAAAGATACAGAATATGTTTTTAGGATGAACATAAATGTGAGATTACGCATCATGTTAATATATTTTGGATAATGATGTTTTCTAATGTGGTTTATTAGGCTAACATATCTGATAGGAACCTAAAAGAAAACATTAGGGGATGATAGGTGGTTTCTTCAGGGTGACCAGTGGGTACATCTTCTAAATGAAAGAATTGTTATTATAATATTTTCATCTAGGGTGATTGTGGGGAAGGGTGAATAGGGTAAGGTTCAGTAACACATGACTATACCCATGTGACCTGTCACCAAGGTAGTTGGTCATTCTACTTTATTTTTCAGCTTTCTTGACCAAAGTTAGATTGATGAGTTTTTTGTTGGATGGGACATCTACCAAGGATATATAGTATCCCATGGATAAAGGATAGTGATGGAACTAAAATAAAAAATTTGAGTACAAGAAAAGGTTCATCTATTATATACCATTATGGTAGTAATAGTTCTACTAGTCATGGTGGTAGAGGCATTAGATGTGGTACTTTAGGGAAAGAGTGGTCATACTAGTAGTGTGGTGAAACATTAGGGACTAAAACTTCATCAATGTGTAGAGTGGTAAGATAGTTTTTTGAAATTTATCTTATATTGGTTGATAGAGAGAATTTACTGTCGATAGTTAGAGGTACTATTCATATTCTTTCTACAATTTCTAGTTCCTTATTTGATATTGGTCCCTATCATTCCTTTATAACTTCCAAAATTATGATGGGATTGAGATTATCCATATAGTTTTTGAATGGGGTTTTGATTATGGATACACTTTTTGGAGTATAGTTGAGGGACACAAATTTGTGAAAGGGGTTTTATCTTGAGGTTAAGGAGTATCATTTTAGTTTGTATCTTTACATATCTAACATATCCCCCACTGATCTAATTATGGTTATGGACTGGTTAGTTGTATAACAAGAACAAATAGACTATTAACACTAGAGAATGAATTTTAAATATTATAAAGGTGACAATTATATTCAACATGGAGAGTGGGATGCCAAGGAAGACCATGCAGGGTTAGTTCACCCTAAACAATAGGTGAATATGGCAAGGGTTGCATGTTTATTACTGGATAATGGGCTTGTAAAGAGTTATGTATTGAAAACCTTAGTGGATTGGTATCATGATTTATTCCATAAAGACATATCAATGATAATTCCAAAGATATATTTGGAATTTACAATTGATCTCATGCTGGGGGCTAAGCCAATTTCAATTCGACATTACAGAATAACAATAGAAGAGCTTCTAGATATTATGAGTAATCTAAAATAGTTGATTTATATGGTGTTATCTATAGACTGCGTCACTTTGTGGTTATCCAATATTTGTCTCTTTTAATTATGATGAGGATCTATGATTATGTGTTAAGTACTTGAAGATGAACTAGATGAATGTGAAAAACGGGTTACCTTTTTGGAGTATTGATGGTCTCATTGACCAGCAGAGGGCATCACATATTTTTTAATATATCAACATGAGGTAAGGGTATTTATATTTGAGATTTTGGAATTATTTTTTACCATGTTCTTATTTCAGAAGTAGGTATGGCCTTTATGAGTTCTCCATGATGTCCATTGGGTTGAGGAAAAAACAAACTTTTTTATGGCTTTGATGAATGGAATCATCCATCCTTAACTAGATCCATTTTTGGTAGTGTTTATTGAGGAAATATTTTGTTATTATAAGTATAATGATAATGTTCCCCAATATATTGATATCATACTGACTACACTAATTGAGAATAAAATATAAACGAGGATATTTAATTGTTAGTTTTGATGGATTAGGTACACCTCTTGGGTCATGTCAACCCAGAGGAAGGGGTATTAGTGGACCTTGAGAATGTTTAGGTAGTGGTTTTATAGGATTATCCCAATAAGTTTTTGGATATACATAGATTAATGAGGCTAGTAGGATATTATCAGATGTTTATTCAGATCTTTTATCAATTGAAATTACCTCTCTCATGCTTGAACATTAATAGAGTAATGTTTGAATGGTCTAGATATTGTGATAATTATTTATAGTAGCTAAAAAATCACCCAGAAATGGAACCAATATAGATACTAAGCGAGCTTTGTGAGGAGTACACAATGTTTTGTGACACTCATGTGATTGATAATAGAGAAATGTTGATGTAGGGAGTCTGATTCATGGCATATGGGTTTTGAAAATTGAGGCCAAATTAATTGAATTACTATATGAATGACCACGTGTTGAATGTTGTTATTTATGATTTGAAGTAATGGTGGAATTATATATTGGAAAAAATGTCTATGGTTATACTAATCGAAAGAGATTAAATTAAATCTTTTGGAATAGATATTTTAATCTATGGAAGTCTTGATGACTTTATTATATGCAGTCAAATGATTTTGGGATTTTTTATATACTTGTAGAAGTAAACAATGTTATTATTATTTATGAAGGACAAATCATACAATGGTTTGTATGGGGTGTAGTGTTGAGTCGAAGATGAAAAGATTATAGGAAGAAATTCATTTAGTTGTCCAAAAGATCCAAGAGAATATTAGTCTCATATCAGTCTTAGTATATTATACACTCATGATATGGATCAGGTATTAGAATTATGATGATATAGAGTGTTTTTCCTTTTTTTAAATCCTTGAAGGTGGTGAATCAGATCATATTGGACCATAAATTAGGATAAGATCATCTATGTTTGGAACCAGGTTGATATGCCCATGAGCATGTAGGAGAAGTTGTTAAATGAACTCCATTCCTTGATGTGGGTAGTAAAACAATATGTGATGAAAAGGCATTAGGACCAACATAGACAATTTTAATGGTTTTTCATGAACAGTGATATAGTAGTGATCATAATATGATGATATACCTACCAACAGGTGAAGGACGAGCATCAATGACCTGGTGGTTTACTATAGTCATATCTCATTTCAGAATGGAAGTTGGATGATGTAAAGATAGAATTTATGGGGGATCACCAAAGGAATCATCAAAATAGTGTCAATATTTTGGTTATTATTGATATTTAGACAAAGGAGAGCAGTTATTACTAGCACATGAGATTTTATCAGTAGATCAGTTCGAAGAAATGTAGGTTCTAGATATAGTCTATCAACATAGAGTGCCACAAAAGATTTTTTTAGACTGTGACTCACACTTTACTTCAAGATTATTGTAGGTTATTTATAAGGCCTTGGGTACATAGGTTTTACTGAGTAAAATAATCCACAATAGATAGATTGGTAGTCCGAGCATACTATACAAGTTCTTAATGATATGACTTTGAGCATGTGTTCATGACCTTGGTGTTTCTTGTTAAAATAACCTTGCATTGGTGGTTTTTTCCTATACAAATAGATATTATGAAACTATAATAATGGAAACATACGAGGATCACTATGATATGACATGAAGATTGCCTCTACGCTATATATAGGGAGGTGTGTAAGAGTGGCTTGGATAGATAATCATATAGGAGACCTCAATGCAGGTTCAGATTATTCAAGAGCATATGGTTATGAATTAGAGTAGATATAATTCAAATACTAATAAACATCAATGATCCATAGATTTAATTCTATTGAGCTCATTTTTAACTTTTTTTGGTTTTCTGTACAAGGTCACTACAGGCTTCATAGACACAGAAAGCCAGATCCCATATTTGTTTCATCGTTTGAGGTTTTTGAGTGGATTGGGAAAGTGGTGTATTGATTATTTCTTCATTAGAGGTATAGTGCTATGAATGTTTTGTTTCATGTGTCAAAGATTTAGTGGTATCCACCTGTCCCATCTCTAGTGATCGATGAGGGTGATGTTGAGATTGAGGTAAATGAATCCTTTTAGGGGTATTTAATATGTGTTTAGGATTGTGGTGAGAAATTTTGTGGGTAAAGTATGTCTCACTAGTTCATGTTCTAGAGATACATGGGCATGTTCAAGAAGAAGCATGGGAGAGGGAAGTTGTTATGCAAGTTTGGTGGCCCAATCATTTTACCTCAGAATCCAGGAGATTCTTGGGTGTACAAATTGAGTACGAGGAGATGCATGGTGGGGAGATTATAAGATCCTAACTTTTCTAGGGATGTATCAATATTGATTACAATTTCACCTTTTCATTATTGAATTACGTTTTTTTGGTTTTTTCAACAATGTTTTTGGGTGGTAATTTGATATTTTTTGTAGAAGTAGGGGTTGTACAATGTTGGCGCACAGTTTTGTAAACCAGACATCTATCCAATAAAACCATGAATACCCAAACTGGTGGGATTTTCATTTCTAGTTCATAGCATTCCAAATTGTTCAACCTATTAGGAGAAACCATGCGACAATTCTATGTGAGGCACAAGGTCAGAGTTCATAGTTTGGGTAATGTGTGTGCCTCATATTGGAATGTTTGTGTACAAGATGTTAATCCTGTCTAAGTTCACATATTAATTTCAAAATACATTGAATTCACCCTAAATCACCCCAATTCCAACCTAACCTATTTATCTCGATTTTGGAGGCTCTCAGATGGATTCTAATACCATACATTGTCTTTTCATCATGATTCATACCCTCGATTAAAGATCTTCACCATATTAGGCTTTTGGATTCTACTTATTAAATCTCCCACTCTCTAGTGCCTCTTTATTGAAAATAGGGATGTTATATCCACTATCATAAATGGTTTTGATCTAGATATATATTTTTAGAACATTATCTATTAGATATTTTTTCCATATTTTTATTCATGATCTGATTATTCATCATGGGTTTGACCTTTCTAATTAAATTTGGGAAATTTCCATTGGGAAATTTGTAATCAATGATTCAAGGTAAGTGTTATATCTTTAAAATCCCAATGTCTTGATTTCAATTATGTGTAAGTAATTTTATAATATATCATGAAAATTAAAAACAAGATTTTCTAAAATTTAATCAATTAAGTAGGTCAATTAGTTAATTAAGGAATTTTTGAATTGATTGATCAATGGGGTTATGGAATTGGTCAATTAAATGATCATTGTAATTGGAAAATAAAGTAGGATTTTTATGATTGTGTTAATTGGTAAATTAATTGTAGAATTAATCAAAGAGATATTTTGATTTTGAATAGATAAATTAATTAATTAATCAATTAATTGAGATTTTTGTGTTTATTTAATTGATTAAATGATATTAATTAGTTATTGAATTAACTAATGTATTAATGTTATTGTTGGATTGAATCAATAAATTGACTAATTAATTAATAGATTATGTGATTATAAAATTTATTTAATTGGATACTTCAATATTTTAATAAATTACTAATAATTTCTCTGAATATTCATTTCGTTGAATTGGATAAATTAATTTGTGAATTAGTTATTGTAATGTTTTCACTATGAAATGAGAAAGAGGTATCATGTTGATTTACCTAGATTGTTCTGATATTGGGAAACATGTTATATTTATATACATGTGATTGTGGGGTATTCTTCTATGGGACATGGTCTAATTCATCAAAATCCTATAGTGATAAATTGATATTCAAGTGTTGGACATGGACTTTTGCATCAAAATACTATAGTGATGAATTTAAATTTCTGTGCATGTCATGGTCTGCTACATTAATATCCAATAGTGATGACTAGTTGTGGGAAACTGAACGCTGCTTCAAAATACCATAGTGATTGTTGAGTTTTGGGATAGGGAAAGAGGCTCCAAATACTCATCGGATTTATACATGATGTTTTATGCCCATGAGTTGGCATTGGACAATGGTTCTAACTCGAAGTGGTATAATGTGAAATGAAATGAGTTGTAAATTGATTATGTCATATGGTTCATACTCTGTCTTGGGCTGAAGTAGGTATTGAATGTTATCGTGTCCCTAGTAAGTCAAGGGGGTTATGTGATTACATAAAGAGTAATTGAATAAATTTTTCCTATTTACTTTATTGCATGTATTATATTATTCATACAACTGCATACACTTTTATTGAATAGATATTATTTAAGAATTTATTTGTTGTGGCCTAATATATTGTACTCCCACCCAATATAGGATTCTTGATTGGTACCCAAATAGATATCATGGTTTCCAAAAATGTTAATGGTAAGGGACCTATGTTAGATGGATGTGTTGGGATTAACCATTGATGAGTGAACCAAACATAGTGCCAGGACCCACATGAGAGTAGTCAATGTCTTCACTTTTGAGTTTTTTTTGGAACATGAGACATACATTGTAATGACATATCATATATTCATTTTTGATGCGTTATTTCCCATTTTGGTAATTTTTTGGTAATGGGATTGGTTTTGGTTATATCACTTGATTATTTTAATTTATTTATATGGGTTTGATACTCTAATAATTTGGTTATTGTTTCCTCATGATCGATAGTAGACCCTCACAGCTATTTGGAACCCTCTAGTGTTAAGATAGTGAAAAAATCATTATGATTTTTTATATTACATATGTTTAACTTGATCAATGTTGGATTCCTATCAAGAATAAGAGCGAACAATATTATATTCCAATTGGTATATTCATTTTATTAGTCATGTGAAAGTTGAATTGGAATTACTTGATGTAATGAACAAAGATAATTTATCTTTTGGTACATATGATGAAAATTTTACTATACATGTGAGGTACACTTTTGGTACTATCATCCCACATGACTGTATACTTAATAAATTTTTCAGTGGCCTAAAACCTGGTCTCTAAAGAGAATTTCCCTTATGGGAATTCTATATCACGAAATAAATATTTTGATGTTCAATCAAAGTAAAAATATTGATTATATTTACCCTACAATATAATGGTTTTTATAAGGACAGAAATATAAAATTCAATGGAAATCCTAAAAACATGAAGAGAAGATGTTGAACCATTCATTATGCTCAATGTGTGAATAGAAATCTGGTGGATATTATCATATGGTCAATGATAATTTTTTTATGTGTGAAAATGATGGTAATTCAAAAATAAAATAAAAAATTTATTTGAATAAGTATTTTAATGATGCGAATAAAGTGAAATAACCAAAATAATGCACCATCCACACTCTTGAGTTTCATATTCATGGATTATAGGAATTGTTCCAACAAATGATCAAATCCAAAGTATAATGATGATGATCCATGTTAGGAATCTTTTAATCAAATATAAAAATATAAATATCATATTTCCAATATTTATGATGAGTGGTATGACATCATCACGGTTAATGGTACACATATCATACACTCTAGAGATATTAATGTCTTATTTGACTATGGATCTACAACAACATTAATATTTGAATAATTTTATATAGGTTACAAGATACCGACCCTATAGTTAGATATTTAATAATAAATTATAACCCCTAACAACACATTGATCACCTCTCGGGTTTATGACACCTTGTAATTTAATGTTTGTGGAGATTTTCACCATAAAGGTATTATTATTCACCCTTTGGTTGAATATGATGTTATAATGGGAATGGATTTTATTTTTCTATATAAATACAATATATATTTTAGAGGATGGGACATGTAATTTCATATTATGAACTAATCTATTATCATATATTATTGCGATGTTAAATATGGATTTTCGATTGAATTCATATCAATTGTATGGGTATTGATTCAATTCCAAAGGGGTGTTTATCATAGATGGTTTGGGAGAAACTCAATATTGATTATATGATAATTTTGAGATAGTTTTTTGATTTCATTATATAATCATTTCATAGTCTTCCACCATATCATGAAGTTGTGTTCCCAATTGAAATCATGAACACTACTACAACTATTTCAATTTATACCTTTATAATTGATCTGATTGAGTAGAAATAATTAAACAATCAACACCATCGAAATATTTATTAGGGATTTATCTAGAAAAGTATTCCACTTGGGGTAATCCTATAACATGCATCAAACCCACATTGGATTCATAATGTGAAGGGACATTACATGGCCTTATGTGACACCCCAAGGTGTAAAAGGCTGGCAAGAAATTCCAAGGGATACATTTATATATATGGGTGATTATTTTTATTTTGAAAATAAATACATGAAAAACCAACCATAAAAAATACTAATACATGATGCATGATAACAATGTAAAACAACTTAAGGGAAAACTATTTATAAAAAAATAATATTGAAACCATGTACTACAATGGAAGAATATTAATATCAAAGTACATAGTAAAAGATAGAACCAACAATACTCAATGAATTCAATGTAATTAAGACATCATCCCAAAATGATCAATATTAAAACCCCACAAAATATCACATGTATCTCCAAGAGCCACTAAATAAGTGTGATGATTTACCTTTACCTATTTCCTTGTAAATGATATCTATAAAATCACCATAATGCTAATGCATGGGTGAGTAATGTAACCTAGTTGGTTTTCCCCAAATTAATTTCCTACTCACAAAACTATGATATAAAATTTCATCATATTTATATAAAACAATTTATAAATAAATTAAAATATTTTATCACAAGCTCAATACTATTTCTAGGAAAATAATTTTCTGAACATATACCATTTTCGATGGAAGAAAGCAGGCTTGTTATTCTACACCATTTCATATTCCCTTATTTGAATATATAATTTCAATACAAAAACCCATTCACCCACACATTCATGATTCATTATGATATATCCATATATGTGAGTGGTTTATTTTAAATCTAAAATGTTATCATAAGGTAATTAACTCCCATGATCGATTACACCTTTTGAATTTTGAACTCCACCTCACAAAATGAATGATGAACATAACCCACCAAGTATTCTAAAAAACAAGGTCAATAAAAACATTCCAAAACAATTTAAATAAAATAATATTTTTATTGATATTTTTCAAAAAACATGTATCATATATCAGACCGGTAAACTATTTTAAAATAAACATTTTAAAATCATTTATCAATGCACCTTACACAAAATAATCCACAATTTCACAAAAGTGGGTTTCAACCATTATTTGAAAATTAATTTCACTATAAATTTAAATCAATTTATACAATTTAAATCTAACCCTTCATCTAATATTTACTATATTCATGAATGAATCCACCTACCTTTGGAAATATGAAAAAAACAAGGAACAAAATTAAAACAGGCACAATACTGGGTTAAATATCCCAAAACCCCTAGCTGTCTTTCCATAACACAAAAGGGTAAAATATCATCATTATTCACATTCAAATACTTAGATATATTTATAAGACACTAGACCTAATAAGACAATAGATGGATGAATGTATACATAATAAAATCCCCAAAAAACTACCCCAAACGGGGACTTATCATTGGAATATTTCATTAATATACAATGAAACTCATCCAGGATACTTATTATTAGATGGGGATAGCTTACACAACGTTTGGGAGGTTAAAATCACATGTTAGGGTAACAATATAGCAAAAAACAAGCGGATTAGAGGTGAATGTGTGTTAGATCAACTTTTTATGGATCTAATTGTTAAACCACCATTGGTAAGCGGCGTGGTAAGGAAAATTGGGCGCTAACTATGCTCCAACCTCTATGACAAATAGTAAATCTCCTGGTGGGAATATATATTTATACATTACATATGCAAACCTTGAAAAATCACCAAACACCTCTCTTCATGGTTTCACCTTGGTGGTCACGCGGTTTGGAAAAAATTACACCAAACTGTGTCCATTCCAATTGGTCCCTATATCACTATTCACTGTTTTCTATAGGAGTCCGACATTCCAACAAACCATTCACTAAATGTGAAAATTTTGAAAAGTCAAAATAAAATTCCAAAGTCTTATAAACCATCCCAATATCCAATAAAAAATTTTACATTCTTAAATATCTTAAAGAAAGTGATACTTACTTGAAACTGAGTTTGCTGAATTCTCCCCACCATTTTATCTTTCTTCTTTAGAATGTGGAATACCATAATTCCCCTAAATCATTTATGACCATTTCACAAACATTTCATTCTCACATTCCCAATTCTCTTCCTAAATTTGACCACATTTTTACAAAACCCTCACCAGAAAAATGCTTTTACCACTAAATAAATTCTTCTATATCTCAGAAACCTGAAATAAGACATGCACAAATGAAGAATTCAGATCTAGGTCGAAATGATCCCAGCAAATCATGTTTTTATGATCAGGATGATACTTTTTCAACTATGATACATGGAACAAATTATTCAAGGCACTAAACTATGGTGGAAATTCCAACTAATTTTCCCCCACACCATATCATTCATGTATCTCAAAAGGGTCTATGTATCTAAGAGATAACTTTATCTACATTCCAAAATAAAATTTCCCAAGAATTGGAGAGATACAAAAAAATGGACACATTCCAAAGAAAAAAAAAGAAATCATAGACAATGATCCACATATTATTTCTACCGACATTCTGTAATCTCTATATGTTTCTTGGTCAACTTAATCATCTCCATTGTCTCTTGGATAAGGTTCAGACCAACCCCTTAAGACTCACATATTTCCACCCAACAATGTGGATTACGATATGGATTCCCATACAATTATTCAAAATAAACCATATGTATTGTGGATTGATAACTGTTGTTATATGAGAGCGCTATTAATGGTACATTCTCCTACCACGAGCCACTAAAATCCATTACATTAGCCTACACCATGTCTTCAAATATTGGCGTCACCTATTCGGATTTACCATCCATCTGAGGATGATACACCACCCTCATGGTCAATTGAGTCCCAAGGTATTTTTCATACAGATTTACCTAAATGAGATATAATCCTCATATCACGGTCTAATACTATCAAAACCAGTACACCATGCCTCTTTACCACTTCTCAGCTATAGATATTTTAAAATTAATCCATCATATGAGATTTATGAATACTTGTGAAACATGATAACTTGGGGAGCCAATCCACTATCGCACATATGACATCATGTTTTTGAACTATTCATGGGATGACCACTGGAAAGTCTATTAATATTTTCTCCAATTTATATATAGGAATTGATAAAGACAGCAACACACATGCTGGTCAATGAGGCTCTACCTTAACCTACATACATGTCAATAATTTAGAATCAAACTAATGAACCTTTAATTTCATATTTATCCTCAAATATATGCTTTCAGTTCTTTATAAACCTTATATATTCAATTATTACTAATCCCTCTTGAATAGTGGTATACATGAATACATTATTCCAGATAATCCATAGTTAAGACCATGCTATTTATGAACAACAACACTAAACTCCCATCCATCCTAAAATCCTCAATGATCTTCCATCCATTTAGTTTTTATCTAATTGAAACACATTCATAATTGGATGTCTATTCATCGTTAACAAAATACACCAAATTATGAATAAACAAAACACAAAATAAAACCAAAACTTTTACTTGGTTTTCACATTCCATGTTAATGTCAGCAAGGACCGACATCAAATGCTAGTCATCAAAATCACATTTTTCTCACAAAGTATATGTCTTTATTCTTAATGTGTCTACTGTAAAATTTTCGTTATAAAGTGTATACATCAATTCAAAGTAACGAATTTGGAGATACTCAACCAATCTTCATTATCTCATATTAAAATCCCTTTGTGAGAAAATATATTATAGGTTTTATGATCTATAAACACACTGAATTTCTCATTAATTAAGTAATGAATCTATATGTTCAAATAGTGTACTAATATAGCTAAATCCAAATCAAATGTTGAGTAATTGTTCTCATGAAATTCTAACTATCTAGATCCATAAGAAATTACAGGGTATCCTTGAATGACAACTCATCAAAACCCAAATCTCGATGCATCTCAATAAACCACGTACACTTTTCATGATTATAGAAATATCATGATTGGTTTGAATGCAAGGTAAACATTTAGATATTGAAAACAACTATAAAATCCATCATTATATAAAAATGGAAAATTATTCCTTGTCAAATCCATCATAGGATAGGATATTTATGAAAAATAACAATCAAAACAACGATAATAACCAGCTATACTATGGTTGGATCTTGAATACAATATTCGGTGGTTTCTAGGAGATAAAAAATCTATCTTTTCTATATCCATTGAAACATTTTTTTATTGATTACATGACCATGGAAACTTACCTATTGTATCAAGAACTCACAATTTTGTATTTTTGAATATAATTAATGATCCCTTAATGTTCCCTAAATTTTCTCCAAGTGTTTCTCATGATAAACCATTTTCATTGAATACCCCAACATTTCATCCTAAGACATGACAAATAAATATTACAAATTCCCCTAAATTATCCAATTGATCAATTCCATTATGACTGCTGTTGTATTCATAACACCTAAAGGAATAAAAATATACTCATAATGGCCATATTTAATCCTAATTTTTGTTTTTGGAATATCCACTTTCTGAACCCATAATATTTTTTGAGAAAAATCAGCATAGAGAATCTTATATTGAGAAAGTTAAAAAATTACACAAAATATAATGATGGAATTTTTCATTTTTCCCTAGTTAGAAGACTGACCATATCATTAGGAATAGTGTTGATGGGGACGCTCTTTTCTTCCAGCACCTTTTTGTTAGAATGTCCATCTACAAAGTAATTCGTCTCATGGTAGATGTGTGTGATGAAGTAATTCAGGGAAGAGATCTTTCCAAGGATGTTTATCCACATACCTGGAAATTTCCATGATAATATTTCCTGATCCATCCTAATTTCATGAACCACAATGGCTGAGTCACATTAAAACCAAATGTTGTTCCAACTTCTTTGGAAATAAATTTCCACCACACTTATAAAATCTATAATTTTAGCTTCCGAAGCAGTATCATGCCTACAAGGACCATGTTTTTACTCTACCACCTCCATATGCTGATACTTGAAAATTACCCTAAACCCAAAGGTCTAGGAAATCCTCGAGAAGCCCCATCCCTGTTGCATTTTAACCATCCACTGAAGGGAACAGTCTATAACACCTCCATCATACCCCTTGGTTTTTGATAGTAGCCTAAAACCATTAAATGGTGGAGGATCATGTACTCCCTCACCGAGGTGTTGTAAAGCTCATTAATAACTGAATTGGATGTTTGGGTGACCACAATAATACTACTAATTTTAGTATGTTCATTGAAAATTTCTTGGTGATGAACAACATTATTGTGAGCCCTTTATACAGCGTGTAATAGTTTATTGCATTCCACGTACATTGGTGCATGATGTTTGTTGGACAGTTGAAATCTAAATAGATAATTCATGACCTATATAACCAAATGATTACTAGGAGTGTCCAACTAAAAAATAATGATAACCATATTCCACAGTGAAGAGGCTGTGTTTTAGGACAAGTACAGGTGATCAACATTTTTTCGATGTTGACCACAAAATGCACTTCTTGAGTATAATGAATCCTCGAACCTTTAAATATTTACATCCACTATTATTTTATTGTGATAAATACTCTAGATAAGTGAAAATATAATAGGATGTATCCAGGGTTTGTTTAGGGAACCAATCCAACATAATTCTCCCTTCATCAGACATTTGTGGATAATTTTAGAGTCCAATAGTCCATCATGAGACCCATCCCATAGAAGCATGTCCTCTTGTTTGACAAATTTATAGTTATCATTATTGGAAAAAATATTATTCAGAATGTCATATATATATTACATCTGGTCTTTGGTAGATATTCCACTTTCAATGTTCTATTCTTCATAGTTAAACCTCTCTGTTGGTTTTGTACATGTCCTGTTGGTATACCAGAATATCATACATGAATCTGCAATGATCACCTAGCATGAGTGCTTCATCATTTTGTTAAACACCAAACACATGCCAACCCATATTTATGAGTCCATGTATCCATGATTCCCATCAATATGTTGTGGTAGAATTCTTCACCTTAGGAAATCAATAGAGATAGATTTATTGTGAATATGTTTCTAGATAAATGCATCTTGTAATTCTTGATTAAAAAAATTTAAATTCATAATTCCCAGTCCTCCCTAAATGGTATACATGAAACAGGTGCTCCATTTAGCAGTGATGAGATTCCATTCCATCACATTTCAACCCCGTACAATGGTATTCATCATGGAGTTAATTTTTCTTACAATAGAAGCAGGCCACATGTATTCCATGAATGAATATAATTTTTTGGAAATAACGACATTTTTAATAAGTCATACCCATCTTGCCATTGAGAGAGAATTGTTATTCCAAGACGCAAGAGTTTTCCATATATGGGATAAAGCCTATGTAAATGGGAGGCCTAAGGCTTTCCCCAAATACCATGAACACTGAGATACATAAATGGAAGATACCCCTCCTTAAGACCAAGACAATTCATTAGATTCGTCCTCCTTGTCGTGGTAATGTTCTTGGCTATGTAAATAAAATATCTACTATTGTTTATTTCTTTTGCGGACACATTCTCCTAATGAAAACTTGCTTAACTCAGATGAGTGATTTTATTTCTATCACCCTTCATAAAAATAACAATATCAACAGAAAAAATGAAATGAGAAGGTGGATAGACACCTCTAGATGCATTGATGGTTTCACGTTTCCCATTGTCAACAATGTAAATAAGAAATATTATCAAGTAGTCCTTAGAAATTTCCAAAATAATTAGAGAGAGGGGCCCCCTATCTCACACCCCTTGAACAAGTGAAATATCCCTCCAGTGACCCATTAATTAGAATTGAAATGTGAGTAGATTCCATCATCTTTGTGATCCATTGAACAAACTCCTCACAGAAGAAAAATATGAGGATAATCTGTTTAATAAATCTCATGTCCATTGTATCAAAAGCGTTTCTTATATCAATCTTCAAAGCCGCATTCCCTATCTATACTATCTTCCTATGAAGATTACAGAACTCTGAGGCCGTGATAAGATAGTCCTATATATTCCTGCCTTTGAAAAAATGAAACTTGTTCTAGGAAATATTTTTTTTCAGTCACTCAATCAAGCCTGTTTTCCAAATTGATTGTAATAATGTTGTGGATGGTGTTCACCAGGGATATTGGTCTGAATTGAAAAATTTCACACGCATTTTTCAACTTATGTTTTATGGCATTAAATTTGGCATTGAAGCCTGGAGTGATGGTACCACCCCTGAAGAAGTGTTTAAGATGTTGGCATACCTCATTTGGAATGAAGTCCCAATAGATTTGGATGAAATAATATGATGAATCCATCCGTGCCTAGAGAGATATATTTTAAAATATTGAAAACTTCCTCCTTGATTTAAAAATCCATTGGAATTGATGTTAAGAGATGGTTTTCCACCTCATTTATTAAATTAGAAATTATGTTGTCTTTTATGGTCTCAAATCTAGCCATCCCATTGAATATATTCATATATAATGAGACAATATTCTATGGATCCTTTATAAGGTTGTTTAGATTTATGGATTGCTCAATCTCATGTTGCATGTCCCCTAAGAAATTAGTTCTAATAGCATATTCTTTCATGTCATGAATGGATCATTGAATTCCTTCAATATTATCCACCGTCAATCTAAACCTTGATTTGATCCATTCTTTAAGAATAATCTTTAGCATTTTAATCATGGAAATTCAAACCAATGGATTTACATTACATGACAATGATCCCCATGTCTGTTGAAAAAATCCTGAGTAGTCTGATAGAGAGGAACACGAATTGCTGAACATAAAACTAAATTTACTACCAACCATCCTTCCCAATCAAACTAATTAGGAGAGGGTGGTGATCAGAATTATAATTTTCAAGAGTAACACAAGTGATTGATTTCCCCGCATCAGGCATTTTGTATTGAAAATGCCCGATCAATTCTACTCTCCCTCGTTCTATTTATATTTTACCTTTACAAACTGTATTCAGAACCAATGAGATTGACTTCCACTATTCCAACATTTCCAATACATTCTCTAAAGTCTCTTGTAGAGGTTGAATTTGTAACTAATCCCATTTTCTCATCATCATGTAGAATTGAGTTGAAATCACCAGTTACAATCCATGAATCTATGATTGGAATCCCTAGCTCTTGTATTTCCCCCCATAAAATCCTTCAGTCCACATGATAGTTGATAGAATACAAAATTGAGCAAAAAAATTGTCGACACCATCTATAATAATATAGTTTATGATCTAATCGTCTACATCTATAATCCTTGGTGATTCAACTTTATGATGATTTAGAATCCAAATCCTATCATGATTTGTTTCAGCACTGTTAGTACCTATCAAATTGTATCCTCTAATGCAGAACAAATTTATCGGATTTTTGGATTTCATATTGGGATCTTAAATTCCAATTACATATGGTTTGTACTTTCCATCAGGAATCCTAAAGGAACCTTCAATGACAGGGTTAGATGTTTAATTTTAGTTTCCTTTATTATAATGGTTCCATATTGTAAGATGCATGGGAAATATGAATGATCCCCAGAAAGAGATCAGTGGTAAATTCCACAGCTCTTGCGGTGGGAACCCTAGAAAATTATCAAGAAAAACATTCCAAAAATGAACCTCTACTATGGGAAAATTTCTGTTATAAATATATTCCATTGATAACAAATTTAATGAAACCAACTAGTTTCATGTCATTCCAATTTCTGTTTCCTACGTGCCTATTTCACTTAAATTTTCATTCCTTTCCCCTCTAATGTGATTCTCAATACCAACTTCAGTTGTAAAACTAACCCCTTGGGTACAAAAATCGATGTGAGACTTGAACCTTTTCAACCAAACCATGCACTATATTATATCATTGAAATTTTGCTCAAGAATATATTAGTCCCATATCAGTATATCTCGGTAAATAATTTGTAGAACCTTCTCTACACGTTACAGATCGACATTGTCTTTTACCGAGAGAAGTTTTCATTTTCAACATAGGATACATTATCTCAATATTTTAATATAGAAAATAAATATCCTTATATGAAATAAAACAGTGGTAGTAACTCTTATAGAAAAAATATTGCGTAATATTAGAATAAAGAAGAATCATACCTCTCACAGTTGATGATCCAGACTAATCA
Source organism: Viscum album (assembly GCA_963277665.1). Taxonomy (NCBI): domain Eukaryota; kingdom Viridiplantae; phylum Streptophyta; class Magnoliopsida; order Santalales; family Viscaceae; genus Viscum; species Viscum album. Next base: position 1,852,332,095 of record OY728148.1, on the reverse strand, counting down.
TCTAGAATTATCTACCCATATCCATATAATTTATTACCCTCTACAAATTATACCCAATTTATCAATAGATATTCCCATTGTTGAGGATTCATTGTATTCCTTGAATCACCATTGTTATCTCTGTTATGTTGATGTCGTGTATTTGCCTGTCCTCATCCTATCAAATTATACGAATCATGTGATACCAAAGAAGTTTCTCGACCCTCAACCTTAGAGAAGTGTGAAAATAGCACAAATTGTCTCCCTTTTTTGATATTATGGCATGATATCAATGGTTTTGTACACTATCAATTAATTTGGTCAAACGAACCATGTTAAAAACATCTAGATTTAGTCATGGGTATTGGTGAAATATTCACTAATCCAACCATGTGGTTCTGATCTATACTCCAACCATTTAAATAGTTTTCCATCTTCCTCATTCTCTCAGAATTAGTGTTCCCACTATTTATCAAATGTATCAACATTCTCACACCACCCTTATCTCTAGAGGTGTTTTTATCAACCATTTTAACTATATTTACTATTTCTATGTAATCCTTAATAAATAGGAAAAAAATCATTGAGTGCATATCCTTGGTCATCACTAATTCATAAATGTGTGATGTTACGGAAACACTAGAAGCATATTTTGGTACAATGGTGTCTAAATTCATGAATCTATCTGCATACTAAATTACTAAAAGGATATTCTATTTTTAGATGAGAATGTTGGTCATTGTTGCGATTCAGAACATATGATGATAGTATTGTTTGCTGGACATTTTTTCAAAATCCTCCCAAGCGATTACTTTTTCAAATTTATAATAAACCTCAAATTCCCTCCATTGGCAGTCATGATCCTCGATAATATACATTTACAACTTGAATATCAGCTCTACTGATGTTCCAATGAAATTGATGATACAATTAATATTATCCATCAACACCTTTGACAACCCTGGTTCCAAATGTCCTCAAAATATTTGTGGATTCTACATCTAAAACTAGATGGAATGATCCACATTCCTTGGTTCAAATCTCCTTTTCCCTTATCCACAGCTTGAAAATCATCAACTATAATATTAAAATGTTATTGGTTTCTATATGGATCAGGTGAAACCATATTTGTAGAATCTTCATAGTGTTAGTTTCTATGATTACTACTAGGTTCCATTTTCAATAAACACAACAAATTCCATAAGTTTCACTCTCTTGTTCCCAAATGCTTAACAATCTCAAAAGATACCACATCACAAATATCACAATAGTGTTTTCCAAAATTTAACATTTTAATATTCACTGATTTTTGAAAAAGTTCTACTTTATTTTTGAAAATCAAACCATTTTCAAAATTAAAAAAACTATGTTCTTTTTAAAATTCTGATATTTGAGAACAATATTTAAAACTTTTCAAAAATGAACACCTTACCACCAATTCATAAATGATTACTCAATATTATATATGAAATCCTAGTGGGAATTCATTTATAAAATTCATGTCATTCTCATATTATTAACTAAACCCATGAAAATGAGATTAAAATCTATATAAGTGTATCCAAAACACTTATGTACCCAACTACCTTGTTAATTAATGTTATGAATAAAAATATTAGCCATATCGTTTTGTGCTCTACATTTCAAGTCCTGAAAATCATACCATTTTCATCTATCCAGAAAAAATAAATAAAACAGTATGAATTTAAACGTCATGATAAATAAAAGATAACCAAGTCAAATACCTACAATGACTGATACCACATGAATGTCAATGATCAGACAAGCTGATACCACTTGTAACATCATTCCCCTCCACATTGGATTGATTAGGTATAATGACATTACTTGTCCTTAGGAATCTTTTCGAAGGCACCAAACACTGGAAATAAATTCCAGTCACTTTATTAATATAAGGGGATAATTTTACATTTGAATATAAATATCAATAACCAAATATGACATACCGAAAGACTATTATATTATACAATAGAAAAATGTAAAAAACTCAAGGAAGAACCATTCATATAGAAATATAACTAAAAAAATACCACAGTAGATGACTACTAATATAAAACTACACCCTTGAAGACAAAAACACCAAAACTCAATGTCTTCAAAGACATTACACTTATCTCCCAAAATTATCCATTCTCCAACTCCACAAAAAACATAATTATCATGAATCACCAATAATGGAGTGTTCTATATTACCATTTCATTTCATCTAATATAATATATATACAAAATCACTAACATGCCAATCAGAGGTGAGTAATGAAACTCATTTTTTCCCTAAATTACATCACTACTCACACCACAAGGATATATCAGGTTATTCCATTTATATAAAACAATCTATATAAAACGATTATATAAAACATATATATAGACCAATTTAAAATATATTTTCATAAAGAAAAAACTATTTATAATAATAAATTGTTTTCCAATCCAAATCCATTTTCCATGGAAGAAACCAAGAAATTTGTTCCACACAATTTCAAATTCTCTTTTTTCGAATATACCATTTCAATCTACAATCCCGCACATCCACACATGCATTCTATTTAATGATAGTTCCATACACATAATTTGTTTCACATCGATTTACCATGTCATCACATGGTAATTACGTCCCATTTTTCATTACACATTTAGCTCCAAGTACATAGCCATCTTTCAACTGGGCCTTCCATAATTAAACATGAACACACACCACCAAGTATGTCCAAAAACCATTCCAATATAATAATTCCAAAACAATTTCATTAAAAAATACTATAATTGAACCTATTTTTTTAAAAAAACCCTTTTCAATGTATCCGACCATGAAACTATTTGAAAATCAAAATTCTCATATCATTTATCAAGGATCATTTAAAAAAAAATATTCCCCAATTCCACCAAAATCTACCAACAATCACTAATGTGGTTTTATACCCTGATTTTTCCAAAAAAATTAATAGTAAATTTAAATCAATTTTATCATTCTGGAACTAATACCTAATGATCTAATAAAAGGAGTCTACAGTGAAGCCACCTACCTCAAGAAATATTGTAAAAACAAATAATTGAACTAAAATAATAACAAAACTAGGCTCAATATCTAAAAAAACACCTTAGGTCTTGTCCCCTAACATCAATATGGAAACATATCAGCATGATTAGCATAAAAACATTATTTATATTCATTGAAATCAAGAACACTGGATTTGATAGAGAAAGGAATGTTGATATAAGAAAACCCATGAAACACTACTACAAAAGTGGACTTACCATATGAATTGGGATTCAATGTACTAAGAAACAACATTGGATTTATTCATATTCAAAGGGGAGAGGTTCGACATCCATTGGGAGGTAGAAATCCTAAATTAAGTTAAAAATAGATAATTTATTGGATTAGTGTGGAAATTGTGTTATATGTTCATTTTAAGAATCTAATTTTCAAATTGGGCGTGGTTAGGCACACAGTTTGGAAAACCATGCCATAAACATGTCCCAAACTCAACCAAAAAGAGTATCTCAAATGGTTTCCCTACATAGTTAGTCAATCTACGAATCAACTTTGGAAAAGAACTCTATCCCACACTACACTATTTCTCCTTGGTGGATACATGTTTTGAAAAAACAATGAACCAAACAATGTACCCTCCCATTAATCCATATCTCAGTATGCACGGTTTCCTATAGGTGTTGCATGGTTTCTACAAACTGTGAACTAACCAGGAACATTTTGAAAACAATCAAAAACCTTCCAAAATTCATCCAAACCCTCCCAAACATCTCCCAAACTCATTAAAAACCAAAAACCCATAATTAAAGGGTTACTTACATTAGTGTGTGGGTACTAAATCCCATGTAATTTTTATTATAAATAATGATAGTTTGAAAAAACTTTTCATTAATTATCAGGAAATAAAAAAAATCAAAATCCATAACAAGTGTCCTCCACCCTCTGTTGTTGAATTTTTTTGATCAACTAAATCGAGGTTAATAATTTTCCATGATTGATATTCATTCTTGATATCATCAATTATGGGTCAAGAAATAACATATATCCAGGATATTATTAAATAAAATGTATGGAATCTATGAATATATATTGATTCTATTTGGTCTAATTAATTACTCCAATATATTCGGGAATTTAATGAATAAAGTCATTAAAGATTTACATGATCTGTTTCTGGTTGTCTTTATAAATGATATTATTATAGTTTTAATGAAAAATGAAATGCTTAAAGATCACTTGAATATTGTATAGAAGACTCAAATGAAGGATAATTCGTATGAAAAATTTACATTGATTCAAATTTAGTTATAAACATAATTAATTTTATGTAATATAATCTCAATTGAGGGTATATATATTAATCCATCAAAGGTATAAGTTATTAAACATTGTGAGTGAACGAAATCATTAATTGAGATAAATAGTTATCATTTTTTAGTTGTATATTTTTAGTTCGATATGGGGAATTTCTCATGGATATCCAAACCACTCACCATGGTAGATCAGAATAGTTCTATGTTCCTTTGGATAGATGAATATGAGGAAAGATTCACTGAAATAAAGAGACGGCTAGTTATCTCACCAATGTTTACATTACCCTATAGTTGATAAGGGTTTGTAATATCGATTGATTAATCAAGGAAAGGATTGTGATTCCTTATAAATTAGAAGGATATTGAGAAATCTTATGCCTATTGAAAATTAACAAATCATAAGAAAATTACACTGATCATGATTTGGATTCTATAATAGTAATTTTAACATTTTTGATATAGAAGATTAATTTTATGCTGAATGGTGTGATATATATACTAATTATAAAATTCATTTCAATTATATCATTGATGAGGATCACAAAAGACCCAATATTTTCAGATATGTAATGGATGGAACTAGAAATCCTAAATAAAGGGGGGAAACCATATCTTCCTCAAATGAGTGTTCATACACATATCCATATGAGGATTAAAAAGGTGTAGAAAGAATATATGGATCCATAGTAGAAGGTATGAAATGTTCCTGGGTTCAACCTTGATTCTGATAGAATGCTATGGTTTAGGAACCATTTATGTGTTCCATCCATACCAAATTCAAAGAAGGATATGTTAGTGGAGGAACATAGTAATTCATTATTAATTCACCATATAAGTATAACTATGTGTTAGGATATTAAAGAATATTTATGATGGGATGACATGTTTATAGATATTATATATTTTTTTTCTCGTATAATAGTATTTTATTAAGTTAAGGGTAATAGATGTACTTATTTCTGGAAGTTTGAACCATTACCCTATCCAGAATGGAAATGGGAAAACATCACCCAGGATATTGTCATCAAAATCCCCTAAAAAATCTAAAGGATATAATAATTTTTAGGTTAAATTCAATCACCTTACAAACACTGTATAATTCATTTCTGTCATAAAATATTTATCTCATGATTACCTTTCCATAAATTACATTAAATAAGTGATAAAGTTTCATGGAGTGCTACATTTTATTATATCTACTCATGTTATAATGATTAACTTTATATTCTGGTGAGGATTTCAGCATGTTTTGAATAAGAAGTTATGTTTAAGAACTATTGTACATCCTCAAAATGATGTTATGTAATAGATAACCATTAAAATACTATTGGATATGATGAGATGTTGTTATATGGAATTCAATGGAGGCTGATATCAACACCTTCCACTATTTTTGTTTGCATACTACAATAGGTTTCATGTGATCATACATATGGATCTTATGAAAACCAATTTGGAAATAAGTTACTAAATCCAATGTTCTCAAATGAATTTAATGTATGAAATCTAGTGGGCCCTGATCTAGCTATGGAACTGACATGAACGATTGGTTTCATTGAGCAACATATACAGGAAAAAAAATAGAAATTTTTTATTTTAATCATTGAATTGAAATATAATTTGAAGTTACTGAGAAAGTTTTTACAAAAACATCCCAACATAAGATATTTATGATATTTAGACTGAATTTAAAGATTCACCCTAGTCATATTTCCACAGTTGATATTATTTAATGTGTAGGGATAATATTTTATCACTTCCCATTTCCAGCATACCTCTCTATGTTGACAATGTATGACATGTATCTCTCATGAGAATGAAAATACATAACCAACACATATATAAAACAAAAGGGTTTTGCATCTTGATAATGATATCTTTTAGGATGAATAACTCATGGATATTCCTGATTTTAATAACAAAGTGCAACACTACAATTCTTCTCACCTAGTGAATAGTTTTTGGTGAAACAAAAAATTGGATGAAGCTATATTGGAATGAGATGATATGATGAGGAAGATGTATCCTTAGTTTTTTGTATGAAAATGGATGGATGTAGTTGGTGGAATAAATTTTTAGTAGGGTAGAATGTGACACATTGAGATGTTTTCAATTTTTTTCATGTAAATTTAATATTTCCTATAGCTTGTGATACATGAAACCCCAAATCTATATAAAACATAAAATTTTGTAGTGTTAGAAACAAGTAGTTAAATTGGAGGGTATGAATATGAATAAATAAATTATTATATATAAATGGTGTAGTAATTTATAAAATTAATTCATCTTTTATCAATTGATTGGAAACAAAATATACTTTTGAATATAAATGAAATGTTTCTTTGAAAAATTGTATGTGTGTGTTAAAAGTGGTTTTATGTTTATAAATTATATTGATCACTTTTTTGTGAATTTTTTTAATGAAATTTATAATATATTAAATAAAATTATAAACTTTTCATGTTATATTTTTTAGTAGTTATGTAATAATAATAAATATAGTTTTATGCGTAAATTTTAAATTTTATTTTAAAAAATGTGGGTTCATCACAATTTTCACACTTATTTTGAAATTAAACTTTGCCAATTTTAGAAAGAATATTTTAAAAAATGTGATTCAATTTATTAACAATAATTTTTTAATTATCATAGATTTAATTTTTGAGAATTTTCATAAATATTTATTTTTATCTATGAATATTATAAAATACACGTTTTTATTAAAAAATTATCTTCATTTAAATAATTAACCATGTACTATATGATTTTAAAATTTTATTAAAAGTAAATTTAGTTAAATTATAATATTATCTATCGAAATTAGGTTATTTAAATCAATTTTATTTTCCAATTTAACATAAAAACCATTTTTACATAAGAAAATATTGTCTTCAAGAAATAATATTTACCTCAGCTTAAGAGTTTAATTTTTCTTGAAATTCATCCACCTTGTTGAGTTTACTATTTTAAAATGTATTACACGTTATCAAATATATAAATTAGTTTTATTTAATATGGTGAACATATTTTTTGGTCATAATGAATAATTAAAATCTTAAAAATAGAAAAAATTAATTACTGCGACTATGGATAAAACCGGTTTATGTGTGTGTGTTTGTGGGGGGGGGGGTAGGAAAAAATATAAAGGAATTTTTCCCAAATAAAACTATAAAATTCCTATTATATATCCATATTTAAATTGTAACCTATAATATCGTATATTTTACGTAACGTCTCGACCCCAAAATCCAGGTGCCGATGCATTATTTTAAAACATTTGCATGATTAAAAGGAATAAAATCCCGAAGGACTGAGTAGTTTTGTAGTTTTGTAAAACAAAATATATATATATGTTCAACATTATAACTTGAAAATAAAATCAACTTATAAGTTTAATTTGGAACATCCACCAATCTAATTTTATCCCTATATGTCCCTCATAAAAAAACTTCACTAGGTCCTGAAACATATAATACATAAGATAGGGGTGAGCTCAGATTCATAGTATGGGTAAGCAATAAAGAGGAATATATCATAAAAATAAACATTAGAAATGGTGAATAACTAATAAACCATGACTTTTAAAAATAAACATGAACATAATATGGCTTAAAAATGAGTTGATTAAATATTTCTACAATAAAACTTAATCATGTGTATTCTACTAGTCGAATAACAACATGATCTATGAATTTCTCGCTCCAAGATGAGGGAAATGAAAATTACTAAAATTACTAAACTTACCATAATTTACTAGACCAATAATTATATAAATAATTACGGCCTCATCAAATACCATATATCCAATTGAGAAAGGCCTCAACCAAGTAAACGTTTATTTGTCTCATGAGACCCATTGGTGCATCGAGGGGAAATAGTTGGCCCCAACCATCACATAAAAAGTCTGAATCATTCCTAATATGAATGGGGATACAATTAAACAACATATAAATTCATATTGAATCTAATATATGAAAGGAAAATAAATTTCCCTGAACATTAAGAATAAACACTAACCATTCAAAGTAAATCGATGAATGGTTTTAAGATAGAACTTCCACAGTCAAACTAATCATAAAACATTCAAGGAATTTTTTTGATGATATAACAGGAGACATAACTTAATTATTTAAAATGTTTAAGAGGATTTTTTTACATAGATGAATATATATTTAAATGAGACCACCAAAAAATCCTTGTGGTAAATAATCCTTAAACATTCTAATGTGTCTCATGCCACATTGAAATATTCTAATCATAATCCCATAGAATATCAGGAGAATAAGAATAATCTTCATATTATATAATAAGGGATTTAAATACACCACAATAAATAAATAAGTGGTTAATAAGGTATATATCTCAGAAAAGTTAATGTGATATGAGGAAAAATCCTTTTTACATTTTAAGGAAGAGTTCTATTAGAAAATCATTTATATTTGCCACAAAATAAAATTGTAAGCAGGAATATTTAATAAAATAGTATTCTTGGACATTGAAAATATATATTAGGCATATATTACCTAAAAATTATTTTAAATCATGTAAAAAGAGTTCTATATTTTTTTAGAAATAAACCATTTTAGAGAATTTTAATGAAATTATTAAAGAAACTTTTTATGCAGAAAGGCACATTTGTTCTAATAAATACAAAAATAATTCAAGATTATTTTGTATGATAAAATGAGTTTCTTTATAAAAATAATAATGTCTTAACACATATTATGGTGTACACTTGAAAATGGGTATGAATTTGAAAATATTCCTTGAATCGGGTTTGTTTATCAATATAATTTTTTTGAATGATCCTTTTTAAACATGGAAATCAAAATAAAATAAACAAGGATAATGGATTGTAGATACATATAGAAAATTATAATAGAATTTATATTGAGTAAATAATAATAAATATTAATTAATTTGAGGTAAGTATAGAATAAGAGTAACAAGAATTAAAATGGAGGTTTGGCTAGAAATCCCTTACTACATTGTAATCAATCGATTCATATGACCCACAATTAATAATATTAAAATTATACATTGAATGAAAATAAAATAAATATATTAATTATATTTCTCATAAATTTTTATGTATACATAAACAAAACACATGTGTTAGTAGTGAATATATAGAATCTCAAAAATATGGAAGTGGGATGAGGAAACTCTTACCTTATGTCTGAATGTGTTCCACTTTTGAACATAAGTTCCTGGAATATGAAATTATACATTTTCAAAAAATAATTAAGAACCAATAAAACTTATATTTATTTTATCATGGTTTTATTAATCCCATTATTTCATTATTTATTAATTATAAGATTGAATTTCATCATTCTAGAGCGTTCTTTTCTGGATTTTCATAATCAGTTCACTTGTTTTTATGTAATAGGGTTCATGTCGAATGGAGTTAAATCTATAGAATTGAATTTACGAATAATTTATGAACATATATTGTTGTTATTATTCATTTATATCATTTGGTTACATTTAATGAGGATGGATACTTAGATGAAATATTTATGACATTCACATAGATTATTTAAATGGTATTTTGATTATTAAGAACTAGTTTCCTATTGTGATTTAATAAGATGAACATATACTTGTTACTGAATATTAATTAGGTTATAATACATATATTATAGTCTGTTCTACTATGAAAATGTTTTCATTACCACTAATTAAGTGTAAATTGATGAACGAAACATCATTGACCACAAAGGTTGTAAATTGAAACCTCACAGATGACAGATTCGTTTATATAATAAAAGAGATACAGTAAGAATATTGATGATGGTTCTTCAATTCAATCATATAAGTTTAGTATATAGATTATTTTAAAGTTTTCGTGGTCATTTTGACAAAGGATGTGGGGAGATTATATGAATATAAAGGATCTTGAAACAAAAATGAAAGAAATAGAATGTGAATTTACCTCTTGAATCCATATCCTTCAGATTATTTTTAAGGGAAATGATTTTTACTTTTGGAATGAACAAGAGATTCCTGGATGTTGGGAGCTACTAGGGAAGGGTATTTGGGTATATCTTTTTTGGGAATAAAGTCTTAGAGGAGTGAGGAGAAGTGGGAGTGAGGGGAGTTTTTATAGTGGATGAGAGGAGTAAATTTGGAATATTTTATTCATTATTTTATTAATTCCCTCTAAAATCCAATAGTCTTGTTTCATTTTACCCATAATAGTAATAAGTGCATTTATTTCAAAACATGTGGCCTTACATCACTAATGATTTCATAAATATTGTATTTAACAGATAAATTTTGTATACTATATTTTATGGTATTTCACTATTCATAAAAATTATTTTTTTTCCAAAAAAACCAAAAATTTACCATAACTATTATTAGATGTGAAGAATTAAAAAATACACTCTATTTTTTGAAAATAATTTTAGAAATAATTTTAGTTAAATTTTTTAAATAAAATCTTAATATAATCGAGAAAATAATATTAAAACTATGACTCATTTTACAACAAATGGAATATTAATGAAGGTCCCATAAAATTGTCTTATATCCATAAGAAAAAAAATTATCAATTTATGATTACTTATTATGAAAATAAATTTCCATTTTAAATTATTAAATTAATCATAAAAATTTAATTAAAATTTTTATGACATTAAAAATAGAAATACATATATTATGATTGGTTTTTCACATTTAAGATGTCTAAATTGTATTTATACATTCTTTTGTGAAGTTTCTATTTTTTCCCAATTTACAATTCATTACTATTAATAAGGGCATTATACTATTCACCAAAAAATATGTTTTTCTTATCAGACTCTAAATATCTAAGTGAATACAATATTGTATATCAGTTTATTGAATTTAAAATCACAGAGGTGGATAAATTATGTTTTCTCAGCTATGTTATAACAAAGTGGGGTTTTTAAACCCTAATTGTTTCATGAAATCTATAATAAATATATTTGTAAATTCATGGGGGTATTACATTATCCCCAGCTTACATAAATTTCTCCCACAAAATTTGAAATTGAATTTCGAAAGATAAATGTTTATACTTGAAAAATCTCTTATGGGATACCCACATCAAGAAAATGGTTAAAATATCCTGTAAATAGGAGGAAATGGAAATGCATCTATTACTACAAAAAAAATCATCCAAATTGGATGACATGATCCGAGAAAATTAATCAAACCATTATGTAGTCAAATAAAACTCTAAAACCCATACAATGATCAACTTTATCCATTTTATAAATGTTTAAAAGTTCCAAAATATAATTATTTCACACATTAAAATGAAGGTCTCTAAATTTCCATGATGATCTAATTATTAACCCTTAATCAACAAGAAGAATCTCTAAAAATAACTTTGCAAACATGTGAATTACATTATCATGTATCCTCTTGAAATATGGTAATAACATAAATTACCATATAAACCATATTTGAAACATGAATTCTTCCATATTCCATAAGAAAGACACATGTAATTGGTTATATTCCATAAATAAGAAATTGCTTTAAACTCCATCGATGATAGAATAGACCACTTCTCGAAAAGTTAATAATCAGTTCCAAAGTAGTCAGTACTTATCTGAATCAATCCATTCTTCATCATTATCTCAAAATCTGATATATATTAAGGGTTGTTTTTCCTTCAATGATGTTTTTTTAAAAATTCATAACATTATAATTAATAACTTTTCATTTATACCAGTCATCATTAGAAATCAAATCCTTAATGAATTAGTAATGTAGTATAATCCTTATATATTTCATTATTCTTACAACCAGTACATTACTGACAAAATATATAAATGACTCGATTCTTGACAGGGTATATTAGTAATTGTACTTCATCTACAGTAGAATCATAACATGATCAATATCCAAAATCATCATTTATGGAATATTCTTTTGTTACATGGGACATTGATTAGCATAATGTCCCATCTCCTTGCATTTGAAGCATTTAATATAGGAAAATGCTTTCACTGTCTTTCAATTATGAGCATTGTGCCTTTTTATCAACCTTTGAAGCAAACTCCTTTTTCTCTCAAGAATATACCAATGTGTTTCCTTTAAGAATAATCACATGTGGGAAATAAAATCATTCCCTTATTCCCATTATCGATGATTTTCAATTCCATAACCTTCTTTTTTTGCTTCCCTTCAAATCCATAGTCCCAAGATAAGTCTTTAAATACATTTTCAACACATGATAACATTTCCTCAAATGATGAGGATACCTGGGAGAAAATACTACTTTAAACTGATGGATTAATTCCATCATTAATATGATATTTCTTACTCTTCACTTCATGTGCATTGGTGAGGTTCTCATTCCATCTACCATGCACCATTTCTAATCATTTCTATATTATATATGAGCTCATAAAATTATGAACTCCCTACAACTCTAAACATGCTATAAAAATAATATAAATTTATGTATCATAAATCTAGAAACCATGTAGTTTGTTTACATTGGGGAAAAATGCTTCATAATTGTTTGTAATAGTATTATGAATTTACCATAGAATATCCCCCCGTAGTTTCAAACCAAGAGTGCAGCAAGGCTCATTTTCGTGCATCAGTCCCCATTCGAGACTAGTTCAAAGAGGTGGTTTTATGGTTTTTCCCGTAGATTCTTCTGTTCCAGAGCCACATCTACATTTTTTTTTTCAGACAGGGATATTTTTTATGGATAAACCACACAATAAATTCCTAACCAAAATTCTAGGATTTACTTGTATTCATATCCCAAAATTACATCCTAGAGTCTTGTTTACTAATGTACTTTTATATATATAGTTCCTATGTTTTCTAATAAAAATCCTTTGATACCAACTGTAATGCCCCGAACCCAGAAGCTTGGAGACAATGAATTATTTTAAAACATTAGCATGATTTTAAGGAATCAAATACAAAAGGACCGAGTAGTTTATTAGTTTCAGAAAACCAGATACATACGTAGGTTCAACATTACAACTAGAAAATAAAATCAACACATAAGTTTTATTGGGTACATCCACCACTCCGTGATTATCCCCACAAGTATTTCATAATAATACTTCTTCATGTATGGAAAAAATGAAAGATAATAAAGGGGTGAGATCAGATGCTCATTAAGGGTATGAAATAAAACAGAAGATATCATAAACATAAACATTATACATGGTGAATAACTAATAATACATTCCTTTTTAAAATATACTTGAACATAATATGGAATTTATATGATCTAAATATATATTTCCACAATAAAACATAATAATGGGTAATATACTAGTCGACTAACCACATGAACTATTATAACCCAGTTCTTAATTACACAAGTTTTAATGATTTATTACATAAACTATTCATATGATACAACATGGATGATCGAGAGGAATAGTGTCATTGGGGTTTAGGAACATTATATAATGAGTTAAAACATGAAACACAACATTATTATTGAATGATTCCTTGACATGACCACTACATTCTCTCGAAGTTAGCATATCATGGGATAACCTGAGGACATGTATAAGAAAAGGGTGAGATATAAAGACCATTATGGGAGTAAACAAGGCATAACATGAAGAATACAATACATGTTATGAAATTTTCATATCAATGGAGCATAGAAGAAACATGATCATAATGGCATGATAAAGCATGGTTATCACAACAAAGAAATGTGGCAATAACACTTAACATGGTATTAGCATGAGCCAAGGATAATTGCACATAGAGAATTAGTAAAATATCAATGAATATGAATTATAATGAGTAAACCCTCATTTCACATAATGTTATCATTATAATAATATTTAACCAATGCATTGGAGAACTATCTGGGCACACCCTTCTCAAACATTTCAAATCATGTATAAGTGTACCACATGGATCATATAACATGTAATCAATAAAGATCATCATTTATTCCATTCTAATGGAATTTTGAATTCTTACATGAAACTATATAATCCATATGTAAATGTTCATAAATCCTAATACCCTTAATAGATAAATGGGTATGGTATTTCGGACACAATGACATTGGCTTGGAAAAACGCAATGCAATTTTGGAAACCTAAGACCGTGACATAAGAATTCATAAATATGGTTGATGAGATAGAAAGGGGTGTATCATAACATTTTAATGAAATGGAATGTAAGGGGGTTATATAGATACATTTCCCAATATATGTAATGGAGCTTTTGTTTCCTAATACAAATGAATTGCTTTAATGTAAATGAGGAGAGAGAAATCCCTTACAAAATTTCATCATGGTAATGGGTGTACATGGAAGGAATTAATGAGAGATAATTGGGTATCTAATCGCTCAGAAATAAGGATGGAATAATGGGGGAGGTGCAAAATCATACCCCAATATTTGTTATTGAAAATAAAATGGCATAACAACATAATGAAATTTAGACCAAAATGAGAAAGGAAGATAATACCTTACTTGGAAGTGTGATCCTAAAGGCTAGAGAGGGGATTGTGAGTTGATTCGTGGTGGGTTGGGGTGACTTTGGATGATTTTAGGGAGAAGAGGTAAGATGTTAGATGAACTCCAAAAGCCTTGAGTGATTAGGATGTGTGATCTTGGGTGAGTTTATATAGGAAAGGAGAGGGAATTATTTATTATATATGTTTGGGACACCACATATTAATCTAATCACAACCACAAAACAAACCATGGTATTTTGATGATTTCCAAAAAAGGGGGCTGGAAAACATTATTTTATAATGAAAACAGATGAACATCTTAAAATAATAGGTTTGTTTATGTGGAGGTGAGTCAAAATCTTTAGGAAATAAATTTAAAATGGGAAAATGTTTTATAAGTCTTGAAGAGTCCACTAAAGCACCGTAAACTAAATCAAACTAACCTAAAATAAAATTGTTTTTATAAAATATCATATATTGGAAGCAAATTTTTTTATATTATTTTATTACATCACTATTGGGTCATTATGATGTCATAAAACACATTATATATTTAAACGGTCTTTATTTTTTACCCAAGAATTCGCCTATCTCATAAAATAATGAAAAATTCCATGTTGGATAATTTGGATGTCCTAATTCCAAAAATAATATTCAAATTAAGTGAATTCTTTATTTTAAAATAAAAACAGACATTTATAAAAAATTAATGGGTTTTGACAAAAATAGCTTTCAAACTATAATACAAATTACAACTATATTCATAAATATTAGACAATCATTTATATTTAAAATGATGTTTATTAATAATACATTAATATATTATTATTTAATTCAAAAATCCATTAATTCATAAAAATAGATTTCTTAATTGAATATTATCTAAAAAATAATATTTGTGCTTAATTTGTTTTTTCAAAGATACAATAATAAATTAATGTACAATATTTATTATATTCAAAAATAATGCACATAATGATAGTGATAAGGTCTTGTTAGATAACCCTTTATAACACCAACATAAGACCAAAGGGAACTGTGTGCGATTGTGACAAACTCTTGGGTTGCCTCGGATAACATCCATCGAGTGGTAATCTCTATCAACATTCACATATCCTGTAGGTAGTTTTGTTTGAGCATAACGTGTTGAATCTTCACTTGGGCTTGGTCAAGAGAGATTCCCAATGACACCATCTCCTTTCCAAGCTCCATCAAATGTGCTATTTATATAGAAATTCTACTAGATGAGGCCATCACTTCTATTGTCTGAGTAAATTGAATTTGATAAAGCCCTATATTTATATTGATCATTTGATCACTGTTCAACAACAATATTAGCAATGATAAAAATTCGTAATAGTATTTTGAAATCCAAAAAAAATTAATACAATGAAGTTCAAAAGTTTGATATAACCATTTTATAAAATATGAAATTTAATTAGATCAAGAAGAACATCCATTAATAAATTTTTGGGTCATTAAAAAAATCCCCCACAAAAAATTTCATCCTCGATGTTTCCTGTTCCCATATTAAAACAGATGCTGGTAACTTTGATTCATGGCTTCCTCTAATTCCCATGTTTTTTTTCCAACATGTGGTTTCTCCATAACACCGTGAAGAGGGTCATTTTTCTATTTACTATAACTTTTTCTCTATGATTTAATATCTTCACCGACTTCTATTCATAGTAGAGGTAATTGTCCCATGGTACCACCTATCGATTGAGTATATGTGGTGGGTTAGTTATGTAATTTTTAAGAGTGATACATGGAATAAATCCTGAACATGAGATAGGTTTGGTGGGAGTTCTAATCTATTGGACACTGCTGCAATACGATCATGGATTTCATAAGGGATGATGTACCTTGGAATAATCTTATCCCTGATAAAAAATATAATAAATCTCTTCCATGGTGATATGCATAGGAATACCATGTCACATTCATCAAACACTATGTCCCATCAACGATTATCAGCATAACTCTTTTTTCGACTCTAAGAAGATTCAATGTGCTGTTGGATGGTCCTAACCATCTCCACCATATCTTTGAACATTTCCAGACCTAGGAGATTTCTCTCCCAAACATCATTCCAACATGCATGTGTTATACACCTCTTCCGATAGAGGGCTTTGTAAGAATCCATTTGATTGTTTGAGTGGAAACTGTTGTTATAAGATAACTCAACTAGAGGAAGTTGTAGATCCCATTTTCTATTGAAGTCCACTGAGAATTCTCTCAACATTTCCTCATGTGTATGGATAGTCCAATCAGATTGGACATCAATTTGAGGATGATAAGATGTACTGAAGTTCAGATCAATATCCAGAGCATATGGAAGACTCTAACAAAACATAGAGGTGAATCATGGTTCTCGATCAGATTCAATCGATAGTGGTACTCCATGTAGGCTTCCTATGTCTCTGATGTATATCTCTTCCAGTTGATCTAGTGGGAAATCCTCCTAAATTTCAATAAAGTGTGCAGTATTTGTAAGACGGTCCACAAAAACATAGATAGCATTGTTTCCTTTGGATGTCTTTGGAGGTCCGGTGCCAAAGTCCATGGGGATATTATCCTATTTCCATGGTAGTATGGGTAATGGTTTCATTGTTCCCTTAGACAACTACCTCTCTGCCTTCACATACTGACATACCTGTCACTTTTATGTATACCCAATGATATCCTTCTTCATGTTATCCCACCAATAACGGTCTCTGAGATCTCGATAAATTAGTGTGTTTCTTGGGAGAATAAAGAAATTTGATCAATTTGAATCATCCAAAATTTCCTTCTTTAACATTGGATTCAATGGAAGACATTGTCTTGAACCAATTCTCACAATTACTTATTCATTGACATTTAGATATGAGGATTTCACAATTCTAATAGTTTTTGACTTCATCTAAATTCCCACATCATCCTTTTGAGCATCATTTATCCTTTCCAAAAGAGACATTTGAGAAATAATTTGTGAAAGGATTGATGATTTCCCTTTTATAATTATTCCCATGTCCATCTTTATAAAATCTAAGCATATTGGATCCATTTAAATTCTCATAATGATAGAATCATTGGGTCCATTTTACATAGAGTATTTGTCACCTTCTTCGCTTTCCCAGGGTGGTGATAGATTGAATAGTCATAATCTTTGAAAAGGTATAACCAGTATTGTTTGTGCATATTCAACTCTTTATTTGTGAAAATATACTTGAGGATTTTTTGGTCCGTATATAATTCACACTTCTCCCTAAAGAGGTAATGTCAAAAAAAATTTAAAGTAAAGAGCACCACATCTAACTCTAGATCAAGTGTTGGACAGTTCTTTTCATAAACATTCAATTTCCTTGATACAAATGCAATGCAATTGTCTTCTTTCATCAACACACTACCCATGCCCTTTTTCTAAGCATCCCTGAAAACCACAAAAATGTTCTCCACCTGTGGATAAAGTGTGCATGAGTATAGTGATAAGCCGCCTTTTCAACTCCTTGAATCTTTATTCATATTCGTCAATGAATAAAACATAACTCACGTAAGAGTTATCTTGTTAAAATGGTTAGACTATCATTAGAAATATATCACAAAAAAGCGATAAAATCCTACAAACCCTGGGAAGATACAAATATCCATTACAGATGATGGCCTCATCAAACACGCAATTGTAGCTGTTTTGGAGTGATCCATAGATATCCCATTTCATGTGATGATAAGGCCCCAAAATGAGGCATGTTTTATCCAAAACACAATCTTGATGTACTTTTCATAAATCTTTTTCATTCACAAAGTCTCTTGTACAGTTCTTAGATGCTCCCCATTCTCCTCCTTGGTTTTAGAGTATATTTGAATATCTTCTCTAAATACCACCACAAATTTGTTGGGATAATCTCTAAATACTATATTAATCAATTCCATGAATATTTTTGGATCATTAGTAAACCGAAAGGCATTAATATGAATTCATAGTGCTCATACCTTATACAAATATAGTCCAGGGGATATCCTACTTTTTTACCCTTACTTAGTAACATCCCGATTACAAATCTACCTTGGGGAAGTATTGTGACCCAAGTAGAAGATTGATAAGGTAATCAATTTAGGGATGATGAAACATTTTCTTTATCGTGATTTTGTTGTGCACATGATAATCAATGGAAAGGCGCATTGAACCATCCTGCTTCTTGAAGAAGTGGACTACTTCATCCCTTGGTGAAGCACTTGTGCATATATAACCTTAATCCAGATTCTTTTATAGTTGTTTATTCATCTCCTCATGCTCCACAACAACCATTATATATTGATTCTTGGTTATTGGTATAGGCCCAGGTATAAGGTCAATTTAGAATTCGACATCTCTTCATGGATGAATATTAATAAATTCCTCAGGAACCACTTCAACGAATTCCCTCACAATATGCATGTCTTCACAGACATTTTAAACCATATAATCATGAATTTGAGCTACATATGCATTCTAATAGGGAATTAATACCCACACATGAGATAATGGTGTAATGGAAGATTCATCCTCATACCTAAATTTGTACAAAATCAGGGGTTGATTCTCCATATGGAGAGTGATTTTCCTCTCAATGTAATTTATGTTGGATCTATATAAGGAAATCCAATCCATGCAGATAATTGAATAAAATTCCACTATAGTGAGTATGATGAGGTTCACCCGAATGTTAAGTACAATGATTATGACATGGGAGGAGTTATATTCATGGGATGTAATGATTGCCTTCTTTTTTCATAGTCATTTACATCATTACTTCCATGATTTGTGTTTATGTTGGGATTTTTCTGCTAAGCTTTTGGGATATAAAAGAATGAGTAGAACTAGAATCAAAATGTATTTTCTCTATTATTGAATAAATAAATATTTTACCAGTCACCTCTTCATTTTTTAGGTTCACTTCGGTAGTAGTGATGGAAAAAGCACTCCCATGCTTCCCTTGAAGTTATTGGTTGCCTCTGAAAACCCTTTGATTAGGTAACTGATTATCATGGAGCCCTGGTTCTTTGTAGTGGAAGAAATGAACAGTGCATTGTGCTTCAAATAGAGTGTTCCTCTCCTCGATTGATGCCGTATGTTTTTCTTGCCTTCATTTAATGACTAGTTTCCCTTCTCTTCCCCACATAACGCATTTCATCATCCACTTTAGGAAATTTTTAAAGTTCTTCATTCTGTACCATTGGAAAGTGGGGCGCTAGATCTTCTTAGCACTATTGTATTTTTCCATCGGACCACCAGAATTGATGTCCACCTTATGATTCTTATCCCCATGATACCCATGATATTTTTCGATCCCCATTTCAACCTTGAGGAAACATCAGACAATTTCTTCATAGCTATCCATGTCCCGGATCCCCAAGGATTTTGGTAGGCACAATTTTTTCCCACCAAAGAATCGGTCCACCATGTACTCGGAGGTAATGACAAAGACAGAAACATATCGTGCAAGCCTTGAAATGTTTTCCTCGTACTCTTTGAGGGAATCTTCATCTTAGTTCAAGAGGGCACGGAAGACCCATTCTACCTAAATTCAGAGTGTGAAAAAAAATTTGTCCAAAAACCTTTTCCAAAAATCCTTCCATTCCAACATCTCGATATCCACCTCAGGATTCATATTTTTCATCAATGTCCTCAGTTGATCAGCTTAACCCTCCATACTATAACAAGAAAGAAGTATATTCTCTTATTCAAAACATTTATGGATGGATAAGATCAGTTCAATGGAGTTGATCCATTTTTCAGTGATTGATGGATCATATGATCCATTAAAAGAAGGAGTCGTTTCCTCATGAAGCTCTTGATCACGACTACTTCTTTCTTGGGGGGGGGGGGGGGGTTGAAAATTCCTCTTGACCCATGTTCCTATTCAAAGCCTAAGTTAACTGAGAGCGTATCATGATAAAGTTCATGATTCATACTCTCATTTTATTGGGCATCTCAAGAGAACGGTCATCACATTGATTTTCGCATCATTTGTTATACAAAGTCCACCTATTATCATCCATTGGATAGAATGAAAGGAATGTTATGTGTAACACATAATGGAAAATCCATGGAAAAAAATTGATGAATTATAAATAACTTTTATTTCCCTAACATATGAATCTATAGACTTAAATCTATGTTATCTATGATTCACTTCCCAATCTATATTTATAATGGCATTTTCTTATTCACATAACAATGGTTCACACTAATCTTGTGAATTTACCAAAGCAGATCCCCCGGAGTGTTGTAACCAAGAGTGCTTCAAGGCCCATTATCATGTACCTGGATACCCCAAGTCAAGCCCAAAACTCATTTTCTGAGTTTTCACACATATGTACAAATATTCTAGAGCCGCCTCTACCTACTTGTATCGAGAAAGGGATGTATTAGCTTGATAAACCACTTACTCAATACTCACCAAAATTTAGGGATGTTTTATTATACTTAATCTTGTACCTAAGAATTCAATTGGGTTTTTTAATCCGATTCCAAAAATATGTAACCATATACTCTGAAACCAACTATAGAAACCCTACTCTTTATTACAAAGTTAAACATGATTTATTAGATAAACTCTTAACTTGAAACAATATGGAAGATCAAGAGGTCCAGTGTCTTTAGGGTTTCAGAACATTACATAATGACTAGAAATTGGAAACACAACATCTTTATTGAAAACATCATTTACATAACCACTAAATTACCAAATACATAGAATTAAATTGGAAAACCTTAGGATATACATTGAAATATGTGAGCTATAAATCCTAGTAAGGGAGTAAACATGTAATAACAAGATGAATTAAATACATGTTAGGTAATAGGAATATCAATGGATCATAGAAGAAACATGAACATACAGTCTTGACAAAGCATGATTATCACAACATGGAAATGTGGAAACAACACTTAACATGGTATTAGCATGAATCAAGTATCATTGAACATGGATTATGAGTAAACTCTAAATTCACATGAATTAGCATGAGTATACCCTCATTTCACTTGACGTACCATGATACTAATCACTATCCAATTCATTAGACTGCTATTAGGGCGCACCTTTCTTAAACATTTCATTTCATGCATATGTGTGCCACAAGTATCATACTCCATGGAATCATTAAGGATCATAATTTATTCCTTGATAAATGAATTTGAAATTCAGACATGAAACTATATAATCAATAACTAAACGTGTATAATGGTAAATTCTGTTGACAGAGATATAGACATGGTATTCATGACACAGTGACTTTGGATTGGGAAATCATTGTGAAATTTTGGCAGCATAATAGTGTGATATAAGTAGCACCCCAATAATCCACGGTACACTTCTAATTTAATAATACAATATCTTGTTTTGTACACCACTTCGAGTTCTAACAGTAGAGACCCGAAGCTTGACGTACATGGACATTACATTACTTTTGCGGAATACTTAGTACATTACAAAAACACACACACAAGGACCGTAATAGTTTAGTGTCTTTGGAAACTCGGAATATAATCTTCTAATCATGGTGAGAGATCTTCAACATCTCCCATAAAGATCTTCCATTTTTTCTTTACCTAAAACCCTTCTTTATATCCTGGGGAAAAGAAAACATAAAATGGTGAGCTCAAATGCTCAGTAAGGGTAAACAAAATAAACATCAATCACATCATAACATTTTGAAAATCTTAACCTGCAAAAGAGAGCATAATTTCATAACATGGGATAAATCATAGTAGTGAAATGAAATCCCAATAATCATAACATAAAACATGAAACTTTGTGGCATACACACATATTCATAGAGAATCATTTCTTGTTAGTCAAGACTCATTGCCAAGACTATCTTAGTGGACAAAGTCCATTTCTGAACCGAGTCACCCTCGTTTCAGTCCTGTTTCACTGAACCGGTATAACCTACCATTCCAGCCATGTCTATCTCATGAGATATAAAATCTTTACCCAATGCATTGGAGGGAGATATAGGTCCCACCCATCTCATAATGATACCATTCTTATGTGTTCCACAAAATCATAAATCATACATCATTGCATAACCCATGTAATACAAAAGGGAATCTTAAACATCATGACATCATAAAACAATTCATATAAGATAAAGGAATTCATAAAAATAATTCCATTACAACATAACCAAATAAATGTAATAATAGAGATAAAAACAGAACCCTTTATTATCTTAGATGGAAAATAATTTTGATAAAACACTTGAAATGACTTCTTGAGGGAAATATCATTTCTTCTTCAGAATCAATTTATTTTCACAAAACTCCATGCAATTTTAAAAGAAAGAGATTTTATTGAAAATAGTCATGAAATATTTTGGAGGAAGCTTCATGAAAATAAAACCGTAAAAAATCCGTTCTTGCCGTATAAGTTAAAAAAACATTTTTTGTACTTTTGTCGAAAAAGTCAAAAAGTACCTCGTACGAAAAACGACCAAAGATTCCTTTCATATCTTTTACTAAAAACTCACCAAAGGGTAAAATTGGATTTAAACAATTGTAGGTGGATGGAAATAACATTACATATTGAGGAAACATAGATGTGGATTATAAAATACACCCCAGTAAATACCAACGTATAAACAATCTCGGATAAAAATGAGATTGTGATATTTCCCTTACCTTTGGTCCGATTTGCTTCGTAAGTGTCCGAACCTCCTGTATAATGATTTAAATAATGTCATTGACTTATTCCAGAATAATATTCATTGTTATTATATCATATATGGTTCACTTATGACTTTATATTACCCGTTCTTTTGTAAATTCCATGTTATAGAAGCGTTTTGGGTAAAATCGTTTCATTTGTCGTCCATGTTTTGACTTGTAATTATTCATATGATTACTTATGTCATGATTACTTAATTCCAGAATATAAAACATTATTTATATATAATATATATTTATAATATACATATATATAATAAATCAGTAAATGGAAAGAAATACACCGTTCATGGAGATGGTAGGCCGTACGTACGCATGAACGCTGTTTTTGTTTCCTTATTGAGTTGAATGGAATTAAGTAGATTAAATACATATATATACACATAAATCCAGTATCATTATTATGTCATATATTTCATGATTACTTATTATATGTACTTTATAATCATTTACGAATGGTTAAAGTGGAGAATGAATCTCATCGCGTCGTGGAGACGGTAGTCCGTATGTACGCCGGAGCGATGATATCGTTTTCATGATTATTGAATTGAATTGGAGTGGATGATAAAATATATCAGAATCAGTATGATGTTATAATAACTATGTATAGTTATACTTTACACCATTATACCCATCCATGTAAGGTGTTGGTGGAAAATAGATTTCACCACGGCGTGGAGACGGTATTCCGTACGTACGCACGCGCGGTGATTTCATTTTCCGTAGGATGGATAGATGGTGAAATAGGATTGTTTCATACTTATAATAACATATAAGTATATGAGTGATACTTATGTTATTAATTCATAATGAAACAACCTAAGAAGAATAAGTGGAAGAAGAAATAAAGGTGAAAGAATCGGTAACGGAAATTACCTCTTCTTTGAAGCGCCTTTTTGAGACCTCCTCTTAGGGCACTAAAATTGGTCTTTGAGGAATACCAAACCCTCTAAAATGTTGCTAGGGAAGTGGAGAAGAGAATTTGTCAGGGATTGGCGGAGCATGAAGGCTCACTGTTTTGTGAGGAAGAGAGGGAGGAGGTTCCCTTTTATAAGCGAGGAGAGGGGCTCCTTTGGAAAAACTAAAAATATTATTTTATTATAAAGTCAAGTTCGGTTTTAAATAGCTCCAAATTGATTTATTTCGAGGCTAAGGTGGGTACGGGTCGAAATAATCTCTTCCAATAGAATTTAGACAAGTTTTGGTTCCTATTTTAACCTTATCATTTATATTTAACATTAAGTTAAATAATTTTACTTTTACCGTGTCTTCTTGTGTTCTTACACTATAAGTTTAATAAACATACTATATGAAGCCAAAAGAACCCCAAAATGTTTATTATTAATATATATAACCTTATCTAAGTCATTTGGACGAAAATTAGATTTTTAGGAATAAAATAACAATTAATAATATAATATTTGTTTTAAAAACTATTTTATGTCAATTTTGACACTATTTAGTAATTGATTTTTGTGAAAATCATAACAGAATTATAAGTTTAAAAAAAGTAAATTAAAGAAATACTCATATGTCATATTAACCTATAAAATTAGTGTAATTCATAAAACGTCTTAAATTACATTTATTTTGGTATTTATAACATCAATTATGTCAATATTTCATTAATAAGATAATTACTGCATCATCTTTGTGTCATAAATAAATTATATTATTTGATGTCTAAAAATTACAAATAAAATACCATTATGTAGGAAATCCGTTTAGCTTTCTAATGAATATTTACAATCGAATTTATCTTATGTATAACCCTATATTAAAAATGTTTTAGTAAATAAACTTTGATTTTAACTCTTTTAACTCTTCTTTGAATTAAATAATAATAAATGTCCTAATCTAATCCAAGTGGGCCTAAATGGTCATATTATATTCCTAAGCTTGTTTTTGGTCGAATTACACTTGTCCAATAGAATTAGGACATGTGTCAGGGTAATAATAATATCATTTTTACCCTTAATTACCCTATTTACTTTTAACCGTGGTAAAAAAAAGTAAAAAGTTACTATTCACCAAAAACTTATTTTCATTTCATTGAACCACATTTTACTTACTGACATCAACTGTGTCTCTCATATTTTTGAAATTCCAGTCACAGAAGTGGTAAAATTATGTTTTATGAAAAATTCAGTTTTTTTAACTACCACTTAGTGGTTTCACTATTCATCAAAAATTGAAAGTTTTCAGAAAAATACCAAAAATTAGGCCTAAGATATATTTGATATTATGAACTCAAAAATGATTTCTATTTTACCAAAGTAAAAACATATCAGTTGTATTAGTTAATTTAAAAATTAATTCCCATCGTCAAAACAAATAGTGTGTTCTTAAGAGAAATAACTATCAAAAGATTGACACTTATTTATCTCTGGTTAAAATGTGAAATTACATCCAATGACCAACATTCTATTAAATTGTAAAAATATATTCTAAATATACTTTAAAACCACTCAAATTAATAATTTATCACTATTAATTATTTCGATTGAAAAAGTTGTTTTTAATTAAAATTTAATAATTTTCACTATTCATCAAAATATGAAAGTTATCCGAAAATCACCAAAATTTCACCCTAAGATAATTTCGATATTTAGAATCCAAAAATGAAGTCCATTTTGAAAAATAAAATTTATAAAATTTCAAAAAAGTAGTTATTACTATTCATAATGGATAGTTTTAATAATATTTTAATAGCATATAGTTGTTTAGCGAAACTCGGTATTGCGTACGATGAAAGCTATCGAGGAAGGTCGTGATTGCGTGTAATGCAAGGCAAGTCAAGGATGTGTGTTATGAAAGATCCTTTTGGTGTAGCGTACAACACAAGACATTAATGAAAAGAATATTTTTCATAAAGTCTCGGGGTGTTATATTCTACCCCCCTTAAAATGAATTTCGCCCTCGAAATTCGTCGGGGTTATAAATGGTTTACTACTTGAAAGTTTCTTTAATAGAAACCCACATAGCAAAAAGGAATACCAAAACCATTCTTTAAAAACAAAAGTATGAAACGTAACGGTTACCCAAATAAACTAATCACTGGGTTTCCACATAGTTGAAAATATGGATATGAAAGAGAAATATTACCATCATGTTCTGATGGAGAGTGGTAGAGAACATGGCTATGGAAAATCCATCAATCACAAAGCCATAAATTTGTGACGATCTAAGGTACCATCTGATTAATCAGATATAAGAGCACTAGGACAACATTTTTGGTTTTCAAGATCGTTTCCCTAAAGTTGAAGAATTTGAATTAGAATAAATACTTACTTTATTTTGGTACAATCTCACTGTTGTTCGTGCCTTGAACAATTTCCACTTCATCTCTTAAATAAATGAAGTTGAATTTGTTATTCGTGAAGTGTTAGTAGATAATGTGATAGAATGACGGGTCATTCCATCTATCTCAAACAAAATGTTAGCAAAAGTTATCAAATATACATAAGTCATTCTATAGTGAGATTAATCATATATGGTTCCTAAAATGGACTTATACTTCATATATCATACTTCGTAATATAATAAAATTAGTTTCTACTAAACAGGGACTTCCTGTAGGCCAGTGGTAGGCGATAAAGGCCAGTCGCACTTCGGTTGTGGGTTTGATTCCCACAGCCTTGTCCGACGCGATGGGCTGTCGCCCGTCCTGCAGGTTGTCATTTTCTAAACTATATTACTATAACATCCCATCAATAATATCGAAAAACGTTTTATCCTAACTTATGCCCAACATAATCCATTCTAATCTTTAGGATTATCTAAAATACTTCGGTCCAAGCTCATAGTATAAAATAAATGATTACTTGAAATGTCACAGAACAATCACGTGAATGCCATCATTTATCCCCCATATATCATAAGATATATCTTGTTGGTCAAATTACAAACATGTGAATACCTTAATCATGTATTCTATTGAAGAATGAATACCCATTGAAACTTAGTGAAAACATGAATGCAGTTAAAAGTTAACACCATCCACATACCAAAATCCTCAAAATTCTATATACTCAAACCATGATATCACATAGTCCTTATACCAATCATGAGCTCATGAATACTGTCAAATATTTCATTTTCTCATTTCCCTTCATTATGCGCATATCATTCTTTTTCCAGAAATATCTCAATCACTTTCCATGGTAACTGGTACCATAAAATTATTGAAAACCACAATAGACCAATACATAAATATTCCAATATTCCACGATACTATATACAACACTATTTTTGAATCCCATTACATAAACACTTAATCATTCCACCACATTGTTGTCATATTCAACATCGCCAATAGTGATCGCATGTGACTTCCCTTTGTCCTTTTCCTTAAGTGGTTGCTCATGTCGATCATCACTAACCCTTGGATTAGGGCATTTATAACATAATGCCCCATTTCCTTGCACTTGAAGCATTGAAGTGTTGATGGTGCGTTCTCTGCAGTGTTTGCTTTATTCACATCATTAGAAACCCTTTTTCCATTACTTCGACACTCAACTGCTCGATGACATTCTTTTCCACACTTAAAACACTTTCTAGTCCCTTTAAGACAATCTCTACCATGATTATTTCCACACTTTGTGCATAAGGAAACATTCATCTTCTTTTCACCATTATTTTGAGATTTCTCCTTGAACTCCATCTTTCGTTTCTTGTCAAAACCATAAGATGGATATGTAACACCAACTTCCATTTCTACCTTGATAGCACAACGCACAATTTCTTCATAGCTACTGAAGTCTCTTATAGCTAATGCCCTTCGAAGACTTGGTTTTAAGCAATTGAAAAATCGATCAACTTTACTTTCAGGTTGGATAATAATGCCAGATGCATACCTTGCAAGTCTTGTAAAATTTGCTTCGTATATACCAACAGATTCATCATCCTTCTGCTTCAGCTCAAGAAACTCCTTTTCCATCTTTGTTTGAAGAATACGAGGGAAGTACTTACTGAAAAACAAGTTCATGAACTCGTCCCATTCCATGGACTCAATTTCATCTCTTGGCCTCATATTCTTGATAAGATTCCACCATTGATCAGCTTCACCTTCCAAACGATATACTGCAAAGATGACTTTATCATGTTAAGAACATTGAAGAATTGAAAATAACTTTTCAGTGGTACTGATCCATTGTTCAGCAACAAGTTGATCGGATGTCCCACTGAAAGAAGGTGGACGCTGCCTCATGAAGGACTCAATAGAATATTGTTCCCTTCTCTGCTCATTTGGAAGTCCATAATGATTCATAGCTTGTGCAAGTATAGTAATAAGATTTTTCACTCCATCTCCCATAACATTTGTTTGTTCAGGAGGTCAATCATTGCATTGTCCATTGCATTGATCAACACGGTTCCTTCGGGTTCTAGCCATCATCTAAAAACCAAAAAGAATAGTGTGAGAGGAAAAAATCATGCTAGGGAAAACAACATATTAAAGAGGAAGTACCTTCAATATCTAACATATTAGGTTTAATTCTATGATCGTTAGCGTAATTCTAGTACTATAACCTATACGTATACTTAACCTTAGGGACATCCCTAGACATACCTTAGAAATATATCTAGGGATCTCACTAACGTTTTTGCATCCTAGTTTCCAAAGGTTGACTAAAACTTTCCTCTGATACCAACTGTAGAGACCCGAAGCTTGACGTACATGGACATTACATTACTTTTGTGGAATACTTAGTACATTACAAAAACACACACACAAGGACCGTAATAGTTCAGTGTCTTTGGAAACTCGGAATATAATCTTCTAATCGTGGTGAGAGATCTTCAACATCTCCCATAAAGATCTTACATTTTTTTTCTTACCTAAAACCTTTCTTTATATCCAGGGGAAAAGAAAACATAAAAGGGTGAGCTCAAATGCTCAGTAAGGGTAAACAAAATAAATATCAATCACATCATAACATTTTGGAAATCTTAACCTGGAAAAGAGAGCATAATTTCATAACATTGGATAAATCATAGTAGTGAAATGAAATCCAAATAATCATAAATTAAATCATGAAACATTGTGGCATACACACATATTCATAGAGAATCATATCTTGTTAGTCAAGACTCATTTCCAAGACTATCTTAGTGGACAAAGTCCATTTCTGAACCGAGTCACCCTCGTTTCAGTCCTGTTTCACTGAACCTGTATAACCTACCATTCCAGCCATGTCTATCTCATGAGATATAAAATCTTTAATCAATGCATTGGAGGTATATATAGGTCCCACCCATCTCATAATGATACCATTCTTATGTGTGCCACAAAATCATAAATCATACATCATTGCATAACCCATGTAATACAAATGGGAATCTTAAACATCATGACATCATAAAAAAATTCATATAAGATAAAGGAATTCATAAAAATAATTCCATCACAACATAACCAAATCAATGTAATAATAGAGATAAAAACAAATCCCTTTATTATATTAGATGGAAAATAATTTTGATAAAACACTTGAAATGACTTCTTGAGGGAAATATCTTTTCTTCTTCAAAATCAATTTCTTTTCACAAAACGTCATGAAATTTTAAAAGAATGAGATTTTATTGAAAATAGTCATGAAATCTTTTGGAGGAAGCTTCATGAAAATAAAACCATAAAAAATCCGTTCTTGCTGTATAAGTTAAAAAAACATTCTTCGTACTTTTGTCGAAAAAGTCAAAAAGTACCTCGTACGAAAAACGACAAAAGATTCCTTTCATATCTTTTACTAAAAACTCACCAAAGGGTAAAATTGGATTTAATAAATTGTAGGTGGATGGAAATAACATTAAATATTGAGGAAACATAGATGTGGATGATAAAATACACCCCAGTAAATACCAATGTATAAACAATCTCGGATAAAAATGAGATTGTGATATTTCCCTTACCTTTGGTCCGATTTGCTTCGTAAGTGTCCGAACCTCCTGTATAATGATTTAAATAATGTCATTGACTTATTCCAGAATCATATTCATTGTTATGATATCATATATGGTTCACTTATGACTTTATATTACTCGTTCTTTTGTAAATTCCATGTTAAAGAAGCGTTTTGGGTAAAATCGTTTCATTTGTCGTCCATGTT
This sequence comes from Viscum album, assembly GCA_963277665.1. Lineage (NCBI taxonomy): Eukaryota > Viridiplantae > Streptophyta > Magnoliopsida > Santalales > Viscaceae > Viscum > Viscum album. Next base: position 1,852,301,545 of record OY728148.1, on the reverse strand, counting down.
TTGACTTGTAATTATTCATATGATTACTTAGATCATGATTACTTAATTCCAGAATATAAAACATGATTTATATATAATATATATATATATAATATACATATATATAATAAATCAGTAAATGGAAAGAAATACACCGTTCATAGAGACGGTAGGCCGTACGTACGCATGAACGCTGTTTTCGTTTCCTTATTGAGTTGAATGGAATTAAGTAGATGAAATAAATATATATACACATAAATCCAGTATCATTATTATGTAATATATTTCATGATTACTTATTATATGTACTTTATAATCATTTACGAATGGTTAAAGTGGAGAATGAATCTCATCGCGTTGTGGAGACGGTAGTCCGTACGTACGCACGAGCGATGATATCGTTTTCATGATTATTGAATTCAATTGGAGTGGATGATACAATATATCAGAATCAGTATGATGTTATAATAACTATGTATTGTTGTTCTTTACACCATTATACCCATCCATGTAAGGTGTTGGTGGAAAATAGATTTCACCACGGCGTGGAGACGATATTCCGTACGTACACACGCACGGTGATTTCATTTTCCGTAGGATGTATAGATGGTGAAATAGGATTGTTTCATACTTATAATAACATATCAGTATATGAGTGATACTTATGTTATTAATTCATAATGAAACAACCTAAGAAGAAGAAGTGGAAGAAGAAATAAAGGTGAAAGAATCGGTAACGGAAATTACCTCTTCTTTGAGGCGCGTCTTTGAGACCTCCTCTTAGGGCACTAAATTTGGTCTTTGAGGAAGACCAAAACCTCTAGGATGTTTCTAGGGAAGTGGAGAAGAGAATTTTTCAGGGATTGGCCAAGCTTGAAGGCTCAAAGTTGTGTGAGGAAGAGAGGGAGGAGGTTCCCTTTTATATGGGAGGAGAGGGGCTCCTTTGGAAAAACTAAAAATATTATTTTATTATAAAGTCATGTTCGGTTTTAAATAGCTCCAAATTGATTTGTTTCAAGGCTAAGGTGGGGATGGTTCGAAATCCTCTCATCCAATAGAATTTTGACAAGTTTAGGTTCCGATTTTAACCTTATCATTTAGATTTAACAATAAGTTAAATAATTTTACTTTTACCGTGTCTTCTTGTATTCTTACACTATAAGGTTAATAAACGTACTATATGAAGCCAAACGAACCCCAAATTGTTTATTATTAATATATATAACCTTATCTAAGTCATTTGGCCGAGCATTATATTTTTAGGAATAAAATAAGAATTAATAATATAATATTTGTTTTAAAAACTATTTTATGTAAATTTTGACACTGTTTAGTAATTGATTTTTGTGAAAATTATAACAGAATGATAAGTTTGACAAATGTTAATTAAATCAATACTAACATGTCATATTAACCTAGAAAATTTGTGTAATTCATAAAACGTCTTAAATTACATTTATTTTGGTATTTATAACATCAATTATGTCAATATTTCATTAATAAGATAATTACTGCATCATCTTTGTGTCATAAATAAATTAAATTATTTGATGTCTAAAAATTACAAATAAAATACCATTATGTAGGAAATCTTTTTAGATTTATAATGAATATTTAAAATCGAATTATCTTATGTATAAACCTATATTAAAAATGTTTTAGTAAATAAACTTTGATTTTAACTCTTTTAACTCTTCTTTGAATTAAATAATAATAAATGTCCTCATCTAATACAAGTGGGCCTAAATGGTCATATTATATTTCTAAGCTTGTTTTTGGTCGAATTACACTTGTCCAATAGAATTAAGACATGTGTCAGGGTAATAATAATATCATTTTTACCCTTAATTACCATATTTACTTTTAACCGTGGTAAAAAAAAGTAAAAAGTTACTATTCACCAAAAAATTATTTTCATCTCATTGAACCACATTTTACTTACTGACATCAACTGTGTTTCTCAAATTTTTGAAATTCCACTCACAGAAGCGGTAAAATTAAGTTTTATGAAATATTCAGTTTTTTTAACTACCACTTAGTGGTTTCACTATTCATCAAAAATTGAAAGTTTTCAGAAAAATACCAAAAATTAGGCCTAAGCTATATTTGATATTATGAACTAAAAAATGATTTCTATTTTACCATATTCAAAACATATCAGTTGTATTAATTAATTTAAAAATTAATTCCCGTCGTCAAAAAAAATAGTGTGTTCTTAAGAGATAATAACTATCAAAAGATTGACACTTGTTTATGTCTGGTTAAAATGTGAAGTTACATCCAATGACCAACATTATATTAAATTATAAAAATATATTCTAAATATACTTTAAAACCAATCAAATTAATAATTTATCACTATTAATTATTTCGATTGAAAAAGTTGTTTTTAATTCAAATTTAATAATTTTCACTATTCATCAAAATATGAAAGTTATCCGAAAATCACCAAAATTTCACCCTTATCTAATTTCGATATTCCGAATCCCAAAATGAAGTCCATTTTGAAAAATAAAATTTACAAAATTTCAAAAAAGTAGTTATTAATATTCATAATGGCTAGTTTTAATAATATTTTAATAGCATATCGTTGTTTAGCGAAACTCAGTATTGCGTACGATGCAAGCTATCGAGGAGGGTCGCGATTGCGTGCAATGCAATGAAAGTCAAGGATGTGTGTTATGAAAGATCCTTTTGGTGTAGCGTACAACACAAGACATTAATGAAAAGAATATTTTTCATAAAGTCTCGGGGTGTTACACTAACAAACCGCGACAAATCAAACTAGCCGTAATGAATAATAATACCCACGTTTTGAAAATTCATAAATTTTATTACTCAAATTGGAATTAATTTTTTGATTAAGAATATCAAAATTATCTTAGGGTAATTTTTTTTTCAATTTTATGATTACTTTCATATTTTTATGAATAGATAAAAATACTAAATTTTAATTAAAAACATATTTTTTAAACAAAATAATATATATTGTTAAATTATACATTTGAGTTGTTTTAAGGTATCATTATATTATATTTTTATCATTTAATATAATTTATATCATTGGATGTAATTTAAAATTTAAATTTTACATAATCACATGTCTATCTTTTGATAGATTTTACTTCTTAAAAACCTACTTTTTGGTTTTAAGAATATGAATTTTTTTTAAATTAATTTATTCCACTTCTGTGTTTTGAATTTGGAAAATTGGATTCCATATGGAATCAAGAGGTCAAAATTTTGTAAATTGGAAACTTTTATTTTTAGACTTTATGAATAATTATTTTGGTAAATATTTTATTTACCATGGTTACAGGGTAAATCCGGTAAATAAGGGTAAAAAATAATATTATAATAATATTAAATTACCCGAACATGTGTCCTAACCCTATTGAATGATACTTTTCCAACCATGGTAATCCTTGGGTCTATTTTAGGACCCCATGGAGCCACTTGAGAGTGATAATGACAAATTATAATAATTAATTTGAATTAATGACAAAAACGATATAAATATATATCTTTTAGTAAGAAAAAAAATTAAAATGTGGTTATATAAGTTATCTATTAGACAATAAATATCCATTTGAAAGATAAAACAATTTCAAACATCATAGTATTTGTTTTGTAATTTTTATACATCAAATAAATTAAATTATTTATGACACTATAATGATGTAGTGTATACATCATTAATGAATTTTTAAATAAATGAGATTATAAAAATTAAAACAATATCCAAAACCTGTCAAGTTAATATTGGAGGATTCTATTTCAAACATGAGTCATCTTAAAGTATACTTTATTGAGTTTTGGACATCTATAAACCTAAAATAATTATATAATAAAATAATATTTTCAAACATTCTTAAAGAGCCCCTCCTCCCCCTTATAAAAATACCTCACCTCTAACCAATTTATAAAACCTCTCAAGACCCTTGGATCATCCAAAAACTACCAAATTAATCTCCCGACTTCACTATATTCATATTATAAGCCTTAACATAGGTATGAGGCACTTTGAGGAAGCATTTTGGTCCAAACCAAAAGGAGTTACCCGATTTAAAGGTAACATCTCCTCTTAAGTTCTTTTCTTTTTTTTACATCTCTATCCCTATAAACTCTCTTTATTAAATTATTTTATTACAACAGAGGTATCCTCAATATACTATGATTTTAATGAGATGTATTTAAACAACACTTACACACACCACCACTTAATGGGTATATAACATAATGTTTCTGTGGACGGTGAACTACTGCCTCACGAAACCATGATTGTTCAATCTTCTACTACCACCACTTATGGTGGCCATTATTATGGAACTTTAATTATAAATTATATTTATGATATTAATTTTATCTATAATCTTCTTTAATTCTCTTTTATATCATTCCTTTATTTTTTCTGTGTTGTATATATACAATAATTTCATTTTAGTATGTGCGGACTACCGCCCCCTCAAAGTGATATGACTTGTTCATACCATAATTAGAACAAATAAAGGATGGTGTTAATGAAACTAAATAACATATATTAAATATTACATTATAATTTAATAATAATATACCCATGTATCATTTGGTTTTCATCCCTTTTAAAAAATTTAATTGAACTACCATTCGTGCGTACGTACAGATTACCGTCTCCACGAACGCGATAGGATTAATTCTCCATTGTAACCAATCAAGAATAATTTTCATTTGATTATTAAAAATAATATTTAAGAACATAATATCATTCTGGATATTAATAAAATACATACTATTAATAAGAATCATGACTTATGTAACAAAACATATAATGGAAAATGAATCAGTTAACACCAAAAACAAAGATACCACTAAAATATTATTATCAAAGCAATATTAGAATATCATATATGATATCATATTTAATTATGTAGTTATTTTATAATTTAATAACAATTATTTATCTATTATACAAGAGTTTAACATAACCTCGACCAAGGAAAAGTTCAAGGTAAGTGTTAATTTTACAATCTCTTTACTTATGCAAGGTTGTTAATCCATAAGAATCTACTGTGACCTCTATTTCATCCCCATCCTTATTTTCACAAAAATTTATTTCAAAAAGAATTTACTACTTACTATTATATTTTTTAAATTCATTTATACCATTATTAGACCATATATTTTTTTTGAAAGAAATATTTCTGTCGTTTTCCGAACAAGGTACTTTATGACCATTTCGACGAAATTAATGTAAGAGTGTTTTTTTATATATTATATGGAGGGTGAAGCTATTTTCCTACATTATAACATCTTCAAATATTACCTTACAATATTTTAAGAATATTTTCAAAATAAAAGTTTTCTTTTATAATATGTGACCCTTGAATGATTTCAAAAAAGGAGGAGATATTTCTCTCAAATTGTTTTGATTTCATGTAAGTCAACATCCTATGAAATATTTTACACTTGTATGAAGTTGATTTATTATGATACAAATATTCCATATTATATTTATGTTTTTATGATATGTTTTAATATGGATGTGTTATTTTTATACCATTCAAGGATTAGGGATAATGTATTGACGTTTTATAAGCTAGTTTTAATACAAATGCTTCTGTTATGTTTCAACCTTTCCATATGTGGAATGTATAGAACTTAGTAAGTGATGGCCGGAGCCCTCTATATATCCTTGGATCATTGGTAGGTCTTATGAGATAATTATACATGGAATTGGATGATCCCTTTACCAATTTTATATATGGTTTTCTCCGACTCCTTAATAACTTTTAGACGGATTGGACGAGGCCTTGACAAAATGTTTTAGAATGTCCCCAATTATACATTCTCTCATTATGAAAATAATATTGAAGGTTCATGTGGTTATTAGACTAGTAGAATACCCATGACTATGTTTTATTATGGAATTATTTACTCACCTCAAATTCTACCATAAAGTGTACATGTTCATTATTTGTAAAGGCATGTGTTTTCGATTATTCACCATGCCTAATGATTATGTTGTCTTCAATTGTATTTATTACTCTTACTGAGCATTTTACCTCTCCCCTTTCTAATGATTCATTCTCCTAGGACATGAATACGATAGTAATTTGTGACTTTCATGCATAATCTAGGAGGCATGTATGTATATAATGGAATAAATTAGTGTCGTATTTCTTTTGAAGTTGTAATATAGAACTTATGTATGTATCTTGTTTCCAATAATACTAAAATGATTGGTATTTTGGGAAACGGTTCCTTTTATCATGCCAATGTTATGAAATAATTCACTAACTCTGGGTAACTGGGTTCAGGGCATTACAGTTGGTATTGGAGTATTTTTAGTACAATCCTTGGAAACTAGTTTTAGAAAAACTCTAATTAGAGAACACTACCCTGAGATAGAATTTGAGGATCATTATAGAAGAACCTCCTAGAATATTGATAATGTAGAGATTTTGGGAGTTTTCCAATGTAATAAATCCCTATCTAGATACGAGAAGGTAGATGCGGCTTTGGCACATATGTACCTAGGAGTGAAAACTCTGACAAATTGTTTCTTGCTTGACTTGGGGTATCTTGGTAAATGACAATGGGCATTGCTGCACTCTTGGTTATGACACTCTCGTGAGATATGGTTAGGATAATTCACATTTTCAAAACAAACCAATATGAAGGATTTTTTTATTAAATACCTCTTTAAATAATACATTTTTATTATTATGGATTATATCAACAAACAGTTCAATTTAAGTTAAGTGTTTGAAAATTTTAGAATTATGTATTTTGATTGATAAACTAATGTAGTTCATGTTTTTGTTTAGAAATGGTAACTAGTTTGAGAAATGGGAACTATATCACTGCTCGTAATCCATGAAGTTCTTTATCTCTTACTTAAGATAATAATAGTGGAGCTGGAGTTGTAACTGGTGCTAATCAGCTTATCACCATAATCAGACAACTCACTCAAGTTATAAATAATAACCTTACCCATATAGAGCACCCTGATCCACATCATAGAGGATCAATTTAGATTGCTTCATGAGGCAACAACAACCAATAATCAATGGGATAACAAATCAATTTGTATCAGATCGATGGATATGTTCTTTATAGAAAATATTTCATGCTTTGGGGAGTAGCGAAAGGTGAAAACTTGTCATGGCGGTTTATCATCTCACTAGAGATACAAATCAATGGTGTTCATTGATTCAAAACAAAATGGAGGTTGAAGAGGTATAAGTAATGTAATTAAGGGAGATTAATGTGATTTATTTAGAAAAATACTTTCCTCATGACCATTGAGTGGATATAGAATGGAATGTTTTGAGTATAAAACAAAAAGAGGATAAGAATGTTGCAAAGTATGAGGCTAACTATTCAAGGTTAGAAAAGAATGAAATAGATTATATATGTTACCCAAGGATTAAGATTTATCGATTCATTGTTGGGTTAAAACAATTTCTTCGTTGCGAATTTGTCTCAAAATCCTTCTCATCATACGAATATATTTTCTAAAGTTCTATCAAGACAGAAAAAAATTCTCTATGTCTTACAAATTTAAAGAAAAGAAAAAGAAGAAGAGATCCAATGAACACTATAGGAAAAGAAATAAGGAAACATGGAATAAGGGAAGAGTTGAATTTCCAGCCTCTGATAATTGTTGAAGGAAGAAAACTGGTTCCTTAATAAAAAGAAAAGGTGTATGCTACAAATGTGGACAGAAAGGCCATATTTCTGGTTATTGTAAGGGGATAAAAGAAGCTTCCATTGTTAAATGCCACAATTTTTGGGATATGTGACATTGTTCACATGAATTTCCTAAGCGCCAAGGAATCATACCTCAGAAAAGGCCAACGGAGCATGGCCAAGCTTATGTGATCACCACGGCTAAGGTTAATGCACGAGATGACATGGTGGTGGGTAATTTAACAATTTCCTAAAATTTAGACAATGCTTTATTTGACTCTGGATCATTGTATTGTTTTATATCTTCCCAGATTGAGAAAAAATAGATATTTTCAATTTGACATAATAAGGGAGTTTTTAGTATAAAATCCAAATGGAAGTATCATTGCAACAACGTTTGGTGAATCAGTTCCCATTAGATAATATAAATGTGTTTTGTCTGCTGATCTCATCATTATACCCATGATTGAATTTTACAGAATCCTTGGTATGGATAGGCATTCATGACATGATGCGGAAATTTATTTTAATATGAAATATGTTATAATTTTCGATTATAATAAGGTGTCCCTTATGATTAGAGAAGAATCATTCCCATCTAATTTTTATCCAGATCCACCCCCAGTAGCTCTACTAAATACAATTTTTGTGGAGGAAGAGAATGAAATAACTCTGGGTGAATAATGGAATGTTCAAATAAGGGACATTACAATAGTGAAATAATACGTTGATCTGTTTCTAGAGGATTTACCTGGACATCCTCCAGAATGAGAAATTGAGTTTTCCATTGACATAATTCCTTGTTGAACGTCCATATCAAAGACCCCATATAGAATGGCCACTATGGAATTAGTGGAACTAAATAAAAAACAAGATGAATTGAGTAACAATGGATTTATTCTCCCTAGCGTTTCTCCATGGGGAGCCCATGTCCTTTTTTTAGAAAAAATATCGATCAACGTGGTTGTGCATTGACTATATGGAGATAAATTCTATAATAGTAAAGAACAAGTATCCCCTAACTCCCGTTGATGATTTATTGGATCAACATCAATGGGATCAATATTTTTCAAATATTGACCTTCGATCAGGATACCATTACTTGTGAGTGACAATGGAAGACATTCTAAAGATAGCATTTTGAACCAGGTACGAGCATTACAAGTTTACAGTAATGCCTTTTTGGCTAACTAATGCACCCTCAATTTTTAAGGATATATTGAATAGAGTTTTCAAGGAATATATTGTTAAATTTGTAGTGTTATTTATTAATTATATCTTGTTATACTCAAAAATCTACAAAGATCATTAAAATCATGTGTGCACTATTATGAAAACTCTTAAAAGAACTAAATTATATGAGATGTTTAGCAAGTGTGAATTCTGTCTTCAAGAGATTTCTTTCCTCGTCTATATTTCCTCTAATGATTCAGTTTTGGTTGATCCATAAAAGAAAATAGCAATCCAAGAATGGCCAGCATCGACGAGTATAACTAAGGTACATAGTTTTATTTTTTTGGCAGGTTATTATCGGCGTTTTATCCATAATATTTTATGATTTTCTAACCCATTAACCATGATAACATGTGAAGGGGTTAAATTTGTTTGGAAAAAAGAGTTTGAATAATTTTTTGATGAACTGAATAGAAGATTATTCAATGCTTATATATTGGATCTACTATCGGGGAATGATGGATTGGTTATTTATAGAGATGTTTCAATGAAAATAATTGGTTGTATCCTTATGCATAATGATAGAGTTGTCTCCTATGAATCAAAATATCTAAAAATACATGATAAAAACTAACCTAATCATGATCATGAGTTAGTAGATGTAATCATTAACTTGAAGAAATGGAGGAACTATATCTATAGAGAAAAATGTGAGATATATACTGATCAGAAGAGTTTGAAGTATATTTTCTAATATATAGAACTCAACATGTTGAAAATGAGATGGCTTAAACTACTAAATGATTATAATTTCACTATACAAAACCACCTAGACAAGGAACATAAGGTGGCGGATTATTTGAGCAGAAAGTATCATGGTGTTTTGAGCAAAATGAGAGTTGAAAGGTATCCTATGTTCACAGATCCAGTAAAAACGTATATGGGAATAATCATGGAAGGTGAAACATAAATACTTTTTCAAATGGTTGTTAAACCATCCTTACATGGAAGGATTAAAAGTTCTCAAGCTGATGAATAAGATTTTCAAAAAAATTAATGTTATGAATGATGGGAGATTGATCAAATTACTCTATGAAGATGTGATTTTGAAATTTGGGAAGTGATTTGTGTTCCTAACATACCTGATCTAATAAAATAATTTTTGTATGATGCTCATAGATCCAATTTCTCTATTCACTCTGGTTGCACAAAAATGTATTCATATTTGAATGAAAATGTTTTTTAGGGCATCATGAAGTGGGGTATTTCTAAATATGTGTCAAGATGCATGTTTTTTCAATAATTGAATGCTGGAAGCCATCATCCAGGAGGAGTCACACAAAATTTTCCCATACCTGAGTTGAAATTGGATGATATTACAATGGACTTTGTCATGGGGATACTAAGAACTCCTATAAAAAATGATGCAATATGGGTAATTATTGACCGTCATACTAATTCAGCACATTTTCATGCTATAAGAGAAGATTTAACACTTGATCATTTACTAAGACTATATATTAATGATGTTGTAAGACTTTATGGGGTACCGCTGTCAATTGTTTCTGATTGTGATCCTCGTTTTACATCAAGGTTCAGGAAAAGTCTTTAGAAAGCCCTAGATACTGAAAATCATTTCAGCACTGCCTACCACTCTCAAACTGATGGACAATCAGAACATACTATTCAAAACTTAGAAGTCATGTTGAGATATTGTTCACTTTAATTTCAAGGTATCTGGGATCAATATTTACCTCTGGTTAAATTTTCTTATAATAATATCTTCTATTAAATTATTCAGATGGAACCATATAAAGTGTTTTATGAAATGAGATGTCGCACCCTATCTTTTTGGGATGATTTTGGTGAATGAAAATACTTAGGCCCATAACATGTTGAAGAAACAATGGATAAGGTGAGGATTATCTAAACCCACATAAAAGTTGCTCAATGTTGGAAAAAGAGCTATGCTGATAACTAAACGAATGATTTGGAATTTCAAGTAGGAGATCATGTTTGCTTGAAGGTATCTTCATGGAAGTGTGTTATATGATTCAGTAAGAAAGGAAAATTATGTCCCAGGTACATTGTAACTTTTGAAATTTTAGAATGAATTGGAGTTGTAGCTTACTTTTTAGCAAAGCATCCATGTCTCTCCAAAGTTCATGATGTGTTCCACATATCACTATTGAGAAAATACATGCTTTACCCAACGCATGTACTCACAAATGAAGAAATATAATTGGAACCCGATCTATCTTATTGTGAAGATCCTATCAGAATTATTGATACTAGAGAACATGTATTGAGAAACTGAATGAATCATCTAGTGATAGTTCTATGGAGAAATCATAATATGGAAGTTGAAACGTTGGAACCCATGGAATTTATGATGAAGAACCATCAAAATCATTTTTTGTGTTAGAATTCTATAAATTCAGAGGATGAAAATATTTTTATGAGGGAATAATATAACACCCCAATATTCCATGGTATGCTTCTCTTTGAATAATACAATATATTATGTTGTATGCAACTTCGAGTTTTAACACACTATGACCAAAAAAACTAGCCATTATGAATGGTAATACCCATATTATGAAACTTTATAAATTTTATTATTCAAATTGGACTTTATATTTGGATTCGGAATATCAAAATTAACTTAGGGTAAATCTCATGAACTTTTTTTTATATAAAATTAATATTTTTATGAAAAGTGTAAAATAATAAATTTTACTAAAAAACTGTTTTAATAAAAATAATTTATAATGATAAATTATAAATTTTAGTGGTTTTAAAGTATCATTAGATTTTATTTTTTTAATTTAATATAATTTAGATCCTTTTATTTTACCTCATATTTAAATTCTACATAAACACTAGTCAATCAATTGATAGTTTTTACTTCTTAAAAACCTACTTTTGGTTTGGACAATTAAAATTAATATTAATTTAATATATGCAAATTATGTGTTTTGAATTTGGGAAAATAGATTCCATATTTGGAATCATGAGTTCCAAATTTTTTAAATAGGTAACTTTTATTTTAAGACATTATGAATAATTATTTTGATAATTATTTTATTTACCATGATTAATGGGTAAATCTGGTAAATAAGGGTAAAAAATAATATTATAATTATATTAAATTAACCTAAAACATGTCCAAACCATATTTAATGATACATTTCCAACCATGGGAATATATGTGTCGATTTTGGGACCCCATGGAGCCACTTGAGAGTGATAATGACACTTTATACAAATTAATTTACAGTAAAGTCAAAAATGACATAAACATATATCTTTTAGTAAAAAATTTTTTACATGGGATTATATAAGATATATCTTAAAATATAAATATTAATTTCAAATATAAAAATATTTCCTACATCATGGTATATTTTTTATAATTTTTAGACATTATATAAAAAAATTACTAATGAAACAATAACGATGAAGTGTTTACCTAATTAATGAATGATTTAAATAAATGTGATTATAAAAATTAAAACAATATCCAAGACCTGTCCAATTTTTATTGGATGATATTTTTCAATCAAAAGTCATCTTATATTCAACTTAAATGAGTTTAATACCATTTTAAAGAGAAAATCGTTATATAATAAAATAATATTTTCGGGCATACCTAAAGAGTCCCTCCCCCCTTTTAAAAATCCCTCACATCTCTCAAGACCCTTGGCTCAGCCAACCTCTACAAAATTAATCTCCCTACATCCATCTCTTCCACCTAGAAGCCTTAACTTATGTAGAAGGCACTTCAAGGATGCGTTTTGGTTAGAACCCAAGGGTGTCACCTGATTTAAAGGTAACATCCCCTCCTATGTTCTTTTCTTTTATTATAATTTTCCAAACCCCTACAATATCTTTATTCATTTCTTTTATAACAAAAAAATTACCCTTGATATACTACGTTGTTTTTATGAGAAGTTTTAGAACTAAACTTACACACAGCTCCATCTAATGGGTATAGAACATAATGTTTCTTTGGATGGTGAACTACTGCATCCTGAAATGGTGATTGTTAAATCATCTACTACGACCTTTTATGATAACCATTATGATTGAACTGTAATTATATATGACATTTATGATATTTATTTTATCTATTTACTTTTTTATTTCTATTTTATATAATAGCATTATTCTTTTCATTCTTTATATATATGATCATTTCATTTGAGGAAGTGCATACTACCGCCCCCACAGTGTCATATGACTCATTCATACCAATCATGGAACTTATAAAGGTTGGTGTTAATGATCATTCATAAAAATTATAAAATATTATATTATACTAGAATAATAATATAACTATATATCATTTGATTTTTTTCTTAAAAAAAACAAAATGAAATCGGAGTAGCGTTCACGCGTATGTACAAATTATCGTCTCTACGAAAGTGATGAGATTCATTCCCCATTGTAACCATTAAAGAATTATTTTCATTTGAATATAAAAGTTAATATTTCAGAATGTAATATCCCTATAGATATGAATCAAATACATCCTATCAATAAAAAATATGACTTACATAACAAAATAAATAATGAAAAATGAATCAGTTAACACTCAAAACAATGATACTACTAAAATATTATTAACAAAGCAATATTAGAAGGTCATATATGATATCATATTTATCTATTTAGTTATTTTATAATTTAATAACAATGATTTAACTATTATACAGGAGGTCAATGAATTGTCGACCAAGGAAAAGTACACGGTAAGAGATAATTTTACAATTTCCTTACTTATCTGAGGTTGTTAATATGTTAGTATCTTCAGGGACCTCTTCATCATCCACATCTGTGTTTTCATAAAAATGTATTTAAAAATATTTATTATATTTACTAGAATATGGGTTAAAGTAATTTATACCCTTATTTGACCATATATGTTTTGAAAGTAGTCTTTCTGTCATTTTCCAAACAAGGTACTTTATGAACTTTTCAGCAAAATTAATGTAATAATATCTTCTTTTTACTTATATGGAGGATGCAACTATTTTCTAATTTTATAACATTGTAGATTCTTCCCTTACAATCTTATAATATTTTTTTATAAATAAATTTTTTCTTTTATAATATTTTACACTTAAATGATTTAAAAATAAAAAGAGATATTTCTCTCAAATAGTTTGGACTTCATCTCTATCAACATCCTTTGATAAATTTTACACTTGTTTTAAGTTGATTTATTAAGATTCAAATTGTTAATATTGAATTTATGGTTTTGTGATATGTTTGACTGTGGATTTTTTATTTCTATAGCATTCATGTTTTATAGTAAATGTATTTCCATTTTGTATGCTAGTTTTATTACAAATGTTTATGTTATGTTTCAACCATTTTATATAAGGAATGTATTTGACATAGAATGTGACAGGTGGAGCCTGCTATAGGTCCTTCTTGCATCAATAGGTCGCATGATACAATTAGTGTTGGAATTGGCCGAGGCCTTTCCCAATTTGATATATAGTTTTGGATGATGCCTTAATAATTTTTAGATGCCTTGGCCGAGGACTTGAAAAAATATTTCAGAATGTCCCGCTTATACATTTCCACATTATGAAAATAATATTGACGACTGATGTGGTTATTCCACTTGTAGAATACCCATGACTATGTTTTATTATGGGATTATTTACAATGCTCATATTCTTCCATAAAGTGTACATTTTTATTATTTGTAAAGTCATGTGTGTTAAATTATTCACCATACCTAATGTATATGTTTTATTACATTGTATTTCTTACGCTTACTGAGCGTTTGAGCTCACCGATTTCTTATGTTTCATTTTCCCAATATATGAGGATGTTAGTTATGAGAGACTTGTAGGCATTATCTTGGAGGATTGGAAGCTTTTAATGTAATAAATTAGTTTTATATTTCTTTTCATGTTGTAATGTTGAACTTATGTATGTATCTAATTTCCAATAATACTAAACTGATCAGTCTTCTCAGACATGATACCTTTTATCATGCTAATTTTATGTATTAATACACCATCTATGGGTAACTAGGGTCGGGGCGTTACAATATAGGAATTTATAGAAATGGTTGATGAGAGATAAATCAGTGTCTCATTATATTTACATAAAATATAATGTAAGGTTTTTATATATAGACATGTAGTGACATATGTAATAGAATTCTATATTCATAATAATAAATAATTTCTTGATTGTAAATCAGGAGAGAGAAATCCCTTGATGAATTTCAGTATGGTAATGACTCTACATGGAATCCATTAATGAGAGAGAAATGGGTATCTCATCATTACAACATAAGGATGGAAGAATGGGGGAGGTTTGAATTAATACCCCATTATTTTTATTTCAAAATAAAAGGAAATAACAATAAAATGAAATTTGGACAAAAACGAAAATGGATGAAAATCCCTAACATGGAAGTGTGATCCCAATTGATTGGGAGGGGCTTGAGAGAGGCTTCTTGTGAGGTTGGGGCACCTTGTGAGGATTATATGGAGAATAGGGTAGGGTTTCGACAAACTCTAAAGTCTTTGAATGTAGAGGAAGTGGGAACTTGGAAGAGATTATATACGAAAGGAGAGGAATTATTTATTATTTAGGTTTGGGAAACCACACATTTAACTGATCAAAACAACAAACCAACCCATGTTGTTTTCCCATGGTTTTTGATAATGGAGAGTGGAAGAAATTATTTTATAAGTCCAGTGGTCTAAATTCCTAAAATAATATGTTAGCTTATGGGGAGGTGAGTCACACTCTCAAGGAAATCCATTTAAAAAGTTCAAATGTTTTATAAGTCTTGAAGGCTCAACTAAAGCGTAGTAAAATAAAACCAACATACCTATAATCAAATTATTTTCAGTGGTAAACATATATTGGCATATCATAATGTTTATTGTATTTTATTACATCACTATTGTGTCATTATGTTGTCATAAAAAAACATTATATATTTAAATGGTTTTTATTTTTTACCTAATAATTCGACCATCTCAGAAAAATTAGAAAAATCACCTCTGGATAATTTCGATTTCCTGATACCAAAAATAATATTCATTTTACTTATATAATTTTATAAATAATCAAATTTTTACATTTAAAATAGAAACCGACAATTAACGCAAATTCATAGGTTTTGTCAAAAATAGTTTTCAAAACATAATCAAAATTTCAACTATATTAATAAAACGTATATGATCATTTATATTTAAAAAGTAATTTAATAATAATATTTTATATAATAATATTTAATTTGAAAATCCCTTATTTCATCAGAATATATTTTTTAATATAACATTAACTAAAAAAATTATTTTTTCTTCAACATTTATTTACAAAGTAAAAATAACATCGCTCAGGTGGTATTATCTATCAACATTCACTTATTCCATAGGCGGTTCCATTCGAACTTAACTTGTTGAAGCTCAAAATGATATTTTTCAATAGAAATGACCAAGGATGCCACCTCCTATCGAAGATCCGATAAATGGTCTTCGTATGGATCAATTCTACTGGATGAGGCCATCTCTTATTTTGTTTGATTAAATTGTATGTGTTTAATCCCTATATTTATACTAATCATGTGATCACTATTCAATAAATTTATTAGCAATGGTAAGAATTCATAATAGTATTTTGAAATCCAAAATATAAAAACAAATAAATTCATATGTTTTATTTTACCATTTTATATAATAATACATTTAATTAGATCTAGAAAAATTTCCATTAATAAAAGTTTGTGTTGTTACATAAACTATGAAATACTAGCTTCATGATGAGTAAAATGAATATTACATACATTCTGAAACATAATGTCAAGTCCTCTACCTAGATGTCTAAAAATGATTAAGGCCTTTCCCAAAACCATATATCAAATTGGGAAATTCATTGGCTAGGTCCACACCTATTTATTTCGCGAGACCTACCGATGCATCGTGGGGCTGTAGCGGGCCCCAACCAATGCGTAATAATTCAAATGTATTCTCATATAAATGGGGATAAACATAAAAAACGTATACATTCATATTGAAACTAATATACTAAATGTTAAAAACATTCCTAGAACATTAATCATAAATGATAACCATTCGGAGTAAATTGGTGAATTATTTTATGATAGAACATACACAACAAAACTAATAATAAAGAATTAAATAAAACATGGTGGATTACATAATAGGATATTAACATCAATTATGAAAGAGATTCCAATTTTTTTGGACATAGATTAAGAAACATTTAAAAGAGACCATTGAAAAATACTTGAGGGAAATAATCCTTAAACAATCTAAAGTGTCCCGTACAACCTTGAAACATTCAAATCATAATCCCTTAGAATATCATGAGAATAAGTATACTCTTGATAGGATTTACCAAAGGGATGTACATAAACAAAAATAATGATCTAAGTGGTGAACAAGGTATATATATCATAAAAGTTAATCTGAGATGATAAAAAATCCTTTTTACTTTTGAGGGAAGAGTTCTATTGGAATGTAATTTATATTTTCCATGTAATCCGTTCGTAAGAATGAATATCTAACAAAATAAAATTAAATGAAATTTAAATTATATTTTAGGCAGAAATTATGTCCCACTAATGTGAAATCATGTAAAAAGAGTTCTTAAGAATCATTAGAAATAAAATATTTTAGAACATTTTATGGAATGTTTTAATGATAATTTTAATGGGGAAAGGAAAGTTTGTTCTCTTAAATCCAAAAATCGTCCAATATAATTTTTTCTCGATAAAATTATTGTTTTTATAAAAATAATTGTTTATCAATATATATTTTGGTGAACACTTGAAAATGAGTAAAAATTTGAAAATATACCTTGAAACAAGTTTTTTATCATGATAACATTTTTGAATGATCAGTTTAAAACATGTAAATCACTAAAAACTAAATTATTATTCAGAATGGTAAATATATATAGGACAATAAAAAATTATTTATGTGTATTTTATACAAAAAACAATAATTTTATTAAGGTATGTAGAGAATAAGAGTAATCTGAATGAAAATGGAGGTCTAGGTTGAAATCCCTTACCAGATTATAATCAATCAATTCATATGACCAAAAATTAATAATATTCAAATGGTAAATTAAATACAATAAAAATAAGTATATTCATGATATTTTATATAATTTGGAAGTATACATACATAGTACACAACTGATATTAGTGAATATGGAAAATATCACAATAATGTAAGTGAGATGATGAAATGCTTACCTTAAGTCTGAATATGTTCCACTATTGAAAATAAGGTCTTGGAATATGATATTAAACATATTAATAACATAATTCATAACATATTAAAACTTTATTTATTTCATCATGATTTTACTAATCCCATAATGTCGTTATTGATTAGTTATAAGATTGAATTTCATCGTTCCAGAGTGTTTGTTTTCTTGATTTTCCTAATCGATTCACTTGTTTTTTAATTAAATAGAGTTATTATAGAATGGATTTAAATCTATATAATTTAATATAAAAATTATTTATGAACATAAATTTGTGTTAATTGTAATTTATATCATTTCTTTACTTGTAATGAGGGTGAATCATTACATGAAATATTAATGACTTTCTCTTTGATTATTCTAGAAGTATTTTGAGTATTATGAACTAGTTTGGGATTATGATTTAATAACATGTACATATACTAGTTCTTAAAAATTAATTAGTTTAAAATAAATATATTTTAGTTCGGTTAAACCATCAAAATGTTTTCATGACCTGTAATTAAGGATAAATTATGAATAAAACTTCATCGTCCACAAAGGTTGTAAATTGGAACCTCACAGATGGTGGTTTCATTATAAACCCAAAGGTATAAAGTTTAAATATTTATGATTTATCTTCAGTTAACATCATATTAGTCTATTATATAGATGTAACATGAGTTATAATAGTCATTTGGAAAAATGATGTGGAAAGTCGATAAAAATATAATGAAACTTGAAACAAAAATGAATTAAATAAAATTTGAATTTACCTCCTGAATCCACCTCCATGAGAATATTTTTAAGGGAATATGTTTTGGACTTTTGGAAAGACCAAGAGCTTATTGGAAATGGGGAGTGACTATGTAATGGTATTTGTTCAAAATTTTTATGAGTTTCAAGGCATAGAGGAGTGAGGAGAAGAGGGGTGACTAGGGTTTTATAGCGGAGGAGTAAATTTTGAATATTTTATTCATTATTTTAATAATTCTCTCTGGAAAACAAACATTGTTGTTTCATGTTACCCCTAATAGAAATAAGTTCATGTGAGTACTAAGCTGGTGTCTCTACATCACTCATGATGTCATAAATATGATATTTATTAGATAATTTGTATCTACCGTATTTTATTGTATTTCACTATTCATAAAAAATCATGTTTTTCATAAAAAACCAAAAAATATCCCTAACCATTATTCGAAAAAAAGAATTCATAAATGATATTAATTTTTTGAATCAAAATTTTGAACTAATTTTAAATTAATTTTCTAAATAAAATCATAATTTGTTTGAAAAAAACAACAATAAAACTATAACTCAATTAATAACACCATGAAAAATTAATCAAGGTACCATAAAATTATCGTATAACCATAATAAAATTAAATAAAATTTTATTATTACATTTTATGAAAATAAATTTCAATTTTAAATTATTAAATGAATCATAAAATTGAAATTGAAATATTTAGGACATACAAAAATACCAATACTTATATTATTATGGTTTTTTCACGTTTAACATTTCATAATTGTATTTATACCTTCCAAGGTGAAGTTTTTTTTAGGATTTTATATTCATTAATACTAATAATGGAATGATTCTATTCATAAGGTTACATTAATATTCACCAAAAATTAATTTTGCCTTATCAGACTCTAAATATATTACTAAAAGAAACAGTGTATGTATGTTTTTCAAAATTCAAGTCACATAGGTGGAAAAAAAAATTTTACCTAGATTTTTTATAAAATAGTGGTGTTTTTAGAGGTTTAGGGTTCCTTACATTATATAAAAAATATATTTTTAAATTCTTGGGGTGTTACATTATTTATTCATTTTGATGGAGTTTTCTTGAGAAAGACATTATCAATTTGTTTTCTTTTATGAAATTTCCTAGTGGGTCCTCTTCCCCACTTTTAATAGGGAATACCATGTTATATCATCATCACACTCCAAAATTTTTTATATTCATAAAATAACTTCTCCAAAACCTTCCTTGAATTCCTCCCATTGTCATAGAGTCACCATTTTGATTAGAAAACCATCATATGAAGGCTGTAGTTATAATCCTAAAGTAGTTTTCCAAAGAAGAGGTGTAGTTCCAAGCCTTGTGTTATTGTTTTATTCCAACTCCATCAAACATAACCAAAATATTATGAAATAATAACACTATTATCTTATATGTACATAAAACTTATAATTTACCAGTATTTATATCATCTTCTATAAAATGGAAAAACCCATTGATCATGTGTATGTCTATCAATGACCAAGAAAACCAATTTAATTATTTTTCCTTCAACACATATCACATATCAGAATAATGATAGATTTAATGTTAAGATATTATATTTATGACATAATTATACTCCTATATTTTTAATATCACCAGTAAAATTTTAACTTATAATTCGTTAGAATACGATAATGTCTATCATGCATACATGTGGACTACCGCATCTATAAAGTGTTGTGATGTATTTTTCAAATTATTTTTATGTGGATTGTAATAAGAATAAGTTTAATGAAAATAAATTATATCGATTAGAAAAAATTTATTATTTAAATGTGAATTATTATTTTAAATTTTTCGTTCCATCTATTGATAAAATGGGAACTGCATTCATGTGTATGTACGGCCTATCGTCTTAATGAATGGTGGGATTCATAATTATATCTATAACTCTTATTGATTAATATAAATAAATATATAATTAATATAAAATGTAGTTATTTTACTATTATTATTTTTAATATTATGAAACCATGTTCAATGAAAAAGAACTAAAACTAATAAACCAAAACATAGATGAATAACGAATTAGTTATTTCCCAGAATAGTTTTATAAATAACGAATTGTTAAAGAATGGATGATAAAATATTATAGTAAAATATAATATTGTATGATATATAGTAGTAAATTTATGTATTATATTAATAAGACATATATATTCATTATATAGTAGGTTTGAACTTATATAATTAAAATCAAACATAAGGTTATGGAATTTCATCTCAATTTTATTTTTATGGGATATATGCCGTATTCACCACATTTTTATTTTATGTGATTTATATAATAAAAATTATTTTCTATTATATTGATTAATATTAAAATTATGGGGATAGATATCCATATAATAATATTTATTTTGTGGGGATTATGTTTCTAATGATACTAATGTGGTAGATGTTTTATTTTACAATCTCATTGTTTATTTATATTTTTTTTTTCTGATTATGTTCTTATTAATAAATTATTATGATCTATGTATAATGAGACATATACTATTTATTATTATATAGTTATTTATGGATGACATATGTTTCCATTGCACATTTTACTCTTTATTTACATAAGATATAGAAATAATATTTCTAATTAAAATATATTATATTTTTTCCTTTGGTCAATTTTTTTTAATTCGTGTCTATAAAATGATTAAAATGTTTTAGTAATGTTATTTTAAGATTTTTTGATGTAATTATTAACCATTTATGAAATTGAACAATTTATTAAAAAAGAATACTATTTTAGTTTCCTGAATAAAGAACATTTTAATTTTTATTGAAAACATAATAAAATATTTGATTTAACATACATGGAACTTTCAATATATACCACCACCATAAATGATCAACGATATGAGTCTTATTGTACCCATTTTAAGGGTTATTTAAAATAAAAAGGTTTCCCTTAGTATTCTACAAATTTTTAAAATTTATTTATTTGTTTTCAAAGATAAAATGATGTTTTCTTCGGGAAATGTTATAATCAATATTTTTTTGAAATATTTATATATGATGACATCCTATGATATTAATTATGTATTATAAGAATATGGTCCAATGAAACCAGCCATATTTTTTCTCTATATATTTAATGACATTGATGAGAAGATATTTATGAAACCCATTCCTTTCCCATGAGTTATGATATGGTGAATTGATGAAATAATTATGAAACTAGTTTCTTTTCTATAGGTACTAAAATGATGGAATGTTTATAAATCCCAATACATTCTCATGGGTTATTAAATGAGAAATTTATGAAATGAATATGAAATCTATTTATTTTCCATTTTTATGATATTATTATTTTATTGAGACCATTATTTTCTTGTTTTATGATATAATTAATGAATTATGAACTTCTGGTACGAATCTATATGATTTTGATTATGTGAGGGTGGGTCTAGAATAATATTTCCCTCCATGAAATGATAAATATAGATATCTCATGAGATTAGAATGAATGGAATTGGGAGTGAACCTCATTCATTAAGGTAATGGTTTCACTATAACAGTATTGATAGTGAGCCCTGACTACTATTATGTTTCGGGGAGTGAACTCTTTACACTATGATAGTATTTTAATTGAGACATATCTAATAATAAAACTATTTTCTAATTATATATGTTTACCAAATGGCTATTTATTATATCAATGTTATGCCCTCATGGACTATGTTCTTTGATTCCTTTATGATTCATGTGTTATAAACTACTAATAAATTTTCAATGACTCATGATTATAATATATGATATATATGGTATGGTTTTAAAATTTAATTCTAATGTTTTAAAAACCTTAGGTACATTATACAATGGTGTGATCATTTTTATCACCCTTATTTAAACATATAAAGCATCTCATCACTCACATTATTATGTTTCCGTTCCTAAAGTTATGAAAAATGTATTTATTATGATGTTCCTAAAAAGGGTGGTATTTATAAATAACTTAGTGGTTGATGATTTAGATAACTTACGAAAAACTTTTTAATGTATCCATGTATCCAAAGGAACTATACTTACATAAGTATGAAGTGAATAATTATGTTATGTAATGATTATCCATCAATTGAAAAACTTATTAATGTATCCAAGTATCCCAAGGAACTATAAATATATAATTATGAAGTGAATCGTTATGTTATGTAATTATTATCCATCAATTATGAAGTTATATCACTTTACGAAAAGTATGGGTTTCTATTGGAGCATGTCATTCAACATTTTTAAAAATGTTGAAGAGATTAAGAAGTCTTAAAAGTCATATCATGATGAGTTGAGACTATTTTAGTGATGTATATATTTTTTCATATTTATTTATGGTATATAAAACATGAATTCATATACCCATAGTTGATTCATCAATGCAGCTGAATTTATTATAGAGTTGGTTCTATATTATATATGAATTTCATAAGTAGTTGATACTGCAAGATAGATGAATTTATATATCATAAAATCTATTAATTAAATTAATACATATATGAGGAGAATTAAATTGATATAAGTGAATTTTCATGTTCAAATGTTGTCTTTATGGTAATTTTTAACCCGTATTGGGATTCAGATTAATATATGTTAATTCTATGAAACATCCAATTGTTTTTTCACAACCGAATTGATCACGATAGTAAAATTCCAGAAATATTTTGATAATGACTTATGTGAGAATATATATACGTACATCGAAATATTTTATGAAACATATATTGTACAAAAATGGATGTTTAACATTACATAGGTTTATGAGACCATGCATATAGATATATTTGGCAAGAAGAACCAATGATATATAAAATATTATGTGGAGAATAATATATGAGATATTGAATCCTTTGGGTGTTCGAATGATGTGATATTTGACAAGTTTTTATAGATTAGGATATTTAATTAACACATGAAATAATGATGATTGAGTCTTTATGATTATTAAAACAATATTATAATGAAAAATAAAATGTGGAATAAATTTCGAAATATTTTGAATGATCTAAATAGAAGAATATTAGGACAATAGAAATTTTGGATGATTCCAAATACCATTTTAAACAAGATAATCATATAATTTCATTAAGTAAAACTAAATATAGATATTTTGTGAAAAAAACTAGTATATGAATGTGAATAAATTTTGTTATTGTGTAGATAGTGTGAAAAGATTTCTAAAATCATGATATGTCCATTTTTTTAGGAGTGAAGACTGGGAGATGAATCCTGGAGACCCCTACAGAGACCTTCCAATGTATTCCAAGAATCTAAAGTAAATCCAAATCACACTAGATCTATAAGGAGTTATATGAACAATATATATATTCATAGGATATGTTGAACAATATAAATGAACTCATGATAAAGACTAATATTAAAAAAAATAGATAAAGATCAAATTGAAATTATGTGGTATGTCTACTCTTTGTTCTACATAGGGGAATACGAGCTTCTAATGGTGGTGCGTAGCATGTTTCTGAGGACATTCATAGATGAGGTGTCAAACCAGTTTAGGAATAGAATAATGGTTGGGGTCTCAACCAATCTGAGGAAGAGGAGTTAGTGGTAGGGGTGTATAACATGGGAATGTTAGGGGATCCTCAAATGGGGTGTTAAAATAATTTTTTCCACACCACTGTAATTGGAAAATAATATCATAGTGGTAACTATATTTCAAGCTATGTAACTAATGTGAGATGAATTTGGTCTTTGGGTAAAAACTTGTAATTAACTTACAATATTCTATCTATTTATTATATAATATCATTTGTGGTTATGAGATAATTCTTATTAAATCAAGAACTCTATAAATATCAAGAGGTTGAAATGTAGAGGATAATAATTCAAAAAAATCAGTTACTATTGATTCAACCATCCCCTCTAAGTGGTACAAAACTGCTCCTTGTCCCTTATAATTATTAATATAGGTCGTTCCTTATAACTAATATATATAAACTCAAATATATTGGGAAATTAAACATAGATGATAAATATGGGGTTCTCATATTAAAATGGAATATTTTTCATAGCCAGTGGAATATGATTCTACCCTATCACCTATCAGACATCCTGGAGGTGATAGATATTGCAATTGTGGGTCTCAAACACATTATAGAAGGGGATGATATGAATCATGCATAGAATAGAAAAATGTTGTTATATAAGAATGAGTAAATGTATGTCTTCATGTATCTATCAGGGAAGTCTTATAAAATACATGTTTCCCAAGTGTACTATGTAGATATGGGATGAATTGAGAAGTAGTTATGAATGTAGCATCAGTTATATAGAAGCAAAAATTCATGTTTTTATAATTTTTATTGGAGACATAAAATTGATAGATATGAGTCAATTGATGAAATTTTATAAGGGTCAATGAAATTGTAAAAAAATTGGTCATATAGTGAGATTCTACTAGATTGAACAATTATTAAAAATTGATAAATAATTTTCTACATCAGTTTGATTCAAAAACATCAACCATAGATGAAATTGAGGATATAAAAATTGATGAGTAATATAATACCCTTAAGACATATGATATTAGGATGAATATATAATCTAGAAATAAATAAAAATATAAAATAGTTGTTGAATTTTTGACAAAAAGAGAATCAAATAATAATATATGATGGATTCTAGTGAATTAGAATGTGGGGAAGGTGAATATTACATGAAAAATATCTGTATTGTAATTTTAATAATATTCAGAAATTATAAGTCATAGGAAAAGAAGAAGAAAATAACGTAATTTACGGAATATTGATAGCCTTGGACATTTCAACTATGATTTTCCATAAATTAGGAAACTAATGAAATGTAATGAAAATATAAAGATTTGATGGAAAAAATAATAATCTCACAAAAAATACTGATAATGAGTACTTCATAATCTATAAAAATACGGTTTAAATGGTAAATAATATTGTGATTTCTGAGGTTAAAGGAAATTGTGTGGTTTCATAATATGATATGAATGTTTATCAAAACTTATATATAAGTGGGAACATAAATATTTAGAATAATATAGGGGAATGTACTACTCCACACATTGAATAATAATAATGTAATAAATAGGGTAATAAAATAGATGGGAATAAAAATATAAAGAATTGTCCAATAAAATAATATCATTCAATGATTAAATAAAAAATAATAGGCATTTTTGTGTGGGATCACTTAGTCTAAATGTTTCCTATGAGGCACAAATATGTAATCCATTATTTACTTTTACTCCAGTTTAATTTTTATATAAAATTTAGGAATTGATGGAGATGAATGAGTATTGTACAAATATTATAGTAAATGATAAATTTGAGATAATGTTCCATTATATAGTAAATAATATAGGTTTTCTCATGAGCTTTATATGAATAAATGTTACACCACAATAAATTATAAAATATTTCCCATTAAAGAATTTTATTTCTTCTATAACTTCTTATACATACAACAACAACTTTAAAAGAACCGTGATATTCAATTAAAATATTTTTATTTAGGAATGTTTTAGCATAGCCATAAAATTTGTGGGTATAAATATGATTAACTACTTAAATTATTTTATAAAAATTTCCAACCCAATATAAATGTATTGATTAATTCTAAGAAATTAATTACTCAATTTTTCATAATATTATATTATTTTTTGAAAATATGCTTTATTCAAATAAAATTATTTATTTTGGTTGGAAAAATAGAATAATTAATTTTTGGGAATTTCATACAATTAAATTTCATAAAATTTTTATAATTTTTTAATCCATTATTAAAAAATTATCTTAGGATGATAAATTTTAAATTTTCATAATAGTGTGATTCTTAATGGATTTTATGAAATAATTTTGTTAAGAATATTTATTTTCATTACAAATTTTTATGAAGATACATTTTATTATAAAATAGTATCATGGTATAATTATATATCTTATAGTTTGAAAACCCCAATTACGTTCATTTGAAATAAATTAATGTTTTAATTTTGTAAAAAAACATTTTAATATGTAAAAATGGCATTTTTCTGAAAAACTAATTTTATGCACATAGTGGAGTATTATCATGATAAATTAAATTAATCATTATTGGTAAATTATTTAAACAATATAAATATATTATATAATAAATCAATAAATTTAACACTCATCTAGTATTTTTTATACACCGTTTATTTTTTTATCAGAATAAATCATAACCATGGTATAATATCTCATCTCATGAAAGTGTAAATCATGATAATATAGATTAAAAATTTGTTATAATGAAAAAATATTTTTTAATAATACAAATTGGATCAATTTAATTCCACCCTTATTACCATATGGTTGAAAGTTAGTTTTTAATGTATAATTTTTCATTAATATGACATGTATATTATCTAAATCAACGATATTTAAAAAATGTCACTCTATTATTTTCTAATATCTAATGTATGATCGTTTAGTTACAATAAAAAGATGAAAAATAATCATAATTTTAATTTTTAATAAAAAAATTATCTTCATGATATAATTTTATTCATATTTTTTACGTATTATATAATTTCTCTAAATATTTACACTGTGTGAAAATATAGTGTATTCATTTAATGTAAATATAAAATAAACGATATTAGAAATATTAAAAGTGATATATTTTATGTAAGACATAGTGTTCTAATAATTTTATAGGAGAAAATGAAGAATTATTGTTTTGTTAAAATATTATATTCAAATTATAACTTTTTATTTATGTCTCTTAAATAAACATAAATTAGTTGTTTAAAAAATGACAACAATTATATTTTTTAGAAAATAATATTTAATTAAATTATTTAAAAACATAAAATCAATAAAAATATTGAAATATTAAAATTTGGATACGATATGGTTGACAATGTCATAAATTGGACTTTTATGGGCCATTCCACCTTATAAGTAAAAAATTAAACCCATTAATATTGAGAAAACTGTTACCATATTTAAAAATTAAATGAGTTAATTAAGGGTTAATAAAAATGATATGGTTTAAAATAACAACTAAAACTATAAAAATTCATTTTATTAAGATATTACAATTTTTTCATACCATATTTTTTAATCCCTACTAATTTGGAAGAATTTTGAGTGGGAATTAATTTCTTATAATTTAATCTTTTTATAAAATTTTAATGTTCCCCTTGTAATTTATAACAGTGTACCTCCAACCACTCTTATTTACACCACCTTAATCTGTCAACCTATATGAAAATGATAGAATTTATCTAATAAACAATCATGTAAAAAATTTAGTTGTTTTTTTCTTCCCTAAAGACCATTCTTACTGAACATTAGGGGAGATACAATGAAGATCTTTCAAATAATCGTTCATCACTTTAATTGGTCACTTTCTTTTCTACATCCTACTAAACACCTATAAATCTATTTTATTTATCATAAAATAATAAATTATGTACAAAATATTATATAATTTTATTATAACTATGAAAACACCATTATATACCCTCTTTGGAATAAAAAAATGAATGTATCACTCGTGCGTACATAGGACTTACCATATACACATAGCGATAAAATTCATTATTTATCACCTTTTTCATGGATGAGTATTATGATGGGTTTAATATTTGTATATGATATTTATGACACAATTATACTTCAATAATTATTAAATCAAAACCATCTTCAGACCTTCTAATCTATAGGAAAAGGATAATTTCGCTCGTTTGTATGTATAAACTACCACATTCATTAAGTAATCTGATTCGTTTTAAATTTCTATTTTTAGATGATGGAAATAATGATAAATTTATTGAATATATATATTATATAACATTATAATGATTTAATGATGAATTATTCTTTCCATTTCATTAAGTCAATATGTATAAATGTGAAAATTTCTTTCATGCATACATATATCATATCGTCTCCATAAAAAATGTAATTCATTTTCTTTCCCTAAATTGAATGGATGAAAATAAATAAGTACACAATGAATATGTAATATTTATAAAATGAATAAAATTTTCATGATTAATTAACAATATTAATGTGTATAATCTAGAACTATGGAACTGAAAAACTCTTGATACATGAAATAGTTAACATATATAAATGAGGATTTTACAGAAATAATAAAAAAAGGGGTGTTGAAATTTCATAAAGGGAGAATATATTATATAATAATGCATATATAGATTTTATAGAAGTAAATATATGTTAAATGTATTATATAAAAATATATATTTCATTCAAATCAAGTGGAACTTGAGGTAATGGATTTTCATCTCAATTTTATTTCTCTGGGAAACATGCCTTAAACAACCCTTGTTACTTCTGTATGGTATATATTTTGAAAATGACTCCCTTCCATGATGATACTCATAAAAATTATTTATTATACAGTGGTTCATCTGTCGTGGAATGATAAATTTTTAAATTTTGTAACATATTAACTACTGTATAGGTGGCGACAGGGGTGGATCAAAAAAAAGAACGTGAGTAGACAATCGAAATAACATCATTAATGAATGTTAAGTAAGAATTGATTTTAAAATGATTAAAAACATAAATTATAAAAACATAAAATCTATTCAATTTTTTTATAAATAATATAAAATTTTCTATTTGAACTAACATTATATATTATGAAAATAGGAGGAGATGAAATTATCATAGTTGTTAAGTCAGTTTAGGTGCATCCAATGTAAATTATTTAACATCAATATCTAAATATTTATTTATTTCATTTTTACCAATTCCATATTTAATAAAAATACTATCAGATCTCATTCTATGATATTAGATAGTATTCTAGTTTTAAAAAAATATCCATCATTTCGTTCATTGTTTTGATGACTAACTTTTACATAATTTATCATCAAATCATTTGGGGAAACACAATAATCTATTTTTCACAATGTATAACTATATATCTCTTCTATGTTCACTCAAATTTGATCAAGTATTTGGTATCACTCATATAAATTTAATGGTAATGAACATTATATATATATTTTAAATAATATATTTATTTTAAAAATTCATTCAAGTGAGATTTCTAATTTTATCACACCCATGACACACTTCCAGATAAGTAAAGTTTTTAATAATATATCAGTCATGATTACTTATTAGGAAAAAAGGGGAAACACATCTTGTATTTAGAATCCAAATTAAAATTAATTCAAAAGTATATATAATTAAATAAGGAAACATCCAATTAAAAATAAAAATTTAAAAAGGAAATAAAACATGGTTCAAAAATAATGTCATTCATATACTTTTATGTTCATCCCAACTCCAACACTATAGAATTATTCCGTAATGATGAAAAAGTAGTTCAAATAATAATAAATAGATGTCACTGTTGGACTCCTCATGTATTAATCATGTTTTAATGATCATAAATCCTATTACTATTAATTAATGTCAATCTTAATTGAACATCTTGTTAATGATCTTCAATATCAATAATAACAACACATCATGTTTTAATGATAGCAAATCTTATTGATGATAATTACACTCTTTATTATTTACAAGTCTTATGCATGATCACAAATATCACTTATATTATCAAGCCTTTATATTTATGTTTCAAGTTCTCTTACTTTATAATGGTTAAAGCTTAATCTATATTCTGCATATTATTGTTTAAGTCTATATACAGATATTTGTCTACGTATAAATACACCGTGACGGTTGATACAGTAAGACAGACTATGAGCAAGACACAGTCACAGTCCAATAGACACACTGTGACCCAGACACCGTGAAGGACACACCATGACCCAGACACTGTGAAGGACCCACCGTGACCTAGAAACTGTGAAGGACACACCGTGACCCAGACACCGTGAATGATACACCGTGACCCAGACACCGTGAAGGACACGCCGTGACCCAGACACTGTAAAGGAAACACCATGACTCAGACACTGTGAGCTAGACATCGTGACATAGAGACACCGTGAAGTACATACCGTGAACCACATATCGTGAAGACCATACCATGAAGAAGAGATCGTTTATATAATCACAGTGACACCATTTCTTAACTTTTTGTCAATATTATTTAAATAATGCTAACGATCATATTTTATGTTTTTAATGAAATTAATGTTATTTAATGATAGTTGTTGGCATGTCAGGAAACCGTACCTATTACTTATGGAAAGGGATTTATTCCTATTGGCGGTGCTCATGGAATAAAAATAAGTCTCTGCCGTAGTAAAAAGAAGAAGTCGCCTCGATATACATTACACAACACATGTGATGTGCTCTGTACTGAACCAAAGAACAATCCCGAGCACAACGGTGAATAAAACATTGAACGATCCTCAAAGAAGTTCCAAAACATGCAATCCTACACTACTGGAGGAACTAAAGTCAAGAGAACATCTTCACTCCTATAGAACACAAGCTAGACTACAACACTCCGTTTTTCAACAGAAAACCCAGAGAATGACTCAGAAGAATTTCTGCTGAATCCAAAGAAACCAGAGCTGCATTTCTAATCACTAGAGCTTTCAAAACTCTTGTCTATACTCACTAAGTGATTTTTTATTTACTTTCGAGCAGTGTGGTGTACTCTGTATATCTTACACAAACACATACACGGTCTCCTGCACTGAACTGGAGGATATCAAGATCCTCACTCCAAAACTCTTAACACTTGTTTACCCATGAAAATTGTGGAATAGATCCTTGTGTGGCCTGGTCTTTGATTTTTTCTCACGAAGAACTATGGTAGAGGTCCCTGTGTGTCCTGGACAGTTTTTTAAACTGTTGTTAAGCCCGATCCAAGGTGTGAATCAAATTTAAATAAATTTGAGAGGCCTATGTCTCGGCTTGAGACTGAACCCCTTGTTATATCTGCTTTGTATCATTAGTTTATGTTTAATGTATACTACATATATCTTTTATATTCCGCTGCTGTTACATTGAAATATAAAACCATTTTAAAGTTACTTTTATTGGTAAATTAGAAAGTGTTTACCCTTATTGTAAATAAGTAGGTTAGTTTAAAAAGCTTGTTTAATCTTGTGGTTAAATTAACTGAGACCTAATCAATATTTGTGAAGCTAAGTAAAAATTTAAAACTTGTATAAATTCACTACAGTTTAACTTGTTTCATAAATTGGGTGATTTTAATAGACAATATTTTAACAGAAATTTTAATTGGAACTCAATTCACCCCCCTCTTGAGTATCCACACCGACCAACATTTGGTATTAAAGGATTTTTGAAATACTCTGATTTTCAACTGTGATTTTAGTTTCATATTTAAATATCTTTCATCTCTATTAGTTCTAACTTTTATCTCCTTAAATTTACATTCTAAAAACTAGTTATGGATAATAAAATAGAGGGTGCTGCTACAAATAGACCACCTTTCTTCAATGGTACAAACTATATCCAGTGGAAGCATAAAATGAAAATTCATTTGGAAAGTATGGGTTTTGATATTTGGACTGCTATAGAATCACAATATAAACTTCCAGAAATCTAAAGAACAACATGGGATGAACATACAAAGACTGCTTACAATAATAACTATAATGGTATAAATGCATTGTATTGTGCATTAGGAGATGAGTAATTTAACAGAATATCTGCTTGAAAAACTTATTATGAAATTTGGGATACTTTACGTGTTTCTCATGAGGGAAAAACCAATGTTAAAGATATGAGATTGAATACATATAATATTAAATTTGAAAATTTTAAAATGAAGACTGATGAACCTATTTCTGATATGTATCTCAGGCTCAATGAGATATTCAATAAAATGAGTTCACTCGGAAAGGATGTTCCATCAAAAGAAAAAATTATGAGGATATTGAGGTGTCTACTAGACCGATGGAGAGGCACATCTGTTTCAATTAAAGAGTCATGTGACATTGGAGCTCTACCTGTAAAAGAGCTGATTGGTAAGATTATGATGTATGAGGAAGAACTCAAGGTGAATAAAGAGGAGGATGATGAACCAAAAAGGAAATCAGTGGCTTTAAAGACTTCTGCTTCAAAGACCAAGGACAAATAAAAAGCTCAAATACAAACTGACAGTTCAAAAATTGAATGTTCAGACTCTGATAGTGATGCTGAAATGGCTCAAATATCCAGAAGGTTTATGAAATTTTATAGGAAGAAGAAATTCTTCAAAAAATCAAATTACAAGGGAAAGTATGAAAATAAGGGACATTGTATGAAGGACAGGAAAAAGGCATATAAAAGTGATGAAGTTGTTTGCTACGAGTGGAAAAGAAACAGACACATTAAAGCAGATTGCCCAAAGCTAAAATTCAAGAAGAAATATTATTACAAGGACAGTAAATACAAGAAAGATATGAAGGCTACCTGGAGTGATCTGAAGACAACACATGTGAATTTTAAATGTCTGATTCTGAAAAGAAACAAGCCAACATGCATTTCATGACAATCACATCTAAGGTAACCTCAGATACTCCTACTTTAAATTCATATTATTATAGAACTGAATCTGATTTGGATTCTGAAAACATGACTAGTGAGGAATTATTTGAATATTGTAATTTTCTGGAAGAGACATGAAATGAACATAAGGATAAATACAAATCATTGAAGAAACAACATTCCCTCACTACAACTATTAAAACTGAACTTACTATTGAAAAAGAGAAAAATGCCCAATTGTTAAAGGAAACAATGAACTGAAAATATCAAATGAACAACTTATAAAGGACATAGAGAAGTTCACAAATGGAAAGAACACTATAACTCAAATTCTAGGATAGAATGTAGCACCTAAATACACTATTGGAAGAAACTACAAACCTGGACAGAGACAGATTACTAAGAATAGATTTATTCATAAATATGGATAGAATGCTGGTAGTTCTAGTTCTGGACATTCATATGCTTCATCTAGTTAATCACCTAGTTATAAATCAAATAGAGTTTATCTCTCAAAATCTGTTGATTCTCTAAATTACATGAGACCCATAAGACAAATTTGGGTACCAAAATCATTGATTTCTAACCTATCTGGACCCAAGAAGATATGGGTACGAAAATCATATTCTATCTAAAACTGTTTGGTAGGAAAACTGCTTGAAGAGTTCCCACAAGAAGACAAGGTATTTGGATGGTGGATGTTCAAGACATATGTCTGGGGATTACTCAGGCTTCAAGAGTTTAATAAAGGTTGATGAAGGATATGTCACCTTTGGTGATAATTCTAAAGGAAGGATCATCGGCCTAGGCCAAATTGGTAACACTGACTCAGTTTTAGTTTCTAAAGTTTTATTTGTTGATGGAATTAAATATAATATTTTAAGTATTTCCCAATTGTGTGATGATGGATTGAATTTCATGTTTGAAAATGATTCTTGTAATTTTTTTAATTCTAAAAATGTTTTAGTATTTTCATCATTGTGAAATGATAATATTTATGCTGTTGATCTGAATTCTCTAGGTAAAAAAAATGTTACTTGTTTAAATGATTTTCATAAAGAGTCTTGGTTATTTCATTGGAGATTAGGACACTGGATTATACACTCACATAGAAAACTGACTAGAAAGAACTTAGTTAGGGACTTACCCAAACATGAGTTTCAAATGAAAAAGTGTGTAATCCCTATCAAAAGGGAAAGAAACAGAAAACCTCTTTCAAACCAAAGAAAGAAGTTTCAACTTCTCAACCACTTGAGTTGGTTCACATGGATCTGTTTGGAACATCTAGAGTTTCTAGCTTAAATGGGAAGAACTATGTCTATGTCTTAGTAGATGACTTTTCTAGATATACATGGGTATACTTCTTAGCTCACAAATGTGAAGATTGTTCTTATTTTGTTAAATACTCCAAGTCTGTAAGAAACCTTAGTGGGCTTAAGATTAAAACTCTAAGAAGTGATCATAGTTGTGAGTTTGAAACTCGAGACTTTGATTCTTATTTCTCACACAATGGATATAGAAATAACTTTTCTGCTCCTAGGACACCTCAGTAGAATGGTGTATTAGAAAGAAGAAATATAACCCTTCAAGAAATAGCAAGACCTATGCTTAATGAATATGACATGCCTATTTACATTTGGGATGAAGTTGTGAATACATATTTTTATACCATTAATAAAGTCTTAGTTAGACATGTTCTCAAAAAAACCTCTTATGATCTTTGGAACAATAGAAAACCTAAATTTAATTTCTTTAGAGTCTTTGGCTGTAAAGTGTTAATTCTAAATGCTAAGGATAATCTAGAAAAGTTTTCTTCTAAGAGTGATGAAGAAATATTTTTAGGATATTCTATAACCACCAAAGCCTATAGGATTTTCAACAAGAGAACCAAGTGTGTGGAAGAATCTATTCACATCAAGTACAATGAAACTGATCCACATGAGCCTAAAACCACTCTTGAAAATCATGAAGAAGATTTGAGTGTTCTGGACCTTAATGAAAAATCTAAAGAACCTGCTATAAAGAAAACCAGTTCTGGACTTATTCAAGAATCTGCTCTTAATGAATCCGATCCTATAGATGAACCTGAAATTTCTAGTCCTACCTTTACTAGATCAACTAGAATTCTAAAGAATCAGACTTTAGATGCTGTTTTAGGAAATATGGATAGAGGGACACAGCCTAGAGCTACTCTTAGAAATCAGGTTGAACATCAAGCCTTCTTGTCACAGCTTGAAACTAAAAACATTGATGATGCTATTAATGATGAATTTTGGGTAATTTCTTCGCATGAATAACTCAATCAGTTTGAATGAAATAAATTTTGGATACTAGTAGAAATACATAAGGACACCTTTACCATAGGCACTAAATGGGTGTTTA
Organism: Viscum album; assembly: GCA_963277665.1. Taxonomy (NCBI): domain Eukaryota; kingdom Viridiplantae; phylum Streptophyta; class Magnoliopsida; order Santalales; family Viscaceae; genus Viscum; species Viscum album. The sequence continues at coordinate 1,852,265,877 of OY728148.1, read as the reverse complement.
TAAATAATGAAGATGAATCTAGAAACGTAGTTAGAAACAAAGCAAGGCTAGTTGCACAAGGCTATAGTCAATAGGAAGGAATTGACTATGAGGAGACTTTTTCTCCAGTAGCCATACTAGAATCCATTAGAATTTTACTTGCTTATGCTGCACATCTAAATTTCAAACTATATCAAATGGATGTCAAGAGTGCATTCTTAAATGGGTTTATAGAAGAGGATGTTTTTGTTGAACAACCACCTAGATTTACAAACCCACATTTTCCAAATCATTTTTTCAAATTATCAAAATCATTATATGGTTTAAAACAAGCTCCAAGAGCATTGTATGACAGATTATGTACTTTTCTAATTTCTAAAGGTTTTACAAAAGTTATAGCCGATCCTACTCTTTTTATAAAACGAATTTATAAAGATGTTTTAGGTGTAAAACTTTATGTAGATGATATTATTTTTGGATCTTCATGAAATTCCCTATGTACTGATTTTTCTAAAATGATGCAAAATGAATTTGAGATGAGTATAAATGGAGATCTAAAATTCTTTCTTGGATTTCGAATCTTTCAAAATAATGATGGAATTATTTTAACTCAATGTAAATATAATAGAGATCTTTTAAAACATTTTGTATTGGATAGCACAAAATGTAGTGACACTCCCATGAGTACCACCTGTATGTTGGATCTTGATAAAGATGGTAAATCTATTGATCAAACCACTTATAGATGAATGATTAGAAGTCTACTATACTTGACTGCTAATCGTCCTGATATTATGTTTAGTGTATATATGTGTTCTTGTTTTCAAGAAAACCCTATAGAGTCACATATATTTGCTTTAAAAAGAATTTTCAAATACCTCAAGCATACTACCAATTTAGGACTGTTCTATCCCAAAGGACAATCAATTGAACTAGTTAGTTTTTGTAATTATGGTTTTGCTGGATGTAAGTTAGATAGAAAAAGAACCTCTGGAACATGTCATGTTTTGAGCAAGTCACAAGTATCATGGTATAGTAAGAAACAAAATCCTATTGCATTATCTACTATAGAAGGTGAATACATAGATGCTGGAAGTTGTGCGCAAATTTTGTGGATGAAACCCACATTACTAGACTATGGATATCAATTCAGACATGTCCCAATAAATTGTGAAAACACAAGTGCTATTAACATTTCTATGAATCCTATTTCACATTCTAGGACAAAACATATTGATGTAAGACATCACTTTTTGAGGGATCATTATCAAAAAGGTGATATCACTTTAGAATTCATTGGTACTGAATATAAACATGCAGATATATTCACTAAATCATTAAATTCTGAAATATTAGACTACATCATACATGATCTTGGTATGATTAATCATAAATAGATATCTAACTGCTATTAATGTTTAATACTTTACTGTATTTTACATTATGTTTTCATGCTCACTGTTTCTATGTTACTGCTTCATGCTTACAATCTCACAGTTTAACACCTTGTACTAATGGTCTGTCACTTAACTGTCTCACCATGATAGAACAATTCACTCACTGTCTCACCATGACTGCACATAATGGTCAATATCTCACCGTGACGACAACTAACTGTCTCACCGTGATGACTATTTTTCATCACACCATAATTCCTACTAACGATCTCACCGTGAAGATTATTTTTACTCTTATTTTTAACCCATATCCCAGTAATTTTTTTTTCATCGCTATTTGATTTCTCGCATCTTTGTTTTTATGACGTTTGACTTTCCCAAATGATAAAACTTCAGGGTTTCATTCGATTCCATACCTGAACCTTCTCCTGAATCTTCTCATTCTTGAAAACCTTCTCCTCTCTCAGATGAACATTCAGTGGATTCCTAGGATGAAGCGTCCGTCTTCACCCACGTCTGAGAAGCGCCTCTCTAAGAAACAAAAGAGGATACCAAGTATAGCACCTGAAGGACCCCTAAACCCAAACCTTGTTAACCGTACCATAGTTCCGGAAAAAGAGGTTTTCCTTGATTGGCTGCTGTTTAGTATGTCTTTAATCCTGAAAATTGTAAGAGAACAAGGATGGTTTGAATGGTTCTCTAGAAAATATAGACCTATTTACCCGAGATTGGTATCTCAATTCTACAAATATGTGAAGTTTTCCTTTGATTTTGGAGAAATATTTATGGTGACCAGCTGGATCAATGGTCAGAAGTGTTCTTTCCCTTCGAGACTGTGGGCTTCATGCCTGAGGATTCCACATGAAGGAGTGAGTGATGAATTTTAGATAGACCCACCTCCAACAACTGACATATTTGACATAGAGAATGCTTTGGAAATCCTGACTAGAAATGGAAATAAGCGAAGGGCCATAGCTGCTAAATTAGATGGGGAGACAAGGCTGCTGTTCATGTTTTCTCAAAAATTGATTAGTCCAAGAAAAGGATATTCTCTATGATGAAGTATCTGCATGTGTTCCTGATTCACCTAATGAAGAATAGCCATAAGATCAACCTATGAAAGTATTTTATTAACAATATATGTGAGATGATTAATGTCACTTCAAAATCCACCTCCTTGTTTTACTCAAGGATTATTTCATCCATGCTAGTTTCCAAAGGAATGGTTAGACCGAATGAAGAAAAGAAATATGACATTGATTTCGGCTTATCCAAGCCTATCATCAGAAGGATGAAGATTAGTTGGAACCCCTGGAATAAGTAGTGGGTTGAGGATAATGATCAACTTTATAAGATGTTTAATCCTATTGATTATCCAAGAAGACCAAAGAACCTAGCTGATCCTGGTTTGGAACCAGATGAATTGGCTGAGTATTCGGAAGAAGAAGAAGAAGAAGAGGAAGTGGCAGTTGAAGTACCACCTGGATAAGAGGCTGAAATACATCAAGAGGAAGCATCTCCTGTTGAGAAAGAAAGGACTATTGTCCCTGCTGATGTTCCTGTTGAAATGACTTCAATAGAAGAAGTTTTTGTTGGTTTTATATAAGAAGATGCTCCTACTTCTAGTGAGGATGTTAATCCAGAAAATCATCCTACAGTAGCAAGAAAATTGGTTTCTCATAATTTAGAGCAGTAAGAAACGGTGGAGACAGAACCTATTGAAGAGGAACTACCTGATGAAAAAGAAGCATGTCTGGAAGCACAATCAGTGGAACAATCGGTTCCTATGTACATACCCTCTGCTGAAGAGAGGATGTGAATTTCCTTTCAGCTGGCAAGGCAAAGGTTTTCTGAAGAGATTATAGATGATCCCGTGGATCATGACCCAACTCCTGAGCCTCAAGAATCTGAAATGGAAGCACATTTTGAGGGGGAGGAACCTCAAAACCTTGATATTATAGAAACCAAATATGTTGAAACATATCAACCTACTGTCACATATTATGTGTACACTCGGTATGAATTTCCATGTTTTTATGAAGTGACTGAGTCACAACAAGTGACTGCAACTGGTATAGATCTCACTTCTTTGTTTCAACTAACATATGTAGCTCATCCAGAAACAGATCCACAACCAGAACCAGAACCAGACCCTCAATCTAAATCAGAATCTGAGTCTAAAGATGAATATGAATAGCATAAATAACCATCTCCACTACCTTCACCTACACTCTTATCCGAGAAACACTCATTTGTAACTAAGGATTATTTTAAAGACTTTGGAGATACTATCTTGGCCAGTGTTGAGAATATTGTATCCACTCAACCTCATCCTATGACTCAGTTAAGTCATGAAGATGCCTCAATTCAGCTGGAAAACATTATTTTTCATATTCAACTGAGCATGATCTGTGAGATTCAAGAATTCAGGGTTGAAAAAAGATTTCTTAGTGCTGATGTTGCAAATTTGAAACGTTTGGTAGAAAATCTGCAATCAAAACTGTCATTAAGATCAGAGCATCTGCCTGCTCCGGTTTATACTCTTACACCTGTTGCTACTTCTCCAGAACCAAATGATTCCACCCTTGCTAGAGAGATTGTGTCTCAAGTTCATCCTTATTTGTTATCTTTTGAAGATAAGATTAGAAAAAGACACACAAATATGTTGCAACGAATAAGGGAGCTTGTAAAAAATCTGAATAAGATCATAGATGAGTACACTGGATGTCTACAGAATTTTTTAAAACAGATCAATGTTCTAACTGAAGCTGTAAAGTCTTCTTCCCCCTCTGGCCAGACCTCCAGAGATTCTTTGGATGCTTCTATGTTTAGATCCATAATCAAGGAAGAAATTAAGAATGTTTTCAGTGGTTTAGATATGTCTCCTCTAGATGAAGTTATGAAGAACAGTGATAGAGAACTTGATCTTATATAGGTCCATTCTAAGATAGCCAATGATGCCCAGTAAGAGATCACCAAGAAGATATATTTTTATCTTACCAGGATTTTCACTAAAATTGAGATGAAAAATCACTTTAAGTATCTTGTGGAAAACATGAAAATCCCTCTGGTGACTCATGCTTTTAAAGCTGAAGTGCAGAAGCTTATAGTGTTCACCAGATTGTTGCAAAAATTCATGGAGAATAAGGACGATTTTGAAAAGGCTATGCAATATGGTGGAGAAATCATTACTGATTTCATCAATCTTTGGAAGCCATATCTTCATGTGCAGAGTACTACTATTGTTTCCCCAGCTGATGCACCCCTTAGACCTGGTCTACCTGCCCTCGCCTCAACAATCATCTCTGTGAGCCAAGCTCTTTCTCAGATCTGGCCAGTCATTTTTGACCAAACACAGCCTGGATCTTCTATTGCTTCAACTTTGGCTCCATCCATTTTTGAAGGTCTACCCTTGCCCTCTCTATCTACCACATCTATGCCTTCTTCTACATCAGCCCCAGCTCCTGCTGCTAATAAAGGCAAGGAAAAGGTTTATCCCTGAAGACTCCAGGGACTGTTTTCTTTTTTGATGGGATATCTTTTATTGTTTGATGTTTTTATTTCTCCTGTATGGTTTATTCTGAACCTTCTTTTTTAAAAATTCAATGTTTCACTCCATTTCTCTCAACTTTTTGATAATCCCAAAAGTGGGAGACAAAGTCAAAGTATCAATACTATAATGAGATATGCTATTATCAAATCTATTATTGTCTAATTTTGTTATTCTAATATTCTAGTTTCTTTAATGTTGCATTTTATTTTTATTTTGACTATACATGATTTGTGATCATCAAAAAGGCAGAGATTGTTGGACTCCTCATGTATTAATCATGTTTAATGATCACAAATCCTATTCCTGTTAATTAATCTCAATCTTAATTGAACATCTTGTTAATGCTCTTCAATATCAATAATAACTACCCATAATGTTTTAATGATATCAAATATTATTGATGTTAGTTACTCTCTTTATTATTTACAAGTCCTATGCATGATCACAAATCTCACTTATTTTATCAACCCTTTATATTTATGTTTCAAGGTCTCTTACTTTCTAATGGTTAAATATTAATCCATATTCTACATATTACTGTTTAAGTCTAAATACAGATATTTTTCGAAGTATAAAGACACCATGATGGTTGACACAGTAAGACAGACTGTGAGCAAGACAATGTCACTGTCAAACAGACACACCGTGACCCAGACACCGTGAAGGACACACCGTGACCCAGACACTGTGAAAGACACACTGTGACCCAGACACCGTGAAGGACACACCATGACTTAGACACCATGAGCTAGACACCATGACATGGAGACACCGTGAAGAACATTCCGTGAACCACATACCATGAAGACCGTACCGTGAAGAAGACACCGTTTACAAAATCACTATGACACCGTTTTGTAACTTTATGTCAATATTATTTTAATAATTCTAACGGTCATATTTGATGTTTTCAATGAAAATAATGTTATTTACTGATTGTAGTTGGCATGTCAGGAAACCATACCTCATACTTATGTAAAGTCATTCATTCCTATTGCCGGTGCTCATGGAATAAAAACAAGTCTCAGCTACAGTAAAAAGAAGAAGTTGCCTTGATATACATTACACAACACATGCGAAGTGCTCAGTACATAACCAAAGAACAATCCTGATCACAATGGTGAAGAAGACATTGAACGATCCTCAAAGAAGTTCCAACACATGCAATCCTACACTACTGTAGGAAGTAAAGTAAAGGGAACATCTTCACTCCTGTAGAACACAAGATAGACTACGACACTTTGTTTTTCAACACAAAAACCAGAGAAGGACTCAGAAGCATTTCTACTGAATCCAACGAGTCCAAAGTTGCAATGCTAATCACTAGTGCTTTCTAAACTATTATATGTTATCTCAAAGTGATTTGTTTATTTAATATCGAGCAGTGTGGTGTACTCTATATATCTTACACAAACACACACTGTCTCTTGAACTAAACTGGAGGATATCAGGATCCTCACTCCAAAACTCTTAACTCTTGTTTACCCACGACAACTGTGGAAGATGTCCTTGTGTGTCCTGGTATTTGTTTTTTTCCCACGAAGAACTGCGGTAGAGGTCCCTGTGTGGCTTGGATAGTATTGTAAACTGTTGTTAACCCCGATCGAGGGTGTGAATAAAAATTATATAAATTTGAGAGGATTAAGTCTCGGCTTGAGACTGAACCTCTTGTTATATATGTGGGCAACTTTAGTTTAAGTTTAAATTATACAACATATATAATTTATATTTTGCTGCTGTTACTTTGAAATAAAAAACCATTTTATTGTTACTTTGATAGTTAAATTATCAAGTGTTTACACTTATTGAAAATAAGTATGTTATTTTCAAAATTTAGATTAATCTTGTGGTTAAATTAACTAAGACCTAATCAATCTTTGGGAAGCTAAGTGATCATTTACAATCTGTATAAATTTACTACAATTTAACTTGTTTTATAAATTGGGGGATTTTAATAGGCAATATTTTAACAGAAAATTTAATTGGAACTCAATTCACCCCCTCTTGACTATCCACTCCGACCAACAGTCACCATAACCATGTATTCATATTGTTTACTGCAATCTTCCACTAAATTATCCTTAATAAGAAAAATCACCCCATTAAACTATGGAATGTAAAACAGAATCCCCCGGTGTGGTCATGACACGCATGTTCCAACACCAGATGAGAACATTATATGAAACCCCACTCAAAACAATACAGATGATTACCCAAATGCTAATGTGAACCAACTGGTGCAAAGTGCATTCAAGCGAGAGGCCCTCCCTCCATTAATTTTTTAAGCGAAGAGTATAGGTGAATTGCTATGAACTAGGGAGGAAAAGAGTTTGATTTGTAACCTGTACATTCACATGTAGATACTCATGCACCCGATATATAGAGGTGCACCTTGTGGAGGAGATAGTACGATGAATCTGAGATGGTGAGAGTCGTGGCTTGGTGGTCTGACACTTCTGGGGATTGTAGTGAGTGTGGAAGATGACACTGTGATAGTTAGGTGTTGTGCAAAGGGTCGGAATGTACATGGCATGGTCGAGAGGATGATGAAGTAGATCATGTGCTACATGTGTTTCTTGATAGTGAAGGGTGGATGAAATAGAGGAGATCACATGGTAGAGGTGGTGTGTCGCTACAATAAAATGAGGGGTCGATCAGCCTAGTTGATTGGTCATCCGATCTTAGTAATAGGGCTTCCCTTTCTAAGAAGACATGCCTAGAGGAAATAAATTGAAAAATTAGTTTTCAAAATAATTTTTTTAAATCTAAATGTGTAAAATAATAATAATAATAATTATAAATTGAAAAATATTTAAATAATATTACAATTATATAAATTTTAATTAAACCAAAATTTTTGAAATTTAATCAATAATATATATTATTATATATATTAGTACATATAATTAGGAATATGAATATAAATAGTTTGTAAATAAATAATGCTATTATCTATATACATAATAATAACACATATTTTAAATATTAATCTATAGTAATAATAATAAAAATAATATTTATTTTAAAATTATTAAAACTAGTAATATTTAAAAATAATTGAAATAATAAATTTTAATAATATTGAAAATTAGTATAAATACTAAAATTATTAATTAGTGAAGTAATTAAAAATGAATAGTAATTAAACTACTATAAATTAATATTATTTTAAATAATATATGTTAATAATATATAAAATTAAAATTAACTAACCAAAATACAAAATTTGTAAAACTAGTGTATAAATTAACTAAAAAAAATTAAAATATCAAAAATAATAAAAAACTAAAACAATGAACTAAATAAAGATACAGTCAGAAAGAATTAATAAAATAATTATTAAATTAATATGTTTTAGTGGATTCCATCTATATCTAATCTCCCACCCCTAAACTCTGGCACTCCTTAGAATGTATAAAAAGAAACAACATGAAACAACAACCTGCAAAAACCATTGAAATATAATCAAAAGATAAATAATTCTCATTCCTTTTACCCATAAAATATCATTATTCATTTAAAATCCCATGTTTAAAAATAGTTTCATGTCTACTTTCCATTTTTTAAAACAAATAACTAAACTGAAGCTTTAGTGTGACCTTCCTTGACATCACTCTCATCAATAATATTTTTAAGAAAAAAATTCTCAAACCTCATAAACAATCATGGTTTCCATAAAATTGCCATGGGTTTCACATCTCCACTAGTTGAAATCAAAATAATTAATCATCCTTGAGGACTTCACATTGAGTTAAAATGTCCTTAAGATTATTGGTCGATGGATAATAGAGAAATGATGATAATTTGTTGAAAAGGGAGGGTTGTGTATTTTATAAATGCACGATAAGTGTCCAACCAAATGATTCCCATAAAATACCTCTCACCAAACACAATATATTGTTTTCCCCATGTATATAATAATCCAATGAATCTCAAAAATATGATTTCTTCTCTACTTTTAAAGGATGAAACTCACTAAAAATGGATAGGAAAATAAGTGAGTAACTGCTACCAAACCTAATAAACTATATGTCACATAAAATCCAAAATAATTGAATATAAGTTGAACATACATTGTAGTGTTTCAATTAATGTAGTTCATGTATTTTTAAGATCATAAGATTATATTATATGGATATATATATAATATGAAATGATTTTTAATTTAAGAATCTTATAATCAACATAAAAAATATATTAATGTAAATTTATTGAACTCAGACTAATTCTTATTGTTCGAGTAAATAATAAGAATCATACTTGACATATTTAAATAAAATTATTTATATTTTAATATTCACAGTAACAGAAATAAAAAACATGTAAATAGAGACAAGTATAATGTGTTACTTTCTATTACAGGCATTAAAGAATATATTTATAAAAAATGTAATAAAATATACAGTAATAATAAAAATGATATACAATCTATTTTAAGATATTTTTCTATTTTATCATTAATAGTAATGTATCTATATCATTGAGTAAAGTTATCTAAATTTTATAATTACTAAAACGTATATCGCTCATTTTCTATATGAACTCGACACGATGACTGTAATGAGGTATGTCTTCCTATCATTGGATTCCCTCGATAATATAATCAACATATGTCTTCTATGTCTCAGAATCATTGGATCTGGTCAATCCAATTCACCATATCCATACCCCCAATATCCCTTTATTGCAACTATTTTTTGACATAATTACACAAGAAAATATGTTCTAAAGGAAACAACCCTAACAAATATTCCATATAACTAACACTACATACACTATTACAATAACATTGGAACGAGATGTTTTGGACGAGAAATCTATAAATAGGTTGATTGGTGAATATGATTAGATACATACTCTTCAAATGACTCTCTATTTATAGGTTATGCTGAAATGGACATATTTCAATGTTTTTACAACAACCATAGACAGATGGATCTATTCCATCTCCCAATGTTCTAGGATAACTAAATTTCCTACTATATTTGTAACATCCTAGGTAAATAAAGAATGTGATATTTTCATATTTATTAATATTTGTGAAAAAAGATAATATTACTTTATAGGGAAATATATGTTCGATGGCATACCCAATACGCAACAATGAGTTTCATTGAAATCTTACATTACACACTAATAATATAATAATATTATTTTAAATGGTAGTTAACGCCTAGCTGTTAGAATGGCGGGAATGAACATAACTAACTAAAAAATTATTATATATGTTTGTTAAATATTTTAACAATTACCCAATAAATGATAGATGCTTAAAATGCGAATGAATCCAATTTTAAACACAAATATTCTAATATTCTTTAAAAGGTAGATTAACCTCGTTTTGATGGAGAACCCTTTTTAAAACTACTTTTTGAAAATTTTATATGTTACATTTGGAAAAATAAAATACTTCTTTAGAATCAGGACATCAAAATTTACTTTGTGTAAATTATTGTTATTTTTCCGATAAAGTTCATTTTGTAATGAATAGTAAAAATTTTGTATTTTAATTCAAAACCTCCTTTTAATAAAATTTATTTATATGGTTAGATTATCTTTTTAATTTGGTTTAAAGTGTAGTTAAAATATATCTTTACCATTTAATCCAATAAGGGACATTGGAATTAATTTCACATTGAAATTGGACATAAACAAGTGTCAATCTTTTGATAGATATTGTTTCTTAAGAACACGCTAATTGTTTTCACAATGGGAATTAATAATAAAACTGATTTTTCATCTAATTAAATTATATCATTAGATTTCCCTTTTAATTGGTTTTAATGAGTAATTGAATTATGTTTTTATCACTTAATATAATGTTTTTTATTGTAAGTAATTTCACTTTTCAATTGGATGTAAGAACATGTCAATCTTTTGATAAAATGTACTTTTTAAAAACCCATCTTTGGTTGTGACAACGAGAATTGTTTTTAAATTAATTACTGAAATTTCTGTGTTTAGAATTTGGTAAAATAAATTTCATATTTGGAATCATGATTTACAAATTATGTAATTAGGACGCCTTTGTTTTTGGACATTATGAATAGTAACGATGGTAATTATATTTAATTATCATGATTAATTTGTAATCAGGTAGTTATGGGTAATAAAATAATAGCATAATAATATAAAATGACCCAAAGTGTGTCCAAATCCTCTTTTTTGAGTCATTTCCAACCATGGGAATTTGTTTAAAAATCTTTTGGGCCCATGGAGTCACATGGGTGTGATAATGACATTTATGACATTATTTTTAAAAAAGAAGAGAAATATAACAAAAGTTTGTATATCCTAAGTAAAAAAATTTTAATTCTGTTTACATAAATGATATATTAGACTATAAATAGTAAGCTTAAATCTAAAAAGATTTCCTACATCATTATATTTTTTTATAATTTTTTGACATTAAATAAGTAAATTTATTTATGACACCATGATGATGCAATGATTACCTCATTAATGAATGATTTAAATAAAATGAAAAGATAAGGTAAAATATAAGACAAAAACTTATCTAAAACCTATTGTATGGGTGGATTTATAACCCTTATCACCTTATCCTCAAAATATATTATTGTGGGACCTTTAAAATATGAAAATATTTTTATAATAAGGTGTCATTTCCAGACATTCCAAAAGTGACCCTCCTCCCTCTTATAAAAGGCCCCCACATGTACCAACTGACACTCACCTCTAAAGCCCTCTTCTAGTAAAAAATATGATCATATTATCTCTCCAAATCCCTCTCTTACTCCAAGAATCCTCACTTTGGGAAGAAGTCTTTCCAAGGAAGTCTTTGGCTCAAATCAAAAAGAGTTACCCGATTTAGAGGTAATGTCTTCTCTCGAGTTTCTTTCTTTTATTTTTATTCATCACTCACCACTATCTTATTATTATTTTATCCCATAATAAAAACATTATCCTAAAAATACTAGGATGTTGTTATGATAATTATTCTACCTAAATTTACACAAACCTCCGTCTAATGGTTAAAGAACATACTGTTTTTGTGGGTTGTGAATTACTGCCTCACTAAACGATAATTGTTCAATATTATTTTATCTCCTGTCATGGTTTCCATTATGATGGAACTATATTTATATATGATATATATATTATATTCATGTAATCTATATTATTATGTAGTTTATATTTAAAACATACCTTTATGCTTTGCATGTTGTGAAAATGCGATAATTACATATGAGGAAGTGTGGACAACCGCCCCCTCATGTGATGTGACTCGTTCATGCCAAACATGGAATTTATAAATAATGTAATTAATGAACTTATTTTACCTATATAAATTATATATTATACTGTAATTATAATATATCTATTTCAAATTTTGTTTTGAAATCAATCAATATGACAGAAAAATGTATGTAGCGTTCATGTGGACGTATGACCTACCGTCTCCATGAACGGTACATTACATTTATTATCTCCAAACATTATGTAATATTATTGTATACCTATATACTGGATATATATGATACTTAAATCATGAACACCATTCTGGAGATGATTTACTTATGACTACCTGATCAATTCTCTTCAAACAGGTTCATTGTTGACTCTTGTACCAAACATCGACAAAACATATGATATGAACTCACATAATTAACTAATTATTATAATATAATAATATGTCATATGAATTGAATAATAAAAATTAAATGATGTCCTTAAGCAATTATAAATTTACCAGTTTTTATTATTCATGAATAAAAAGAAATGAACAAGACAAGTCGGACTTGAGGTAAGGTATTTCTTATCTTGCTTGTAATTCTGTGAGATTTCCATTGTTCGCCACTTATTTATTTCATGTGGTGTATTTTGTAGTGAAATTTTGTATATTTAATCATGATTATATTTATATTCATGGTATTCAGTGATTCATTTGGTTGTTATTATCTTTTGGTCATACGACATGATTGATTACAATGAGGTAAGGGGTTTTATCTCACTTTTTATTCCCGTGAGATTCATGCTATATTGGCCACTATCTCCTTTGAGTGGTGCATGTAATATCCATTATTCTACTCTTTGAGTGATTTAAAACCATTTATGGGTATTTACATCAGCTTTGTATGGTCCTCCTTTCATGGGGTGTATGTTTCATAGGTTACCAAATCGGTAAGAGAACCTTTCACCCTCTCCTTTTGAAAAGGCTTCTTTTTGTTATATATTTTAATTAACATCTTCTTATGTTGGGATATGTTCTTATATATCATTATTGTTATAAATATACTATACAAGTGATGAGATACCCTTTTTTCTCTAATAAACTCTTTTTTTTTGAAATTTTATGCGACGCCGTTAGGCCACTGAATTTTTGTGAGGGAACTTCTTAATCCAATTCCAATTCTTTGGGTTAAACCTATACTTCTTGATTTTGTCATGCTATGAATATGTGTGAATGACTTATAATTATTTTACACTAAATATCCAATTATATTAGGTGTATTAATTCTTTTCACGCATAACTATTTCATTGATTTTTCCTTAATCTAAGGATAACGTCTTTATAAGGGACTTCGTCTCAATCTCCTTTCATTGAGGCATCCTTTTATTTATACACGAATATATTATATACGGTGTATGAAACCCTTTTTACTATTCATTTCATTCAAAGCTAATCTTTTCTCTACAGATAATTTTACTAAACAACAAAAAGGAATGTTTTTTTACGTAAGCGGTGACAACAACATTTTCGCCACCATGAGTGTTATTTGATCTTTGGCTTCCATAACGAGCCGTAATGTTTTTAAATGGAAAATAAATAACATATACTATTTTTACGTATTTTGGTATTGAAAATGGATTTTAGAATGGATTTATTATTTCAATATCATAAAATGTTATATTGTTATTGCAATTTGGGTACGTTATCTTTCTTTTATGCATAAGTTATGTGTTATGATTATGTTATGGTTAATTGCCATTGTTATATATATGGGTGGTTCCATGATAATCCTAGGGAGGGTGAGCCCATGATATCTCTCTAATTCATTGGGTAATGTGAAGGAGGTAAACGTGAATGTTTCTCCGAAGAGATTTAGGGAATATATAGTGATGGGTATTCTGAATGTGACTCACTATGTAGTTGTGATAGCTACAATGTAGGTATGTTATGTATGACTTAATTTACCTTTATGAATTGTGATTACTATGTGTTATTCATAAATATTATGATTTCAGAAGGTATGTTATGATTGAAAATTATGGTTTCATTGGTGTGTCTATTTGATGGGTTAATGTTTCCTTTCATTATGTTATAACCCTTACTGAGATTTTTATGCTCATCCCTCATTTTTGAAATGTTTTTAAGAGGACATAAAGTGAAATAGGGACAAGGATGAGATAAAAGAAATGTAATGTTGTATAAAACATGGAACTAGACATGAATCTTTTGTTGAAGTGTTTTTATTTGGTGAAAAAATGGAAACTGAGTAGATGTGTCTACTTTGTAATCATTGAGATGTAATACTTATGTCCTAATTATCTAAAAATCTAAACCTAAAAAATATCCACATTTGGAATTATTCATTGTATTCATGATTATGTAATTTCTTAAGGCTAGGTCCTTATAGTTGGTATCAAAGGTCGGTTTTGATAACATTACAGGTTAGGGTATTCTTTAAGCACAAGTGGCATTACCATAATAGTTACGATTTTAGACAGAGTCATAGTTATTTTTATAATGTGAATAAGTTTAAGATAACATGAATAAGTATATCTTAGTAGTTTACCTCATCATAAGATATTATATGATGATTTTACTAATATACTCACACTATCCTTTTTTGTTTTAGTAAATGGTTTGATCTAGCAGGCACCAAAGTAATAATGGATGTGAAGAAAACTGTGATAGTTTTCTGAACGAGAAACTGAATGATATGGGAGCTACAACGAGAGCTCTTGTGGTTATTCTCAACAAACTACTTGGAGACATGATTGACCACCTGAACCTTAGTGATTTTTATAAGGCATCATATATGTGAGAAACAAATCCCTACAGATTTTTAGGTAATTATCATAAAGGTAAGAATGTTCAAAAACCTATGTGTCAAAGATGTGGAAAGAAACACATAGGAAAATGTTTCAAAGGGACAAAAAGATTCTATAGATGTGGAAATGAAGGCTATAAAGCAAGAACCTGCCATGGAATAAGGAAGCATCTAGTTGACTCTAGGAAAGGGAAGGAAGATATTTTTGAAGGATCAATTGAATGTTTTAAATGTGGTGTGCATGGGCATTATTCAAACACATGTCCTACAAAGATGTTTTGGGAATGGGATCAATAGGATCATACAAATATTCTTTTACCAATACCTAATTCCATTCCGATTAAGGATGAAGAAACTGAAAATGACCAATGAAAGGTATGGATTATTTCTTGACATATGTTTTCCTATTATTGAATCTTAGGATATGATTAAGGATTTTTTTGTAGGAAATAAGTATTTCAGAATAATATGGAAAGGAATAGTTAATTGATCATGATGAATGTTGAATAAATTAGAAGTCAACATATAAGGGATTCAAGATATAGGGTCGATTTTAGGATGGTGAAATGCTTAAATCTATTAAGGCTCTTTTGATAATGGTATTACATTAGAAGACTTTTTATAGTATGTGAAAACCTGATGTTTGATATATGAAAATTTTATTCAAGGAATAGTTATCTTTTCTTTTGTGGATATCGTTATAAAGAACCATTTTGGTTTATATGATCCTTTAATTTGATGTAATTACCGGTTAATACATTTTGGGATGCAAAATGAATGTTATTAGATAACCATTGTGGTTAAAATATGGTATGGTTATTTTTGATGAATTTATCTCCTTTTGGGAATGTTATAAAATTATGTTGTTTTTGAAAAAGGACAACACGCAAACCGTGTGACAACCAGTCACGTCGAATGAAGCTACGATGATCGAACCCACAACCAAAGTGTGATTGGTATTTATCGCCTACCACTAGACTATGTGAAGTCCCTGGTTAGTATGACTAATATTTTTAGTTAGATGATCTTATGAATCCAGAATAAGTTGATTTTGGGAAATGATTAACCTATCATGGAGGATATGTGATTAGGTTAATTACTTTTCAGTATGAGTCTTTAAGAGTAACTAATGTTATATGGAGATAAATGTTAAGATTTACCTTGGAAGACTATGTGATTAAATCCTTCAGATATTTGGTTTTCAATATTATTTTGGATTACTTTGAATATTTTTATGGATTGCTATTTATTGAATGGTCATTGATGAACTGTTGGTTTTGTTGGACAAATTTTGGAGGATAACAATAGTTTTTATTTTTGTAAAAGATTTTCCATTTTGGGGATTATCTAATCGTGTACTAACCATTTTGGTTTTGGATAAGGTCTAAAAGACATGGGAAATATATAGTTCATCTTGTGTAGATTATGTGATTCTCTCGAAGATGATTTTAGCGCTCTTAATGCGAACAAGTCATCCTGAATACTCATCATTTGGAGGAAATATGAGTTTGTGGTAGAAATCTAGTAAAATTTCAAAGTCTACATGACAAGTAAGTATGTTTCATTATGTTTTAGTTAATTTCATAAATAAATTCCTCAGTCAAAATAAAATTAAAACATCAACATTGTATGTTATCTTTTCCTACTAGGGAATCAAATATCGTTTAACCCATCACATGTTTGTGATTTCTTGGTGGTAAACATTCTCCTATACATATTTTCTATCACTCCCCATCAGAGCATGATGGTTTTTTTCTCCTCCATATCCATGTTTTCATGGAATCTTAGTATCTATTTTCTCGGGAGACCTTTTTACATATCTTTCTTTCTTTTAAAGCGATAGTTTAATTTACTCCTTTTCCGATGTGGGGCTTTCAATGAAGTTTCCGAGCAAAATTTTAAAATTGCGAGGACGCAATTATCAAAAGGGGGAAGGATGTAACATCCTAGGTAAATATAGAATATGAAATTTTCATATTTAATAATATTTTTGAATAAAATGTTAATATTACTTTAAGGGGAATGCTATGTTCGATGGAATACCCAATACACCACTATGTGTTTCATTGAAATCTTAACTTGCACACTAATAATATAATTATATTATTTTAAATTGTAGTTAACACCTAGCCGTTGTAATCGCGTGAATGAACAGAACTAACTACAAAATGATTATATATGTATGTTAAATATTGTAACAATCACCCAAAAAATGATTGAGGATTAAAATGTGAATGAATCCAATTTTAAGCATAAATATTCTAATATTCGTTAAAAGGTAGAATAACCGTCTTTTGATGGAGAAACCTTGTTAAAACTAAATTTTATCAATTTTATATGTTTTATTTGAAAAAATTAAATCTTTCTTTAGAATCAGGTCATCAGAATTTACTTTGGGTAATTTTTGTTCTATTTTTCTGATTAAGTTCATTTTATATTGAATAGTGAACATGCTGTATTTTAATTCATAACCTCCTTTTAATATAATTTATTTATATGGTTATGTTATATTTTTAATTGGCATTAATGTGTAGTTAAAATATCTTTTTAACATTTAATCCACTTGAGGTAATTGGAATTTATTATACTTTTAAATTGGACATAAACAAGTGTCAATCTTTTGATAGATATTGTTTATTAAAAACACGCTACTTGTTTTGACAATGGGAATTGATCATAAAATTAATTAATGAAACTTATATATTTTGAATTTGTCAAAATGGAGATCATTTTTAAATTTGGTATATCAAATTTACTTTGGATAAATATTTGTTATTTTTTGAAAAATGTTCATTTTTAATGAATAGTGAAAAATTCTTCATTTTACTTCAAAACTACTTTTTCATATAATTTAATTATATAGTTATGTTTTCCTTTTAATTGATTTTAAAGTTTAATTGAATTATTTTTTTAACACTTAAAACAATTTTGTTCATTGGAAGTAATTTCACTTTTCAATAGGAAGTAAAAACATGTCAATTTTTTGATAAATTTTATTTCTTAAAAACTCGTCTTTGTTTGTGACAACGAGAATTATTTTTAAATTAATTACTGTAATTTCTGTGTTGGGAATTTTGTAAAACAGATTCCATATTTGTTATCAGGAGGTCAAAATTATTTAATTAGGACTCTTTTTTTGGACATTATGAATAGTAATGAGGGTAATTATCATTAATTATCATGATTAATTGGTAATCGGGTAGTTAAGGGTAATAAAATAATATCATAATAATATTAAATGACCCCAACATGATTCCAAATCCTCTTTATTAAGTCAAGTATGATAGTGGTAAGATTTTTACCAAACATGGGGGTCCACGGAGTCCAATGGGTGTGATAGTGACATTTATGACATTATTTTAAAAAAGAAGAAAAATATAACAAAGGTTTGTATATCCTAAGAAAAACAATTTTAATTTTTTTTACATAAATGATATATTAGAATATAAATATTCATTGGAAATATAATAATATTTCCTATATCATGATATTTTTTTATAATTTTTATACATTGAATAAATAAATTTATTTATGACACCATGATGATGTCGTGATTACCTCATTAATGAATCATTTAAATAAAATGAAACAATAAGGTAAAATCTAAGAATTAAACGTGTCAAAAACCTATTGGATGGGTGGATTTATAACCCTTATAATCTTATCTTCAAAATATATAATTTCGGGACCTTTAAAATCCGAAAAATCATTTTATAATAAAGTAATATTTCAAGACCTTCCCAAAGTGACCCTCCTCCCTCTTATAAAAGGCCCCCACCTATACCCACATAACCACACCACTCAAGACCTTGGATCATCCAAAATATTCTCATATTATCTCTCCACATACCTCTCTTACTACTATAAGCCTCACTTTGGGCAGAAGTTTTTCCAAGGAAGCCTTTGGCTCAAATCAAAAAATGTTACCCGATTTATATGTAATGTCTTATCTCGAATTTCTTTCTTTTATTTTTCTTCTTCACTCACCAATATCTACTTATTACATGATACCATAATAACACTTGTATCCTCAATATACTGGTATTTTGATTATGCTAAGGATTCTACCTACACTTACCCACACCTCCATCTAATGGTAAAAGAACATACTGTTTCTGTGTGTTGCGAATTACAACCTCATGAAATGATGATAGTTAAATATTCTTTTAACACATATCATGGTGTCCATTATGATGACACTGTATTTATATATGATATATATATATTATATTTATGTCCTCTTTATGCTTCTGTATTTTATATTTAAAACATATCTTTATACCTTGCATGTTGTGCAAATGCGATAATTTCATATGAGGAAGTGTGGACAACCGCCCCCTCATGTGATGTGACTCATTCATGAAAAACATGGAATTTATAGATGATGTAATGAATTAACTTATGTTACCAATATAACATATATATTATACGTTAAGTATAATATATCTATGTATAATTTAGTTTTAAAGTACATTAATATGATAAAAAAATGAAAGTAGCGTTCATGTGTACTAACGACCTACCGTCTCCATGAACGATACATTTCATTTCTTATCTCCAAAAATTGTGTAATATTATTGAATAAATATATAAGATATATATATGATATTTAAATCATGAAGACCATCTTGGAGATGATGTACTTATAACTACATTGACAATTCTATTCAAACAAGTTCTTTATTGACTCATGTACCGAACATCGACAAAACGTATGATATAAACTAGCATAATTAACTTATTATTATAACATGATAATATGTGATATGAATTTAATAACAAACAATAATGTAATTCCTTAAGAAATTATAAATTAACCATTTTTTATTATTTAGGAATATTAATAAACGAAGAAGACAAGTCACACTTGAGGTAAGGTATTTCTTATCTGGCATTTAATTCCATGAGATTTCCATTGTTCACCCCTTATTTATTGCATGTGGTGTATTGTGTAATGAAATTTGATATATATTATCCTGATTATATTTATATTCATGTTATTTTGTGATTCATTTGGTTCTTATTATCTTTTGGTCATACGACATGATTGATTACAACGAGGTAAGGGGTTTTTATCTCACTTTTTATTCCCGTGAGATTCATGATATATTTTCTACTATCTACTTTAAGTGGTGTATATACTTCCCATTATTCTACTCTTTTAGTAATATAAATCTATTTACGGGTATTTAAATCAACATTGTATGGTCCTTCTTTCATGGGTTGTATGTTTCATAGGTTACCAAATCGGTAAGAGTACCTTTCACCCTCTTGTTTTTAAAAGGCTTTTTTTGTTATGTCTTTTAATTCACATCTTATTATGTTGGGATATGTTATTATATATCATTATTTCTGTAAATATTATGTCCAAATGATGATATACCCCTTTTTTCTCATCAACTCTTTTTATGAAATATGATGTTATGTTGTTAGGCTACCGAATTTTTTTAAAGGAACTTCTTACTCCAATTCCAATTATTTGGGTTAAAACTCTACTTCTTGATTATGTCATGCTATGAATATGTGTGAATGAAATAGTATTGTTTTTCACATAATATCCAATAATATTGTTTGTATTTATTTTTTTCAAACATAATTATGTCATTGATTTATCCTTAATCTAAGGATACCGTCTTTATAAGGGAGTTCGTCTTAATCTCCTTTCATTGAGGCATCCCTTGATTTATACATGACTTTATTTTATACGGTGTATAAAACCCTTCTGAAATTTCATTTCATTCAAAGGGAATATTTTCTCTATGAAGCATTTTACTAAATGACAAAAAGTAATGTTTCTTTTTTTACACAAGCGGTGACAACAACCTTTTCCTCCATGGCGAGTATTATTTGATCTCTGACTTCCTTAACAATCTGTAATGTTTTAAAAAAGAAAATACCATATACACTTTTTACATATTTTGGTATTGAAATATTTTTTTAGAATGGATTTATTATTTCAATATCATAAAATGTGATTTTGTTATTGCAATGTGGTAACGTTGTCTTTCCTTTATGATTATGTTATGTGTTTTTGATTATGTTATGGTTCTTGTTCATTGTTACGTATACGGGTGGTTCCATGATAATCCTAGGGTGGTTGAGCCCGGAGTAGCTCTCTAATTCCTTGGGTAACATGAAGGAGGTAAACGAGAATGATTCTCCAAAGAGATTTAGGGAATATACTACGATGGGTATTCCCAATGTTACTCCCTATGTAGTTGTGATATCTACAATGTAAATATGTTATGTATGCCTTAGGTTACCTTTATGAAATTTGATTACTATGTGTTATTCACAAAATTATGATTTCAGAAGGTATTTTATGATTGAAAATTATGGTTTCATTGGTTTGTATTTTTGATGGGTTAATGTTTCCTTTCATTATGTTATAACCCTTAGTGATCTTTTTATGAGCATCCAATGTTTTTGAAATGTTATTCACAAGACATAAAGTGGAATAGTGTTAAGGATGGGATCAAGGAAATGTCATGCTATCTAAAACATGTAACTAGACATGATACTTTTGTTAAAGAGTAGTTGTTTTTGAATAAAATGGAAATTGAATAGATATGTCTACTTTGTAATCATTGAGATGTAATAGTTATGTCCTAATTCTATAAAACTCAAAACTTAAAAAGATCCTAAATGTGAACTACTTATTTAATTCATGATTATGTAATGTTTTAAGGCTGAGTCCTTATAATATTTCTGTTATATCACCATTACAATGATATAGGTATTCTTTAAAAAATAAATAAGTCGTGAATATTTTGATTATAATAATATAGTAGCCAATAAACTACCTTATCAATTTTTTATATGATAATGTGTATAAGGATCCTTCTAAATGATTTGAATCCAAAATCCATTTGATTATAATGACTATTTCCAAAACGATAGACAAGACATTAGCTTTATTCATGGTCTGATTATTGGTAAGACAGATAAATTGGATGCTTGATCAATCTGATAATCATAATGAAGAATGATATTATTAATTCTAAATACATTTGAACCTTCTATATGTATGGTAAAATATAATATTTTATTGAAATGATACTAAAACACATGGGATATAAAAAGTTAGAAAACATGTTTTAAGAAAGTGGTTGTGATTTTCAATAAAAAAAGTAACGGATAAGTAATAATTAATAATTTTGAATAAAAAATAACACCCTTTTTGGAATGAACATACAAGAAAATATAAATAAAAAAAATAAAATAAAAAAAATACATCCCTTAGTTATTTTATGAAATTAATATTTATTTATCAAAACCTAACTCTCATATAATTTGTAGATATTTTGAATATTATGAATATTGTTAGAATATTTCTTCTGAACTCTATATTTCAAAAATTTATCTTCCTTATATGATTTTTTATTATGATCCTCGATTATGATCAATTAATCATCAAATTATCCGATTTTACATATCTCTATATTCATATCTAAAATATATTATATCAATTAATTTAAATCCTTAATATGGTTATCTGTAGTATATCTCAATTCTTATACAATCATAAATTTATTTTCCATATCTAAGGTCCTCTTGTTGAAGGATTCAGCCAATTCTAATAGAATTTTCATTACTTCATGAATCCATTGATCATTCCTGCAAATGTTACCATCTATTTGGTTAGACCACATAACCATATGATTACACAATATTCTCTAGGTATGGTATATTTATTGATAATTATTACACTCTACATAATTATCAACAACTAATCATGATAAAACATTTATTGACTATGATTTCCACTAAGGCTATTTTATTTTATTGCACATATCACTTCATGATTAGGAATGTATATAAATTTTCCTTCTAATCTCCTCATGAACTAGAAAATATAACAAAAAACGGTTTGTGCTATCATGTCCCATGAATCTAATAGATTATGATCAGGGTGGGTGATTTTTTGGTTTGTTCTAACATTTACACATTTTCCTTCCCTTTTTTATTTTTCTATAAAAATTTATTCTCATATAAAATTTCAAGAATATACACATCCTTATTAGATTCTACTTTATCATTGATTTTGGTATTCAATTATAGATCATGATATAATTTCTAATAATATTCCATTTCATTCTTATCTATAGATGATATTTCTTCTTGAGTACTTTATTATTTCTCATCTTTATAATATTTTGATGGTATTATTAATGATTATGAGGATGATTATAATGAATCTTATATTTTGATCCCTTATCTGAATGGGTCTCTTCATCACTAGCATCTCCCTCTTCTTATAACTATTTTTATTCTTCACCTACTACCACTTCTATCTATTCTTTTATTTATTCTTATTAAAATTATTCATGGAGATCATTATAATGATCTTCCATTAGATTTCAAGTAGTTTTGAGGCTTCCCTTTCAAGATAACTTGGGTTCTGAATGATTCTTAGGTACACCTAGAACTAATTATTTAATAATTATCATTACATTTCCCTTATTAACAACAAAATTTACTACTAAAGCGTCATCATAAACTAAACCACATTCTTTAATTACTTGTTCACTTTGCTAATTTAGAAAGAATGAATTCTCAAATTCTCTCTCAATATATTTCATCAAAATTTATTAAATCGTAGCTTCTTATAACCACATATTTGGATTTATCATTTTCTCTTCACCCTCTAAATATTTTGGACTTAGAATTTTTAAATCCATTACTCTATAGGTTCATGTCCAAATTCTGGATCCCCTGGCATATTTTGAGCATTATATACCATTTATTTGAAAAAATCATCATTAGAAAATTGTTTATATTTTATTTTATTGACAGGAGGGAAAGTTTCATCTTTTCTCTTATTATTTTTATCATTTTCATGTTTTTTTAATAGTTGATCTTTGAACATCCCTCATTTATGTTTTTATAATAACAATTATAAATCCTAGAATCAAAAAATAATTTCATACAACTCATAGTATCTTATATACCGAAAGATATCATATTTATGACTCGAAATGATTTATTTTTCCCCTTGAAAAACACCGAACCCACAATAATCATCTTGATAATTAGATCCAATAACATTATTATCTTAAACTTTATGGAATATGTATTTATATTCTCTACCATGTTGAAGATAAAATTAACTATATAAATCGTTCACATATTTGAAAGATTATAGAGAACAAAAACATCATATATGTTTAATGTTTTTCAATCTCCATTCCTTGAGATGTGATTCCATTTTATCCACAATGTTATGTCTCTATTTTCTAGAGTGGGTGAGATATTTATCTATATTTCACAAAACAATAGAGAAAAAATATCTTTATTCATGTCAAAAGTCCCGATCTTGCTCGGTAATTTCTAAGAAGGTAAATAGGAAACACTATCTTAAGGGACACCATCCAAGTCAACTATAATTCTATGATAATGGTTGTATATAGTTCAAAACATGTATAAGGATACCTTATATTTACTATCTTAATTCTTAAATATAATGGACACAAAGAATTTTGAAACTACCTCAATATAATAAAAAACAGAATCCTCATTTGGTTTATGTACACACATAAATTACCAACCATGAGAAAAAATAATTATTTTAATAATTGAAAAAACATATAAATCCAAGTTCATTTTATTGTCCATTATTTAATTCTGTTTTTTTGAAATCCTTATTGATTTATATTAGAACTAATTTCAATACTGACAAACAGATTAAAAGAAAATCAACCAGATTGATAGATCTAAAGGGTGAAATGTCTCATGAGAAAAACTCTGAAAATATGATGTTGGAAAAGAGGGTTACCCACCCTTATATAAGAACTATGTATGATGGTAAAATTCAATAAAATACAAATATTAAAGACTAGAAATCACTAGATCTAATTATGTAGATTTATCATAAGAATGTTTTAAATTTTTATTTGAACTCTCAATGTTTTAAAAATAATTTTAGAGTGAGGTTCCTTCTAATTGGGAATGGTTTTATAATTTGCAATATAGATATATATATTTATAAAAATAAAAGTATATGAAAATAAAATATCAAAATTAAGTTATGATATAGTGAAAAAAGTAAAAAAAAAATATATTTTCATTAAGAGTGGTATGTTTTATTGATATTATTAACCTATTCTAGTTTTTTTTGTAATATAAACTAGATTATGATAATTTTAAGAAGTAAACTAAATATTATAGTTTTAAAAATAAAACATAATATGTTAGTATCTAAATTATAAAATGTTTGTATGAATATGAGTACTAAAATCTTAGAACAATTTCTAAATTCAATTTTTTTAGAATTATGACATTGATATGTTTTGTTAAATTTTGTGTCCAGAAAACTCATTTTGATAAATGTTTTAGAAAAATAAATAATATATAGAATTATAAAAATTATATTAAAATTATATTTCTATAAAAAATATATATGTACTCCCAGTGTAAAAATTATTATATTAATGTAAGGATATTAGTCAAAAGGTTGTTGATCTGAATAATCACCTAACATTGATCATTATTATATTTTATATAACAAATTAAAATCTATTTGAAATAATTGGTTTTGTAACAATATCACAATGTTGTTCTTGCATTCAAATAAATTGTAAAATTATATATCCTTTAATTATGTGGTCTGGAAGGAAATAGTTTCAAATATCTATGTTCTAAGAATGTTAGTGGTGACTTTGATTTTTATGTAAATAAATGGAACATATTTTTTCAAAATGTATATGAGTTTTACTAAAAATTCATGCCAAAATCTATGAGTGTGCGTTTCATCCAAAAAATATGATCCCAACAACTACCAACTACCACATATTCAACTTTAATAGTGGAATATTCAATTAAATGTTATTTAATACCAAACTAGTAAAGTAAAAAACTCATATGAAATTATATGGTATTGAGGATCTTTTTCTATCCTTTCTCAGTCAATTTCTGTATTCGAAAAACTATTTTGTCCCAAACAATTTTTCAATGAATAGGAATGTCCTAAATCTATAGTCCATATAAGAAAAAAAATGTATAACATTAATATGGGATTCATTTGGATAGGCTAGTTATTTTTCAGATAATAATACAAAAACAATTAAATCTGGATGACTAGTTGTTACGTAAATTAAACTTTCTATCATACCTCTAAATGTTTTCTAATCAACTAGTTTAATCAAGTGATCATGATCTAAATTATTGGAGATACTATAAGGAGTGATAATATTTTTATTGTTTTCTTATCCAAATTTATTATGATGATATTTTATATACTTATGTGGAGATATTATAGTACCTTCTAGTTTTATTGATATTTGAAAACTATGTAAATATGATAACACACCCATCATACTCATTTAAAATCTGATATCAAAAAAACATAAAATGAATATGTTAATTATTTCTATGTTTAACCAAATATAAGGTAATCAAAATAAATTTCTATAAAAATATTTTTTTATTTAATAATTTTAAAAAATATGTTGAATCCTAATCTCCATAAACAATAATATTTTGTAACAAAAATTCAGTTAATCCATTATTCCAAGCATCAGGGGAATGTATGTGTCTATAAAGTGTATTTCTATGTTTTAAAACATATTCTTCATGTTTATTATTTTGAAAACTAGGTGTTTGTTCAATATAAAAATCCCTTTGCACATATCCAATAAGAACATCATACTTCACATTCTTGTGAAATAGATTCAAATTAATTAATGATGAAAAGTATAAAAGTATTATAATATTTTCAAGTCTTGCAACCAAAGCATAAGTTTCATCTTAATATATTCAGTATTTTTTTTATTATATCACTTAGAAACAAGTGTATCATTAATTCGATCTATTATTCTATTTTCATTACATTTACTGTAAAATACCAATTTCACTCTAATTATATAATTTTATATAGGTCATTCGACAAAAGTACATAGTTTTTTCCCTTTAAAATTGTTGAGATCATCTTTCTTATCCATAATCTAATCTTCATCTTTTATTGTCTCATTAGGATTCATAGGTTTTAATTATGAAAAGAAATATATATATTAATTTTCATTTCACATGGATATTATACAACTAAGTGTTTGATCTATGTAACCAACGATACTTTCACAAGGATAATTCTTAAGAGACAACTGACTTCATGGTTTTTCGAAAGTATGTTCTTAAAAATTAGGTAGAAATTATTCCCAATGAATAATAAAGAAAAATAATACTTGATTTACTTATTTATTATAATAATTTTCTAAGAATGGTTGAAATTTGACTTATAAATAACGTTTTAGAATATATGATGGGTTTTTTGAAAATAAAGTGATCATTTTTATCAATCATAACATTCAATATTTCCTGAAAAGATTAATATTTTTAATAAAAACTCTTTAAGAATTAATAATTTTGAAATAAGAAAAAAAAATTATTTCATCATATTTATTAATACATTCTTTCACATCCAATAAATTAATGTAAGAAAATTTTAGTTTTATTACTGTCTAAAAATAATACACATTTTTATTAAGAAATGTTCAAATTGTAATTTGAATTTTAGTATAGTAGGATGTGAAATATTCTTCATTCAAATCATTTTTAGTTACTGAGTATTACTCAGAAAGGTTCTAATAATCTCTTAAATAATTACATTTCTACTTTCCACAACACCATTTAGCTAGTGTCTTAATTCTGATGAAAATTATTCTTCAATACCTATTATACAACAAAAAAAATCACAATTATTAATTTCAAATTATCCACGATTATCACAATGATTTTTTATACTGGAGTGGATTTTTTTATTTTTAACTTTAGTAAAAAAAAGTTTTAAAATCATTAAAGGATACATACTTTATTGTTAGAATGTTGAACCATGTGTATCTTGTTTAATCATCAAATAAGAGGTATATATAGTATTTTACACCAATAATTAGAATTTTTGGAAGACCAAATATGCTCATGTGCACAAACATAAAATAATCAGATGTTGAGGATTCACTAATATATTTAAAACATGAATTATATTTCTTACTATATTAAAAAGGTTGACAAACTGTAGAAGTTTCAAACCTATGTTTGGGTATATCCAAAAAAGTACTTTACTATTCAATATTTATACGTTTATTAAGATATTTTGACATAACCTTATATTCCATAACCTATAGTGATCTTCTATTTCACTAGGTGAAGTTATTTCCTAGATCCTATGGTCTTCTATGTTTAATGTGTAATTATTATCATGTTTATTGGCGGAAAAATTAATTCATCTACAGAACTATATAAGGTAAAATAATTATTATTAAAGTTCATAATGTATCCTTCATTACATAAGTGAAATATTTTTAAACTTTTCTTCTTAACTCCCACAGAAAATAATAACTTTTAAATAATAAATTTCCCAAAAAGACACTATTATATAAACCAATGATTTCTCCCTCCGCATTATCTCAGAATGATAGTTTTCAAAATTTTATATTGATTATCTCCAAAAAGAAATATTTATTTCCATTATTGTTTTAGAAATATCCACTATCTATGTACCAAATATTTTTGTTTTTGGTATTATGCTTATTTTGTTGAAAATAAAATAATTAGTTTTTTAAAACACAAAAATTCTTTATTTCAGTATTTTTAGATACTATTTACTGGGTATCCACATTTTATTTAAAAAATAAACCTTACGAAATCCATATGATTGTACTATGATCAAATATAATTTTTTCTTCTAGTCACTTCTACATTGGAAATAACTGTTCAAAGGTTCACATTTAGGAAAAATGTAACTATTTCTAAATATACCTTTTTACATATAATCCATTCAAGTATTATCACTGACATGATTTAATTTATTATACATTTAATCGATGTTTTCCTTAGTATTGATAAACATTGGTAAAAGTTTCTTTAAGCTATAAATTTTTAACATTAGATTTATAACTAAATTCTTGTCCTCCTGAGTATTAGTTTTGGAAAAAATATTTTTTAAATCATTTTATAAAATATTTTTTGGAAACAAAATTCATAAATAATTTGAAATAAATTATTATTCCTCAATAGTTTTATCAATATATTTATAAATATATATTGTTCATTTGTTAAAATGGTTATTCTTGAATATTCCTTATATATTTGGATTCAGTATTTTGATGTTTCTATCTAATCATACTATTTTTACTCTCAAATGTTGACAAAATCTACAGACATCATACAACTAGGTAATGTGTTATATTCTTTCTTAAGAATATTCTTCAATTAAATATATAGAATTTTTCTCATCAGGATAACTTTTTTCTAAAATTCATATTAGTATGTGATTAAATAGTATGTATGTTTTTCATGATACATTAATTTATTATTGGTTCATTAGGAAAACGACTAATGTTTTTTTATAATATGTTGATTATTGGAATTATTTTCTAAAAGAAAATCAAGGACTAGAACTCCATGTTTTAGAATCTTTAAAAATTCTTATTTTATATGACAAACAATATTTTATGGTATTTCTCTCTAGATTTATTTCAATTTTTCGGTACTTTTATATCTTTGGACAATTACATTGGATATATCCTAATTTTTATCTTTTTAAACATGCCACCTCAAAATAACTAATGTCACCTTTGTTCATATATCAATATATATATATATATATTTATTATTTCATCTCAATGATCATTTTCATATTTATAGCTATATTTTCTATCTTATTCTATGAATTTTCTTATGAAATAAAAATTTTACTAAACAATTACTTCTTCTTACTTGAAGATTCTATTACTTTCACTGTATGTAGCACATCAGAATGTACAATAAATATTGTAGAAAAAGAAATGAAACCATTTTTCTTTTTTAAATATCTCATATTCTCTACTAGGTATTCATTCATATTGCATCTAGTTTCTAATAAAATCATCAAGATTATTATTAGTAAGCTTTCTCATATCATCCATATCTTTTCTTTTTTTTATTCCCATTTTTTGGGAATTTATATCTATAATCTTCTAAAAAATAATTCCACCATCACGAACTTTTTATCCAAGGGAATGTAATCAAATTATAATAGTAATTAACTTGTATAAAATCATCACAACTTACTCTTTATGTATAAAATCAAAAAAAAATTAATCACCTTTATGCATCACCCTTATAATTTCCATAAAATTGGGTGTACCCAAAAAATTTACATTCAATTTGCCGAAAATTATTTTGGAAGCTATAAAAATATGGTATCTGAATATAGATATTAATTTTTATAAAAACTATTAATGTCTTTTTTACGTTTTAGTTCAACAGCTATTATAACTTCTAAACACTTGAAAATTCTAGACGTTCCATATCATGAATCCTTTATTTTCAACTAAGAATCATGAAATTATCCACACCAGTTTTGATCAAAAAGAATTTCATTCTAACTCTCTAATACTTATTCTCCCTCCTATCAATGATATTTGGTAAAGTAGGATTCACATTGTCTGGAGATCCAATATTCATATCTTCTAAATTACTAAAAATTAATACTCATTTATATGAGTACACATTAGTGTAACAAAGATTTGGAAAAAAGATTATATCAAAACATAATGAACTTGTAGTAAGAAAAAACTATAAAACCACAGCAAGTATATAAGAATTAGAAACCATATTTGGTACCAATTATTGGATAATAAAAGAATCATAGATTCATAAAAACTAAAGAGTGTGAATATTAGTAAAAAACCACTATGAAATAAAAAACAACAAACCTTGTAAAGTAAATTTATCCGAATTAGACTACATCTGATTATCATGGTGAATAATTAGAATCACAATATATTCGATTAAATCAAATTATTTATTTGTTATCGTATTCATTGTAACATTAATAAACATATATTAAAGAATGATAATTACAAAAACTAACTTTAAATTACATGATAAGTGGAATAGAGTTGTAAAAAACAAATACCATAACTAATAAAAGTACGAATGAATTACAATCTTTGTCAAAATTTTTACACTTATAACATTATGAGTAAGGTTGTAAATAATAATTACCAATAAAATCCATATTTTTATACATACTATAATGTCTATTTTCTCTTATTTGGAAATCCCTCTATATGATGATCAAAATTAGATTTTTCTTCCAATCCTATGAATCCATTGATATATTGATCAATGCCAATATTCATATCCTTGGAAGCCCTTGATCTAATGGATCATATTAACAATATTTCTATCCATGAAATCCATATATTGTAAAAGTGAACAATCATTATTTCCAAAACAAAGTATGTTCTAAAGAAACAACCTTGATAGTGGATCCTCAGAACTAGAACTCTCTAAAGTATTACATAAGAACTAAAGAGATATGTTCACACAGAGAAAAATTTAGACATATTGTGTTACAAATGTGATCTGATCCAAACTCTTAAAATGTCCATATAGTTATAGGTGAAGATCCCACAGTCATATTTAAGAGTTTTTTGTAACGGGCTCGATCAACTACATATTTTAAAATCCATAATTTTCTACAATAACTGAATTTCTGACATCATTTTTTAGCAAAATTACATTTAAAACTGAATTCCTTAAAATATAAATAAGGATAATTTTTTCAAATATTAAACATGTGATATTACAATGGAATTTATTATATTGTTCCAATATAATAATTGTTATGAGGATTAGTCAAATTTTTTCAGTGCCAAAATGTGGCTGTTGTTCATTACTTTTTTAGTATGATATACAAGTCAATAGTCTAACTCCCTGACCAATTAATTGAAAATCTGAATAATACAATGCATTCTCAATCCAATGATCTAAATAAAGAATTATATGTTTATATTAACAATACATTAAAAAAATTCATTATTTTTTAAATGATAATGTCTTCTACATAAAAATACTAAAACACATGGGATATAAAATGTTTGTCATCATGTTTCTAGAGAGGGATTTTCATTTTCAAAACTATAGCAATTGAAAGTTAATAGGTAATAATTATAACTCCCCAATAGAAACTCTATAGTTTCTTGAGTAATAATTCATTACTTTTAATGGTATCCCTAAATGTTAGGGTTACCATATAACGGCCACAGATGTACTCAATGATGGAACCAATATATATATATATATATATATATCCATACAGAAAAATAAATGTATTTAATGTGGGTGCTATAAAATATAACACATATGATCAAGATGTGATAATTTCAATCCATGTACATCATATGACTTAATATCCATAAAAACCCCTATTTATAAAAATATATATCCACCTAGAGATAGATTGAAAATTTTCTTGAAAATAGTGATGAAATGGGTAGTGAAGGGTATCAGTTGTGGGATTATATAGAAAAGGAATCTTCATTAATTCATTGGGATACACTGTGGAGAAAATTCAACGGTGGATTAGTGGTTCAAATGGGATAAATATATTAAATAGATACCTCAATGATTCAAATTAAACATTCAAAATGACTATCTCCTCAACAGAAAAACATGGAAATTTTTATAAGACATACAATGATAGAAATTCTCTCCAGAAAAACAGTGTAGCTTCCCCTGATCCAGCATTCTCATGTGGGAAAAAATTATATCTTACGATGCATCATATGTTTTTCCGCCTATGCTAGAGGCTTCTAACTAGAAGCCTGGTTGTGATAAGATTAGTTGGGAGATGACACCTATTGACTATAGTGTAACAACATAGGATAAATAAACTTTATGGAAATAAATTTCATAGTTCATAAATAAGTGAAAGAATATAATATAGTTGTTAACAAAAACCATAAACCAAATGAAAAATATAAAAAATAATATAGGAAAACTTTAATGACTAGATGAAATTAAATAAAAAACATAAAATAAGTAATATAATAAAACACTTTATTTATCATATAAATAGTAAAAAGTCCCATCCCAAGACCCCATGTCTGTCCCATATACCTACATCATATCATCCAATAATAAACAATCAATAACATGATTCTTTTCACATGTTAAAACATATAACCATCTAATCTTATTAATCGTTGGCCTGAATAGGGTGTGAGGATAACTCACTTGGTTGAAACCCTAATGTCTATGAAAATATAGTTAGATAACATGTACATGAGACAATATAATTAAAATATGTATAAATTAATTAAACAATGAAATTAATACCACATCATCATCCTTCAGCACAATTCCATAACATCTCTATGCAAGTCACATAACCATGCATACAATAACAATATTACTATGTTATAACATAACCTACATCGGTACCTTGCTATAACTTCTCAAAGCATGTCTCAAAACCATGTAAACACTAACCATATATCAATGGTATACATCACTCCAATGTGGGTCTATCCCACTATATAATAGTTTTAATAAAAAGTTATGGTTAATACCAATATATAATCATTATATAGAATTTAACATGGACCTGGATGATATATAATAATTAAATCATTTATCAAGGAAAAGTGGCGTATATATGAATTATAACATTATCAAGGCCAAACCTGATATATAATAATTATAGAATTTATCCGATCGAATCCCATTATATAATAATTATAGTATAAATAACTAGATATATCCCACTATATAAGCATTACACCATGAATCACTAGGAATACCCTACTATATAAGAATTATAGAAATAATTAAAATGGAATATTAGTAAGGATTTGAAAATATCACATTATGAAGAAAAATGTTAATTATAATAATTAAAATTTATTATTTATTAGAACATTTCATTATCATTTTGTTGTAGACCAATAACACATGAGCCATTTCAAAAATCATTCCAAGACAATCATGAATATATATTATAAAATCACCCAAAAAACATGTCCTTCCAAACAAATATTAATTATTTTGTTAATTAATTCATATTCAATTATTCTTCAACCAAATGATAGACATAATCCCAATGAATATCAATTGGATCCAAATTTATTCCATGTAACTACTCCAATTCATATTTTATTTAATTTAAGTATAATTAATGTTGGAACAATTACAATACATTTCATACAATTTAATTAATATGACCATAGGGTTTCGTTTTAGAACCTATACCTTTAACTGAGGATCACCCAATTCATCATGTAAGACTCTCCAATAATTACAATGGTTTAGATATTCTCTAAAAGGATCTTAGTTCGTAACAAATCAAGATCAAAACGAACAATTGACAAGGTCAAGATATTACACCGAAATGGCTAGAGAACCAAGTGATATTAGTGAAAATGTAAATCAAAACTATGTACAAGGATTGAACACATAAATTTGATGTTCTAGAAGGGGTATGGAACTCTAAAATCACTAAGGAGATGACTTAGGGTCAATAATAGAAAAGATGCAGTGGGATGGAATGAAAAAACATTTTCACGTCATCCCTAAGACTGCTAATATATAAATTAAATAGTGTTTCATTAATTTATTTGTTACATATTCAGTTTTGGAGGGATACATTTAAAATATCATAAACTCATATTATAATATAACCTAATAGACAATTACATGGTATTTATGGTTTAATGTGATGTAACTATTTAATACCATTTACAGTGTCAAGCCATGTGTCTGGCAGACATTACAAGTCCTATAATAAATTTAAATGGAATGAAAATCCCCTAAAAATATTTTTCACAAAATTTTATATAGAAGTACCCAAAACACCAACAAATTATTCCAAAACATGGAAAACACACTTTTCCCATTCAAAGAAATTATATAAACACTCCAATAATTCAAAGAAACATATATTAAAAAACATTAGATGATTTCCCAAAAGAATATATCTTTGTCTCTAAAAATGACTCTGTCACTCAGAATGAAATGAAATATCAAGGATGAATGTACCTGGACAAATATGAGATCATAAAATATCATAACCATATAAAAACTCCTCACTATGCTTCTCTAATCTACAGTATTGGTTTTGGGGATTGATTCTGGCAACTATGATCACATATCATACTCCCTCTCATAGATATCATCTTGAACACACCCATGCTTCTACTGCATGCGAACCAAAGAAATCTCCCTGACACTATGATATCTCTCACAATAGTCCATGATATTATCAGATTATCCCCAAAATAATGATCAACACTAAATTATAAATCTACTACATCTATCACTTGATAAAGGTCTAGATAATATCTTCAAAGATGTGACATGTGAAAATTGTTGTGCATGGAACTTTTGTGCTAGGTAAGGGCAAATCACTATGCCATTGGACTGACCCAATATGCCAACTAAAAAGTCCCTACAAAATGTGGTCATAGCCTCCTTGTTTCCTAATTTGGTGTTTCTCCAAAATAGTCAAACTATAGGGAAATCATTATAACCTACCTCAAATTCTTGTTGTAATCTTTGATGGTTAGAATAGGATTTATTCCTACTCTTCATGGTAGCCATCCAATAACTAATCATATATACCCTCTTAGGAGTAACCTCAAAGAGAATAATCCCGAAAATATTTCACTCTCCTTGCTACAAATTAAAAGAAGGAAAATGACATGGTTTTCCAAAATAAATCTTGAATGGTTCCATTTGGATTGATTCCTAGAAGCTGGTATTTTATGTAAAATCCATAAAACATAATAAAACAATTGTATTTTATAGATCCATAGATATATATTATCTTCTGTTGAGCTCCTACATCTAAATTGGATAACTAGGGTAATACATGAACAAAAGTGACGATTAATACGTCTCAGTAAGGGAATAAGAATTGGAATAAAACATATCACATTAGTTATAAGATATAACAAGATGACATAAAATCCATGGACCATGAATAAAAATAAGGAAGAGTAAAATATATAACACACGATCATATAATCATTGAATCCTATGAATGTGGAAAAAATATAACATGACACTAACATGAGTCATGGATAAATTGTAAGACTATATTACATGGTGGAAAAAGTCTCATAAATGAATCTGGTTCACTCTATGTATCGACATGTAGTATCATGAGAATAAAAAGTACCCAATGAATTAGAGTTATAATTGGGTGAAACCATCATAACATGTTCATGAATATGTGTGTCACATTAACAATCACACATATGGACTCAAACAAAAACATATTGGTTACCCATGAAAATATTTGGGTATCATAATCATGTCAAAAGGAATATCAGAAGGGAATATCATAATAGTGTCCCTAAAAAATTGATTCAAATCACATATAGACACTAATATGATAACATAGGCATATATCATGATAATTTATGTCAAACACAAGTGAAAACATTAATTAATAGTATTTAGAAAAATTAGAAATAAATAATTTTAGAAAGGTTTAAGGAAAATATTAAAGAGTATTTGAAGCAGAATAGGATATTTATTTTTATCAAACCATAAATGAAGAAATATATTTTTCTCATGATGAAATTATTGATTTTAGTGAAATAATGGAGGCATAAAATGAATTATGGTGTGCAGTTAAACAATGTGTATGAAATAGGGATGTTCCCTCTAATATGGATTTCATATCATGGATAATTGAGAAGAGAGAAATATTAAAATGTGTATTTACTCATCATATAAGGATGAAATGATATAGATAAACGATTTTGGAACATTTAAAAAAAATTAGAAAATTTATATAAAAATAATGACTAAATACATTGGTTAAATAGAGTGAAAGAGTAATCCAATGGAAACAATGGAGGTTTTGAAAGGATCCATTACCTTATGTCTGAAATGGTTCTGCGCATGATATTAATGCCCTAGATAATCAAATAATTTCTATTAAATAAATTTATATTTTTATACATTTATTCAATTTATTTAATATTATTATGTTCTTTAATGGCCATTTTTATTAGTTATTGTTTTTAATTCCATCATTCAAGAGTGTTCATTTTCGTAGTTTTCATGTTCCGTTAACTTGTATAAATGTATGAAACTTTGTATAATGTAGTGGTAATTATATATAATTGAAATTATATTTTATTAATTATATTTTATAGATTCGATTGGTCTTATATATAACTTTCTATATGGAATTATGATGAATCAATAGAGAAATAGTTAAATAATCACTTGAGTTAATGTTTGTGGTTTTGGTCACAATAAACTCATTTTTTTCATTTAGTATTTTGTTAAAATATTTGTTATAGAAAGTATTAGGGTTATGAAATAAATTTAAAATTGATTTTAAATAATTATAATGGTTGTAATACCACCCTTGGATGTGGTAATGGAAATTGAAAACATTTCTTCCTTGAAGGTGATTAAACAACACCCCACATATGACATTTCCCCTTTTAGAATAGAAGGAATGGGAAAGAGGGTTGATTATGAATTTTTACATTATAATTAAAATAGTATAGTATATATAAGGTACCATAGTTATCATTCCACTTGGATGAGTACAAGTGTGATATAATAACAAAAATAAAATAACATGAAATGAAATTAATGTAAAACAAAGATTAATTTACCTCCTAAATTCCACCTCCATGAGAACCTCCATAGAGAAATGGTTGAAGTAAATTAATGGGACAATGATATTTAGAAAATAGTGGAGTGTCATTGCATGATATTTGAGAGTAATTTGGATAGGTCTAAATGATTTAGAGGTGTATGGAGAAGGGTTAGTGAGGGATGGTAGTTATATCGGAGGAGAGGGGTATTTTCTCATTTGTTATCCATTAGTTTGTTATTTTTCTGAAGATAATGAATTGTTTGAGAACTATCACTAAATATATTAAAAAAATGATGTGTATTTAGATATTTCTTTCTTATAACATATATACATCATCTATGACTCCATAATTCAATTTATTTTTTAGTTATTGTAAATTATAATATTTTACTATTCATAAAAAATTTCCAGAATTTTAAAACAATCCAAAATATTCACCATAATTTGTTTTTGATATTTATAAAATAAAATAAAAAGAATTTTCGTGAAATATTTTTCTAAATATGTAATATTTTATATTTAATTAAAATGATCATTTGTATAAAATATACAAATTTTAATATTAAAACTGACATTCTAACTCATTGAAAAATTTATTAATTCCTTAAAAAATTATCAGATTATAATAAGATAAAAAAATATTAACTTATTAATAGATTTTATGAAAACAAAATTTATTTTAACATATTAAAATAATTATAAAAATAAAATTAATCATTTATGACATAAAAAAATACAAACACTTAATTATTTATTATCAAAACATTTATTTATGTATTCAATTAAATAAATAAATCCTAATTAAATTCGTAAGATACTGATCTTTTATATATACATTCATATGTAAGGTTACTACTATATTTGTCAAATTATTATTCCTAGTGGTTGTGTTACTATTCTAAATGTCATGTTACTATTTCATTGTTATAGGTATCATAACATCTTGTAGTACTTCCTATTCATTAATTCAAAATTTATAAATATTTTATTTTATATTCATTGAGATTTTATTTGAATTATATTATCTAATAAAATTATATGAATGGAAATTTGATTGATAAATTTCTAGGTGGTTACATTCTTCCCCCTTAAGAAATTTCTCCCTCATGATATTTTTATATAAATAGGTGAGGGAGTTTCTCCATCATCAATTATCATTCCCATGTTCCCTCTTCATACTTATGGTTATTCCAAAATAATTTTACCAGGTGAGTGGTCTTGTTTAATTGAACTTTATCTCTATGTCCCAAGATCTTTGCTGGCAGCTCTACACAAGTAATATAATTTTAAAACTATACATCCTCTAAATTAATTACATGTGGGGGATATGATATGTACTTCCATAAGAGTGTCCCATATAATATATCATATATTTAAGACATGGTTGGAGGAAGTGATAGTCAATGGGCCATAACTATTACACAATTAAGAATCAAAAAGGGGGTGATATAACTATGAATTTGATTTTCATTCTTTCTAAATATCATTGTTCTTTTCCATAGAGATAGGCAGAGGAAAACCGCATCCTTGATCTCAAACTTCAATTCCCTCTGATGATTGTCTTGAAAACACGTTTTTCACTTTGGGCTGCCTTGATGTTCTACAAAATGATTTTTCAGATTATCCACTACTTCGTAGACCATTTTGGGTCATAGAATCTTATCTTCATCCACTTCATCCTAGTATGCCAATGTTTTTAATCATTTACCATAAATGGCTTCATGTAGAGCCATTTGGATGCTCAAGTCGAATCTTTTGTGGTGAGATAACTAGGATAGGTGTAGATGATGGTCATAACCTCCATTGATGTCCATAAAATATTCTCCCAACATGCCTTCTAGTGTCTGAATAGTCCGCTCATATTTTTAATCAGTTTTGGAATGATAAGATATAACTATGTTCTACACAATGCTTAGAAAATATTGGAATCTTTTCTGGAACATGTAGGTGAATCATGAATCATGATCAGACACAACCAATAGTGGAACTCCATGAAGTCAAAACACTTATATGATGTATATCAGTTAATGTTGATCTAGTAAGAATTATTCTCAATTACTGATAATGTGATCTACAATAACACATATATAATTATTTCCTCTAGATATCTTTGGATGTCTGTTAAAAAAGAACATAGTGATGTTTTCCCACTTCCATGACAGTAAGGGTAATGGTTGCATCACCCCATCAGTCTTTTCCTTTCATCCCTCACTTATATATACACTAGGAATTTTAATGTATATTCTTCAATATCCCTCTTCATATTGTCCAATTAGTAGTTCTCTTAGTGATATCGATACATCCTTATAATTCATGGGTAAATTGAGAAGGTTGATCTATGTGAATCAATCTAAATATCTTTTTTATCTATTTATCGGTTTTTATGCAAAGTCATAAACCAAATTTCATTGCTCCATCCTCACAAATT
This sequence comes from Viscum album, assembly GCA_963277665.1. Lineage (NCBI taxonomy): Eukaryota > Viridiplantae > Streptophyta > Magnoliopsida > Santalales > Viscaceae > Viscum > Viscum album. The sequence continues at coordinate 1,852,226,117 of OY728148.1, read as the reverse complement.
TTGAACTCTGAGGATTTTTCTTTTATCATGGATTCCACCTTCTTCTAAATTTCAAAATAATTTCATTAAACATCCTTTATTGTCTCCATGATGTATGGTTGATCAATCAATTGAGAAATGATAGATGATATTCCTTTCTTACTGATTCTCAGGTCCATATTATGAAAATATATGATTATTTCATCATTCTCAATTATCATCATGGATAATTTTGCAATATTTTTTCTTAAAAGTGTATCCACCACTTTATACTTGATATTACAATGATAGTGTAATGACAAATAATAATAATTTATTATATCTAACCATCATCGATATCACATATAATTATACTTCTATGTGAATATATATTTATGGATTTGAGGATATGTTTATATCTCACACTTTTCCCCATACAGATTATGTTACTATATTTTTATTGCAATGATCATAATAGCCAACTCCATATCATTCATAGGATAGTTTTTCTCATGAATTTTAAAATACATTATTATGCGGGATTTCACTAAATCATTTTTAATCAGTACATAGACTAATGAATTCTTTGAAGCTTCATTGTATAACACAATGTTTCCCCACTTGTTGGTTGTGTGAGAACTAGTGTAGTGATAATTCTCTTTTTCATAATTTTGATGCAGTCTTTACATACAGTAGTACACAAAACACCACTCCCTTGTGAGTCATCTTGGTCTCTGGATTTGATAATCATGGTATGTTATTCCCAAATCTCTGGTAATACAATTTTCAACCAAGGAAAATATGGATCTCCGTTACCAATGATGGTCAGGACCCTCTTCAATTTCATTTATCATGGATGTGTCTGTAGATATTACTATACGGGTGATAACATGCCCCAAAAATGATAATTCCTTCGACCAGAACATGCATTTAATGTGACTTTCATAATGTTAATATCGTCACAATGTCTTCAATAGACTGTTCAAATTCTCCTCATGTTTATCCTTTCTTTTAGAGTATATAATAAATATCGCCAATAAATATTAACACAAATATATCAAGGGAATCTCAAAAGATTATATTCATTAAGTCCATGAATAATTACAGAGAATTAGATAGTTTTAAGGGTATCACTACGAAATTTTATTTTCTATTCCACATTCTAATTGTAGTATTCATAATATCATTCATCTTTATATTTAATTAGTCATATCCTGACTGAAGTCCCACCTTTGAGAAATACATCACGGAAAATAGTTCATCTAATAATTCATCAATTTTTGGTAAAGGATACTTGTTATTTATCATGATTTTATTAATCTAATGATAATCAATTCATAGGTGCACTGATCTAATCTTCTTCATGGTGAACAGGAGTAGAAAACCCTATGGTGAGGCACTCGATCATTTAAGACCCATATTCAGATTCTTTGGTAACCGATTATTTAATTATTCTTTTAAGAATCCGGTTCTTATTCTTGAGGTACAAGGTTATTCATTTCCATTTCCTTAAGCGTTTTATAGAAAACATGGGAAATTTGGGAAAATTACCAAATTTATGGGTAAACTTCATGTACTTTTGTACACATTCCATGTACATTGGCTGTGTGGGATGAGAATATAGGTCGTGTAGTATTACCGGCGATTAAGGATGTGAAAACTAACTAAACTCTGTGTACATAGTAATACATGTCGTGTACTTAGTAATCAGATGAACAGTAAAGTGGTATAAAGTATCCACAAAAGGAATAGTCAAAAATGATAGTACACACTGTGTACTTAGTAATACAAGCCATGTAATCAGTAGGAAGATGAAAAGTAAGGCGATAGAAAGTATCAGCCAGAGGAACAATTTAAAATAATAGTACATTTTGTGTACTTGAGATGTACCCTCCGTGTAGTTATTTTTTTTCATTAAAAATAGGAAGTAGCCTCCTCATTCGACAGAGGAGGAAGAGAACTCAACATGAGTTGTGGGAGAGGAGACCGAGACTTAGAGGAGCACCTGATCGCTCACTGAGACTCTGATTCTTTCACTATCAATCTCGTTTGAACCGCGCGGGTAAGGTCTTCCATCTTCTTGAATCTTTCCTTCCAATTTTTTCCCCAAGGGATGTTATTTAGGTTTGAATGGGTAATCGATTATCCCTGATCTACATCATTCTAGGTTGTTTTCGGAGGCACATTTTATGTATATTAATCAGAGGAGATCTAGGTAGGTGGTCTTGTGTTTAATTCCAACTTTTGAGTTGATTTTGTGTACTGTTTTTCCACACGCCCATGTTCGGGGTGTCGTATGGCTAAGACATTGACAGTCGAGATACCTAGAATTCCATATGTGATGTAATGAATAATTATAAACTTCTATTTGAGATCAGTGCCTCAATAAAGGTCCACCCCGAGGGTGTGTTTCCCTTGTTTAGCCATTTGTCTGGGATACAAATGGGTATTCAGTGATTATATCATTTTTTGTGTTTTCATGAGAGGAAACATATATAAATTTCTTTCTTCTAATTTGGGCTTAGCCCTGTTACTTTCTTTTCCTATGGAATGACCGAGGGTAGTGTTTTGTTTAGACTGATGGAAGTGTTTTGTTTATCATGAGGGAAAGGTTTTGTTTAGCCATAGGGCAACGTTTCTTATGCCCGAGGGAGATATCTCATATTCTTGAGGGAAATATTATTTATTCCTGAGGGCAGTCACCCGAGGGTTTCATTTTTGTTTGTTTGAGGGTAATAATTTGATTTTTCGAGGACAAGGTTTACATTGAATATTCAATGCCGTGATTCCTTAAGTTTTACATTCCAAGATAAAGCATAGGCTTGGTATTATTATTATCGTCCACTTGTTAGATAGCATGTTGTGGTTTTCGATGTGGCACTGGTATAGGAGATTGTCGGTCAAGGTCGAGTCTCGGAAAAATCAAAATTCAATTATATTGAATTGTTAAATAATTATTAAAATGGAAATGTACTAGTAGGAATGGTTAGTTTTTAGTACTTCCTAGTTTACTACATTTCATTATTGCAAACTGATGTACCACATTTTCACTGACAGTTGGGAGTGGGCCTTCGTTGGTTTCCTACTGGGATTTATTTCTCACACCCTATTTGAGTCATGTCTTGTTCCCAAACAGATTAAATTGCTACAGGTGTCGATAAGTGTAAGGGTTCCTACACTGGCACATCATTATTGTAGAGGAGTCAGAGAGCATGGGACTGAGCTTAGGCTTGCGATGTTGCTGTGTTCCAATTCAATTCCTTTGTTTTAGTTTTGATATACTTTGTACCTTATGCTATATTGTATCAAATTGCATTGTATCCCTTTCTGGATACTTTATTAGAATTAGAGTCATGTTGTATCATCATATATATTACCGTTGGTTATCTATTACTCTAGTTTTGTTGTCCATTTTAGGTCTATATTGTTTACGACTTCCACTATTGTATGATTTTATTTTTTTCTCCATTTCACAACACATCTAAAAATTATGTAATAGTTTTCCCACTATTAGTCCTAAGCCCTCACTGCTAGTCGGTATCCTTTGAAATTTGGGGAAATGCGATTGGGTTCATGTGACCAATCAGGTTTGGGGAAACCGTTGTGTGGCAGCCAGATCCGAGATGTTACAAAGTGGTATTAGAGGTGTTTCTTTTCCCTGGGTTATTTTTTTATTTGAAGAAAATTGGGAGAGTTGGATTGTTAAGGGGTTCAGTAATAAATTGTTCCCGGAAGTAGCTTGCTCGTGTACACGTAAAGGCCGGATTACCTCGAATGAAATTTTTATTTTTGGTTTATGGTTATTACAATTGATTTGATTTTCACTGTTGGGTGACACAATTGTGGTGTGCTATTTATATTTTTATACATGGGAACTATTTAATTGCAACCTGATGAGATGATTTTATGCCATCTCAAGCATCATTTAGGAACATGTTAGAATCACATGTCATGCATAATTTCAATGCCATGTAGGTGCATTAGAAATTGCATGTTGTTGTGATATATGTTGTGCTACATAATTCATATTGTTGTGATAGGTACCTTGATAGATACATATACTGCTGGTAGGGTATTGGTACATGCTACGGTTGGGTTTATGGACATTAAACATTAGTTCTTGGGAAGTATGTCCTCTCTTGGACCGAAATTTGGCTGATCATGATCCAAACTTTTGTTTCGTTTTTTACAATAATGTGAAAGGTCGGATGCTAAACTTTGAATTTTGGGTAGTATGGTCCCCCACAGATCAGAATTTGGCATACAGATGCTTGAAATTAAAGAAAAGGGTCTTTGGAGTAGTTTCTAAGGATTACTATCTAGAAACACAGATATCACGACGTGTGGTTCTATGGACACACACCCTCTAATCTTCTGTTTGGGAAGAAAAGAAAAATTTCTAATTACACGCCCTGTAGTCATATGTACACATCCTGTAGTACAAGGTCATGTTACCGACCGTGCATGAGGGAACACGAGTCTTCCAGATTTTACTAAGGACACACCATGTAGCTGTGGGACACGCCATATAGTCTTGACTGGTGAGAGATCGTGTGGAATTGGCCATGCGGCTGGGAAACAAGATGGTGTACACCCCATGTGTGGGTGTAACACGTTGTGTACATAGGGAAAAAACATGGGATAAAGAAAGTCTTATGGGAACACACCATATACATGTTTTACACACTGTGTCCTATTGACCCTGTGTCCTCCCATGTGACTAACAACACAGACAGATAAACCTTATTTTATACACGTCGTGTCAGTTAAAAACAAGAAATGTAGAGTAATCATGGAATCTGGCCATGTAACTAACCACATGGGTCAGTGTTACCTCTTTTAGTACATGTTGTGTCCATATAGAACACGCCGTGTTGTGTCATCCGAGTATCAAGATGTGTCAATAACAACACGGGCAGTTGGAATCTAAGCAGTACATGCCGTGTCTATATGAAAGATGTCGTGTAGTGTGAGCTGTGTATCCAGCCGGGTCACGAACAACACGGGTTAGTGAAGCTCAGCTAACACACTCCATGTCTGGAGTAGACATTATGTGTAGTCTTTTCTAAAAATAATTGTGTGTCTTAGCCATGTAGAAGGACTTGGGTTGGGGGACAGAATTCAAGTACATTCCGTGTGTTTGGAAAACATGCGCTATGTTTGGGGTGTTACACGACAAGTTCTGGAAGAATTATACGGCCATTTGAAAGACTTAAGGGAACATGTACTATAGTTATTATAAACACCATGTAGCCATGTTTTGTAAAACATGAATGTTTTCTTTATCATATTCCCTTCGTTCGTTTCCATTTCTTAGTCCACGATGATCTTAATCTAAGGTGTGTGTTTGACCTTGTAGAGTTATACCGCCAAGATGACCGTGAAATTTTCTCCAAGAGATTGGTGGCAGTTATACATCATAGATGGTAGGCCATGGGCTACCGATGGATCCTCCAGTAGTACCAGATGCGTTTCCAGCCGTTATATCGGACGCAGGAGCGGAAGCACAATTCTGTGAAGGCTTCATGCTATTCACGCAGACCTTCCCGGGAGTACTGCCTGTTTCCACATCTATGGAAGAGCTAACAATTATATTCTAGTAGCGGCATTCGCCTACGTTTATAGGGGATGGTGTCCCATAGACTGCGGAGTCATGGAAGGGTTTTATGAGGATGATTTCCGAGCATCTGAAGACACCTCCGGGGCAGAGGGTCAAGCTTGCTACTTACATGCTGCATGATTCTTCCAAGAGATGGTGTGATGTTACCACCCAAACTGAGCATCACCAAGACATTGAGTAGGAATATTTTCAGGCAGTCTTCTATGACTTTTTCTTTCCATAGATGCTAAGGGAAGACCGAGCTTGAAAGTTCATGAATTTGCAGTAGAGCGCCATTTCAATGATGAACTATTCTGCCTGCTTCACCGAGCTACATTTTTTTTGCACCTTTTTTGATGTGTGATGAGATGTTGAGGGCTAGAAACATTGAATATGGTATTCGATATGACATATGAGTGTTGGTGAATGTTTTCAAGTTTCCTACAGTGCATGCTAATTTGAACCAGGAATTGATTACCGAGTGGAACCTGCTGGAAGCTAGTAGTGAGTACCAGGGTGGTTCGACACTGGTCTCTGGTACTATTTCAACAAGAAATAGAATGATGAAGTTGTATTTCTCTCACGGTGGTGGTACTATCCAGAAGAATTATGGATGTGGCCCGATAATTTTATACAAGTGTGGTAAAGAGGGGAAAAAGAGACCTCAGTTACCACGTGACCTAGTGGAGTGTCGAGATTGCAGAATGATGGGTTGTCTTCAGCATTTTTGTTCAGAATTTCCATGAGTGACTACTAAGATGGGTTCTGTGAAGACTCCATGTGCATGATCTGGGCCAATAGCTTCTTACCATTCAGGTAATTGGAATATGTCAGGATGTTCAAGCCAAGGTGGTGGTCGTGGCCATTGTAGTCAGACACCAGGATCTTAGAGACAAAAGGGCAAGTCAACTCAGTGTAACTAGGTTGTGTCGCAGGGTCACGACACTAGGAAGGAATATGCAGTGCAATAGCCCAAACAGAAGTAGGATCCTAGATCTTCCACTGTGATAGGTACTATTCTACTTTCATCTATTTTATCATCGATACTTTTCGATTTTGGTGCTACACATTGCAATATATGTGTGCCCGTTGTAGAGAGCCTTGGACTATGTGTTTCTTCTTCTTCTTCTTCTTCTGATATCATAACACTAGGAACTCTGTTGGGAGATATAACGACGGTGTTCTCTTGTGCAATGAGTTCCCCATTGAGGTTTGTGGGTGTCACCTTCTATGGGACCTCTCTGTCTTATAGATGTTAGGATATGTTCTCATTCTGAAGATAGACTGGTTGGTAACATTTAGATCTTTTTTATATTTCTATCATCTCAGGGTGAGTTTCACATCACCAAAGGGTAGAGAGTTTCTATAAAAGGGCGTATGGTATGTCGTGGCGATTCGAGCTGGACCTGAGCGTTGTGGGTGAGGTTGACTGACAACCCAGATTGTGAGTTTATATCTAGATAACCGGGGAAATGTCAAAAGGATTTCCCTCCTCTGTTTAATCATTTCATGGATGTATTCTAGGATGATTTTTTAGGTCTACCTCCAGAGTGAGAGGTGGATTTCTCTACTTAGCTTTATCCAGGAGAAGAATGTGTGTCTATTGCACATTATTGGATGGCTACACTAGAATTACAGGTGCTCAAGATACAGTTGGAGGAGTTGTAGGAAAAGGGTTTCATCCGACCCAATACTTCTCCTTTGGGTTTGCATGTCCTGTTTGCTTAGAAGGTGGATGTTACCCACAGACTCTGTGTGAATTATTGGAAACTAAACCAGTTGATGGTTAAGAACCGATATCTCTTACTAAGGATTTATGTTATTTTTTATCAATGTTGAGGAGCACGAGTGTTCTCAAAGAATGAATTGAGATCCAGATATCATCAGTTTCATGTTAGACAATCGAACGTACTGCTTACAACCTTTCCGAGTAGATATGGTCTATACGAGTACATGGTCATGCCATTCAGACTCACAAATGTGCCAGCAGTTTCCATGGATCTGATGCATCGTCTATTCCACCCATATCTGGATTCTTTTGTGGTAGTCTTCATGGATGATATCTTGGTGTACTCTCACACTCGACATGACCATACCCCCATCATGAGATCGTACTGATCACACTGACAGAGAATCTGTTATATGTTATGAACTCAAAGTTCCACTTTTGGATGGACCAGATTCACATCCTATGTTATATTCTCTCAGAATAAAGAGTGGCAGTAGACGCAGAGAAAGTGAGAGCAGTAGTTATTTGGTAGCAAACTAAGAACATGTTTCAAATACAAAGTTTCTTTGGGATGGCTGGTTACTATAGGTGCATTATACATGAATTCTCCTACACAGAAGTGTTGTTGATGGGTTTGACTAAGAAGGGTATGAAGTTTATTTGGTCAAAATCATGCGAGACATCTTTTTAGGAGCTGATGGGAAGGTTGACATCAACACTAGTCCTGATACTTCTAGAGCAAGGGACTAGCTATACTGTTTATTTTGATCCATCATGTATTTGGCTTGGAGAAGTGTTTCAGTAGGGACATCGAGTAGTTTCCTATGGGTCTCGGCAGTTGAGTCCAGATGAGCGGAATTACCCGACGCATGATCTCGAGTTGTCTGCAGTTGATCAAGAATTACAATTTTGGATACATTATCTCTTTTGAGAACATTTTGTGGGGTTTATGGACCACAAAATTCTTAAATAAATCACTACTAATCGAATTTGAGAAAGAGAAGGTGGGTTGAATACCATCATTCGTTCCACTTTTAGCTTGCCTATACACCTAGTAAGGGTGACACAATAGCTGATGCATTGAGTAGGAGGACTCAGATACAAGCAGTGTAGAATGCCAGTGGTGAGTGGTAGCTTATTTCTTTGTTCATTGAGATGCCTTTTGTGGTGCACGATAGTCATGGAAGAACATATCATTCATCCTTAGTTTTTACTTTGAAACTCATTGATAGAGTTAAGAAGAGATAAGTATCGGATTCAGAAGAACTAGATCTATGGGATTTAGTGGCAAGTGAGGAACCTCCTCCTAGTTGGATGATAGGAAATGACAAGGTACTACGTATCCATGGAAGATTGTGGGTTCAATAGGATATATTCAAGGAGTTGATATGCGAATTTCATGATTCATCTTGGGCAGTGAATCATGGAGTTACCAAAATGTTTCGTGACTTGGGACGTCAGTATTGGTGCCCAAGTATGAAAAGAGAAGTAGATGGTTTTGTTATGAAATGTTCCACCTATCAGCAGGTGAAGGAGGGGCTTCAGAGGACAGCCAGCATGTTACCACAGGTACCCATTCCAAAGTGGAAATGGGATGATGTCATGATGTTATTCGTGACCGGGTTGTCGAGGTCACCATGAGGCAATGAGGATGTATGGGTTGTCGTGGACAGACTTACGAAGGTAGCTCAATTTGCAGATCAATGAGACCATCGATGTTGACATGCTCAAGATGTTGTATATCCGAGAGGTGGTACATCTTCATGGTGTCCCTGATACTATCATTTAGATAGGGACAACCATTTTACTTCTCGTTTCTGGCAGATTTTTCAGAGGTAACTAGGTACACAGGTTCTTCTGAGCACCGCTTACCACCCTCAGACCGAAGGTCAGTCAAAGTGTAAAATATAGGTTCTAGAAGTCATATTTCATGCATGCGTTCTGAACTTTGGGGGATCCTAGTAGTAGTACATACCCCTGGTCTAGTTTTCATACAATAATAGTTTTCTAGAAACTATTGATATGGCACCTTATGAGGCATTATATTGTAGGCCTTGTCGATCACCCTTGTGAGGGTTGGAGGCCGGTGAGGCAGCTTTACTAGGACCATGTCTCATGCAAGAGACTTCAGAAAAAGTCTAGTTGATTCAGAAGTGGATGGATACTGCACAGTCTATTAAGAAATATTATGATGATCACCGCAGATGACCCTTGTAGTTCGTGGTCAGGGATCCAGTTTTCATGAGTGTTTCACCAAGGTTGGGAAACATGCGGATCAGGATATAGAGTAAACCTTCACCAAGGTATGTGGGGTCATTTGAGATTCTAGAGAGAGTCAAGATAGTTTCCTATCATTTTCAGTTACCATAGAGGTACCAAGACATGCCCAATGTCTTCCACATATCTCAAGTGCGCCGTTATCACTCAGAACCATCTCATGTTTTTCAAACCAAGGAGGTTGAGCTTCAGGTTGAGGCATCCATTGAGGAGAATATGATTCATATTGTTTATAGGAGCATGAAGGTTCTATGAGGCTGGTTAGTTCCTCTCGTACGGGTGCTATGGCAGCATGGCTGAGTAGAGGATGAAACCTAAGAGTGAGAGACAGTGGTATGTGCTCAGTGGACAGAATCATTCTCAGCTTTATCTTCACCACCCTTGGAAGGGAAATTTGCGGATGAATTTCTATAATGGGGGTAGTTTGTAAGAACCTGGTTCTTATTCATGAGGCACGAGTTTCTTCATTTCCTTTTCCTTGTGTGTTTTTGAGAAAATAAGGGAAATGTGTGGAAAATCCCAAAATTATGGGTACATGGTATGTACTTTTGTACACATGTCGTGTACTTTGGATGTGTGGGATGAGAATACAGGTCGTGTAGGTTTGTCGGTGTTGAAGTGTGTAAAAACTAACTACATGCTGTGTACTTTGTAATACACGGTGTGTAATCAGTCAGCAGATGAACAGTAAGGTGTTGGAAAGTAGCCGCCAGAGGAATAGTTAAAAATGATAGTACACATCGTGTACTTTGTACTATATGTCGTGTAATCAGTTGTCGAATGAATAGTAATGTCGTGGAAAGTATCCGCTAGAGGAACAATTTTAATGAATAGTACACACCGTGTACTTGGAAAGAACACATAGTGTAGTTATGTTTTTTCGTCAAAAATAGGTAGTAGACCCCATATTCAACAGTGGAGGTAGAAGACTCACTAGGAGCTGTGAGAGAGGGGACCATAACTAAGAGATTCTCCTGATCACTAACTGAGACTCCAATTCTTCTATCGTCGATTACATTTGAACCGTGCGGGTAAGGTCTTACCTCTTCAATAATCATTCCTTCCAATTATTTCCCTAGGGTATGTTATTTAGGATTGAATGGTAACCATTTATCTCAGATCTACATCATTCTTGGTCATTTCGGGTAGCACATTTCACGTATATCGATCATAGGAGATCGAGGTAGGTGGTCTTGTGTTTAATTCCAACTCTTGAGTTGATTTTGTGTACCATTGTGCCACACACCCATGTTCGATGTGTCTTATGGTTGTGACTTTCCCTGTCGGTAAACTTATAATAGCATAGATGATCTATTGAATAAGTATAAACTTCTATTTAAGATCTTTTCCTTGATCTAGGGCCACCATGAGGGTGCATTTCCCTTATTTATCCATTTTGCGAGGATACCCGTGGGTATGTCATGATTATAGCATGTTTTGAGTTTTATTGAAAGGCAGCATATATAAATTCCTTGCTTATGCATTGGGATAAGTCCGGTTACTTGCATTTCCTATGGAATGCATGTGGGAAGGGTTTTGATTAGCCTGAGGGAAGTGTTTTGCTTAACCTAGGGAATAGTTTATTTAGCCTTAGGGTATCATTTCTTATGTCTAAGGGCAGTAGCTTCCATTCCTGAGGGTGATATCTTGTATGCTTGACGGAAATATTCGTTATACCTAAGGGCAGTCACCTGAGGGTTTTGTTTCCTTTTTCCTAAGTGTATGGATTCACATGTACATGGAAATTTTTTACATTGAATATTCACTATGGTGTTTTCTAATGTTGTATCTTCCAAGCTAAAGAACATGCTTGGTATTATTATTATCTTTCACTTGTTGGATATCATGTAGTGGTTTCTGTTGTGGCAGTGGTATACATGATTGTAAGTCGATGCAAATTATCGGAAAACTAAGAATTAACTTATATTGAACTATTAAATAATTATTAAAATGGAAATGTAATGGTATGAATGGTTATGTTTGAGTACTTCCTAGTTTACTGTATTTCATTATTGCACACTGTTGATGCACATTTTCACTAATAGTTGGGAATGAGCCTTTGGTGGTTGCCTTCTGGGATTTATTTTTCACACCCTATTTGGATCATGTCTTGAGTCCAAAAATATTATATTTCTGCAGGCATCGATAGGGTCTAGGGTTCCTATACAGGTATATGATTTTTTAGAGGAGTAGGAGAGCATGGGACTGAGAATAGGCTGGCGTTGCTGCTACGTTCCTATAGATGTTCTTTGGTTCTGTTTTTCTGTACATTGTACCTTGTGTTGTATTGTATCAGATTGCAGTGTATCCTATTTTGGATGCTTTTTTAAAAATAGATACATGTTGCATCATCGTATATATGACTGTTGGTTATCTATTAATTTAGTTCTATTGTCCGTTTCAGTTCTATTTTTTTATTGCTTCCACTGTTGTATGTTTTTTCCATTGCAGCGCTACACTTTGACAAATGAGGGCATAGTTTCCCCACTATTAGTCCTAGGCCCTCACTGCTATTCAGCTTCCTCTTGCATTTGAGGTAATTCTCTTGAGGTTATGTGACCAACCCGGTTCGGGGCACCTGTTGTGTGGCACCATGATCTGGAACGTTACAATTCTAGCTCAACGATTGACATTTTATAAGATTTTGTTAATATATTTAGATATCTATGAATAATTTTGATTGAGAACTCAAACTCTCAACCCTGAGAGATACAATCAACTCTTCTGAGAACACATCAGTGTTGTAGATCAATATGGGAATACCTTTGAGCATGATTCTCCCCTTTCTCTCAATCATTTAATATAAATATTCATTCCCATAATTCATTAATAATAAATGAATATATGATGATTATGTAGGATATTTATCCTCTTCCTTACAGTTTTACTGAATATAAGGATTCTTTGGTATGTGAAGTGTAATCTCCCTTCCAGATAATTAATGATGTATTGGTATAAATATATCCAATCCCTACCCAAAATTGAATCAAACCCACTAAATGGATGGTAGAGATGATTTCCTAATAGATTTCATCCACAATAATTAAACCAGGAGGAGTTACATACATTGGATATAATAATTTCCATATTTTCTATTCTCATAGATTACACAACCTTTTTATTTTGAGGTGGTGATTTTAATAGTTCTAATAAACATTCAAGATATTAAATAATTCATGGAACTAGAATCAAATAGCTGGTTTTCTATTCTTGAATGAATGACCATCATACCAATCATTAAGTCATATTTAGTTCCCACCATAATAGTTCTTATAGAATATGATATTCATTGTTTTATTAAAGGTTTTTATTATTGGTTGAATCAATAAACCCTTACCTTAGGTAAATGTATTTCATAATGCCCATATTATTTTTAGTTAAAACTCTTCACTACATGTTGATTTTTGATCTAAAATATCATTTACTCTTCCTCATTAGTGGGATCCTTCATTTCACTTTTTTATTTATTATCCATATTACGCTCTCTTCCACATTTGAAGCATCTATTTGTTCTAGTTAATCAGTTTCTAGGATTCTTCTTCCCACACTTTTGACAAGTAGAATGTTGGGTCTTCTTTCAATCCTATAATTTATATGTTGATCCACCCATATTAAAGACCATTTTTATTTTTTTTGAATCCCATCAGACCAATAATATTCTCGGATCCCCATTTCAAATTTAATGGAATAACAAAAAATATCTCAATAATTGTTGAAGTCTTGAATCACTGTCACATTTCATAGAAATGGAATTTACATGATGAAGAAGCGATCCACCTTGATTTTGGGTTTCATAAAAAAATTTATCCTTATATTGAAATCTCTGTGATGTTTTCCTCCTGTTCTCAAATAGACTTGTCTTCCTTTTGCTTCACTCCAAGAAACTCCATTTCCATCTTAAGGTGGAGTGTTCATAGAAATATTTTTTGAAAAATATTTTATAAATGTATTACATTTAATATAATAAATTTCTTCAATGTAAATTATATTCTTGATCATTTTCCACCATTGATTATCTTCCCCATAAAAATAATTGACATATTTCATAACTTTGTATGCTTCTATGTGTTAGGGGACCAAGAATATGTTATAAATAGAGTCAATCTATTATTCTATAAAGAAGGGATAAAAAGATACAATGGACATAGGAGGACTTTTCCACATAAATTATTCAACCACAATATTAAATTTATTTGGAGATAAAGGGAGTTCCTCATGAATCAATATATTATTTAAAACATTAGAGAGACTTCTAAGTACTATCATGATGTTTTAAGCACCCTTTACCATCATATCTTAGCATATAAATATGGAAATAATCACATTTCCTATAACATTGATTAATTTCAAGAGTTTCTATATTTCAAATCCTTAAATAAAAAATAATGTTAAATTAGGGGGATTGAATACAAATCTAATAATTATATAAACGGAAAAAATTTAACATTGAAGGATAAACTCATTAATTAAATGTATATACTAACATATGACACAGCATGATTCAATCAATGTTATACATGGTGATGAAATATTCCAAATTGTTTTTACTAATGTTTCCTAGTCTCAATAAATAAATAGATCATTCTCAGATACCCACTATAGAGATCCTATCCTTTAATATATATTATTAAATAATTTTAAGTACAATTATCTAACAAATAAAATCATGGATATTATAGTCTAGTTAATTTGGGTGACTAGGTACATAAAACTAATACAATTGAGATATAATAAAACATATTTATTTTAATCGTACATAGATCGATCCTGGATCCCACTAGGCCCCAACATCTAGGTAGGATAACCTATGGAATACATTAATTTAAGGGATGAACTAAAAATCCAAGTAAGAGAAGAAGCATAAGAATACAACATAACATGATGAAATATAAGAAATAATAATGAATAAACTGAAGGAAGAAAAAAAAATTATAACATGGAATCATATTATCATAAAATTATATGAATATGGAAACACTATATAACATGACATAAATTTGAGTCAAGGCTAACTACCAAGACTATATCCCATGGTGGATAAAGTCCCATAAACGAATCATCTTCACACCTCGTCCCAACATGGTGTATTATGAGTCTAAACATTACCCAATTCATTGGAGAACTTTTTGGGAACACCCACCATAACATGTTTTTTGAATATTTGTTTCACAAGAATAATTATACATAAGGAATATATCGTAAACATAATTGTTTCTCATGGAAGGATTTGGGTATCATAATTATGTCAAAGGGGAAAAACTAGAATATCAAAATAGTGTCATAAAAAAGAATTGATTTGAATTATACATGTACATTTAAAAGGAAAATCAGTATATATCATGACATGTGATGTAAAAAAGAAGTGAAGAACTGTAATAAGAGTGTTTCAAAAACATTAGAAATTAAAAATTTCAGTGCAGTTGATGAAAAATATTAAATATTATTTAAAGAAGAAAAAGAGAATTTATTTTCCTAAAAAATAAATAAATATACATATTAATTACAAAATTAGTGAATTTAGAGATATAATATTGTCTTAAAATATATAATTGAGTACACATAGAAATGGGAAAGAAATCATGAATTACCCTATAATCGGGATTTCGTATCAGCATGAATAGAGAAAGTAACCTAATTAAAACATGTATTTACCCATAAAAGAAGGAATAAATGATGTAGACTAATGATTTTGGAACATATATACATAATTTATAATATATATATATATATACTAATTTCAATTCATTAATGAGGGACAAAGAGTATCTTGATGGAAAATGGAGGTTTTGAAATGATCCATTACCTTCTGTCCGAAATGGTTCTACAATTGATCTTAATATCATGGATAATAAAATTAAGTCTATTAATTAATTTACCTAGAACCTTTTCTACATGCATTTGATTTATTAAAATTTTATTATGTTCAATTATGGACATTTTTATGGGATATGGAGTATAATTTCGTCATTTTGCAGTGTTTTTTTCTTGTTTTTCCTGATCATATAACTTGTATACACATATAGATGATCTAGTAATGTGGGGGTAATTTTCAGGAATTGAAATTACATTCTAGTAATGATATTTAATATTATTAATTGGTCATATATATCATTTATTTATATGTAAATATGATAAATTATTAGATAAATAGTTAAATATAATTGGTTGGGTTAATTTGGACAGTTTTTTATAACAACAAACTCATTTTTTATCATTTAGTATTATGTAAATATGTTAGTTAAAAAACATAAAAAGGGTTATAAAATTAATTTTACAAACAATTTAGAACATTAAATTTTTTTTAAAACCATCTATGAATGAAACAAATGAAAATTAAAACTTGTTATCCTGTATGGAGATAAAACAACTACCCACGAATGACATTTAAACTTTGAAAAGAAAAAGGGTAGGAGAATACGATGGATTAAGGATTTATCTAGTATAATAATAAAATTTTAGAATATTTAAGATACTAGAGTTATCATTCCACTTGGATAATTTGTTGTTAGAAGAGATTTAGACAAATAAAAGAACATGAAAAGAAATATAAAAAAAGAAAGTGGATTTTTCATCTATAATTCCTCATCATTAAGAACAACCATAGGTATTTTTTTGAAATTATCGCATGAACTAGGTATCCTAGATGTGGGGGAGGGGGTTGGGAATATTTTTGAAGAGAATATGGGCAAGGATAAAATATTCATGGGTTTTATTAATAGTGGGGGAGAGGGTTGCTTTCACATTACTTTAATGATTTGTTTATTATTTTAGATCAATTCTATTAATATATTTAAAATTATCTATAAAAATAATAAAATAATAGAGGATAGTCCATGATTTTGGTCTTACATCAGACATAAATCATCTATAACTCCATAATTCATGTATTTAACTTTTATTGTAAATTATCATATCTTATTGTTAATCAAAATTTCATGTATTTTATAAAAATAAAAAAAAAATACCCAAATACTTTTTTGACCTGAAAAATTCAAAAATGAACTCCTTTTTATGAAAATAAATTTCAAAATATTTGAAATTTAGTATTTAATCAAAATAATCACATAGACAAAAAATTCCAAGTATAAAATTAAAAATGATTTTCTCCTACTTTGAAAACATAATTATGATGTTAAAAATTATCTTATAATCATTAGAAAAAAATATATTAATTTATGAATACATTTTGTAAAAAAATATTTTAAATTATAAAATAAATTATAAAATTGTTATTAAATATTTATGACTTATAAATATACCATCAATTAATTTTCTATATTTAAAATATTTATTTACTAATTTCATGAAATATTTATATCACATCTTCATTCATAAAATACATATATTTTATTTATACATTCATAGGTTAGTTTAATATTCTATTGGTCACATTGTTATTCTAATGGTTCATATTAAAATTTTAGGGGTCATGTAACTATTTCATTGTAATAAGTTCCTTTACATTTATAATTACATATTATTTCATTACATATTCTTTTATAATTTTAGTATTGTGTGTGTTTTTTTATTTTACCTAACTTATAATATATAACCTAATTATTAGAAGGGAATTTTCATTGAAAAAAATCTTTTTTGTTACATGTCATACTCACATGAATAAAAAATCCTAGAGTCGTATCAAGACCCTGCCAGAACTGTGATGTGAAATGATGATATCTCTCAAAAACGAAGTTCCTCCTAAAACTCTGGAACCTAATTACAACATGTATATAAAAATACCTAGATCATTTGCATTTAAGGACTCCCAAATAGGCAAGAAGTCTTCTTACCATCATAAGTTGATCCAAAATCATCCATTAATCATAGTTCTTATTAGTTGTACTGGGTAATTCCTTCATAAAATCAGTTTTCACATCATCCCATTTTCACTCTAATATGATGAAAAAGCTAATAAATACCATCTAGCCTCTGATCATCATCTTTTTTTGGCTAAAAATTTTATCATCTCACCACAAAGCATACTTCATCTTTATTAAATCCTTAAAAATATTACTATCTATATAGATCAGGATATTTATTTGTCAAAACAGGATGTATCACCCATCTAGAATCATGAAAATCTATCATTTTTTCCTTCTGTAATACCTTATAAACCCATAGTCAACCACGAAAAAATATGGTAATGGATTCTGCAATGAAACAATCTCGAAGGTGTCCACACTCGATAAATGTTTTGTCCTAGAACTAGGACACCGTAATTAGATAATTGATCGATCTTTACCTAGTATAAAATAATGGGTGTCAAAGTTGGAGATGATAGAGTTTGTCATCCATGAAATACCTAAACTTCAAGGTACATGTCTGCAAAGATTGACATCATCCGCCACTCACCACAAGACACTCGTACTACCTATGTCTATTTCATTCATCTCAATAAATCAATAGCAACATTAAAATTTCCAAATTTATGAACAATCAAGAAGTCTAAATACTGAAGATACATGACCCACATGCTCTGCAAAAGGTTCATGTCATGCTAAGAAAAGATAAACATATGGATTTTGTGGTTTTTGAATTACTTATACCTATCACACATTATATTATTTCTCCATGATTTCAGGGCATGTTTCGCTATGTGTAACTCCAAATCGTAAATAGGGTAATGCTTATCATCTCGTCTCAGTCATCTGGATCCATAAGGAACCACTTGATCCTCCTTATTTAGGACTACTCGGATTTCAACTCTTAATGTGTCAATGTACATGGTATAATCTTTACATAGAACAAGTACAATGCGAAGATGTTCTAAGGACAACCTACCTTTAAACTCCTGAAAATCTCCCTCATAAACATATGAACAAACAAACTTCATCCCTTTCATTGTTATCCTTGACATTGGTGATGTCGAATGAATAAAGTAATAGATAAAGATGGGATAATAACTTGTTAAACCTAGAAATATTCATATATGAAATACATTATTGCAATTCTCCCAAGAGACCACAAAAAATATAGTGTTTGTGTCTACTAACACTCTTACATTAGAGATGACATGGTACAATAAGTGATGTTTAGAAAAACAAAACTTTTATTTAGATACCTAGATGAAAAGAAAATTATCTCCCAATGTACTCGATATGATGTCCAGATGTTTAGAGTGGTCATCTTATGAATGATTGTAAAATATGATGTCTTCAATTAAAACAACCACAAACTAATCTATAAAATGATGTAATAATTGGTTCATCAAGGCTATGAATACCACCATCACATTCGTGAAATTATATAGAATCACTACAAACTCATAAAATAAATATGTACTCATAAGTGTAGTCTGATGTGTGTGTGATCGTATCACCCTTAATTGGTGGTATCTAGATCTCAAATCAATCATAGAGAAAATCATAGAAGCTCTTAGCTGATGAAATGAATAATCGTTGTGGGGAGGTGGATACTCATTCTTGAACATCTTCTGGTTCAATCTCTTGTAATACAAACATACGTTGAATGAATCATCTTTCTTCGTGGAGAATATTATTGGAGAAACCAAAGGAGATTCACTATAACGTATGAGACCCTTATCCTCAAGAAAATCCAACTGATCATTCAACTCTTGAGGCTATTATAGTTCCATTATATAAAGAAGGATATAAATATATATTGATCCTAAAACAAACTCGATAATAAATTGGAACCCTTTCTCAGTTAAAAATTAGTATAAATCTCTTGCAAGACATTAAAAAAAATGACTTACCACTAGAGAAAAAAAATCCAACTACATTCTACCATCATATAGAGAATGACAATCTAGTTGATTTGTGACTCAATGTAATCTAAACTGAAATAGTGATGCATGACCATCATAAATATCCTACACACTCTAGCTAAAATATTGGCCACATTATAAATAGAAATATAACTCTATTATGGTAAAAATATATATGTTTTAGGTATATAAATATCCAATATATACCAAGAATCAAATATAAACCCCTTATTTTCCACCCAAATGGTTCCCATAAGAAATGGAAAACTCCACTCTCTAGAGAAAAAACCTTGCAACATTGGATATTCTCTGACCACAATCCATAAGAAGTACTATTTTTCATAACACCATACACTAAATCCATATATAATCTCATCCAATTTATGAAATAGTGGATAAAACGGAATACAATGCACCTTTATCAAAATGAACCCAATATATGGTAGATGATATATAAACCATACATCTAACAGTAGATGTTCCTACATCCACACTAGTTGGAATAGTATAAATAATGTGCTGATGATAATCTCATATATCATGGGTTTCATCTTGACTACCCTTATATATTTCCAATACTTGGTAATACAATTCATGCATTGGGGTATCACATACCTTTCCTTGTCCAGAAGATCCTACGGAACTCCAACTACATGTCTACTGAGGGGTAGCTAAGTCCTACCAAAACACTTGAACATGTCTCAATCCTCTACCATGTCTCTAATTCTGGAAGACTATATCAGACCACTATATGTTCCCCAAACTACCTCAATAATGACACTCTAAATAATTGAACATACAATGAGGCTGTGTATAGCCAATCTTCCCAAAAAGATAGTACTACAATTGAGAATGACCCTGATACATCTTCCCACTCACATGACCCCTCTGACAGCTGCATAATTGGTGAAAACTGTCATAATGATGCTTTATCTAGATAGAAGAATAATTCCAAATTCTCCCTACTAAAACATTGTTGTTTCTACTCAAGGCCTCTCTCATATTCCTTCTTATAATGGGTTCTTAATTAATCACATAAAATGCCTACTCAGATGAAACATATTCACTTATGAAATGACATCATATTGTATATCATCCTATATATATTTATCCCCAGTGATTTTATCAGCTTTCAAATAATGGGAAAATCATTTTAGGTAAGTGAAATATCCACCATAGTACATCACTGAAATTAACTCTTGTATGAGTTATAAGGCCTCGTAAGCCTTCTAATAAATCAACATATTAGGATATAAATGGATCATATATTTCATATAATTGTCCTTCTAAGATATCCCACATTTCTTCCCATCTTGATCTAGAATATCCCACTAATGCTTGTATGGTTCATGAAGAATATATGTGGAAAGCTTCACCATCCTATCTACAGATGATTCATTATACATAAAGATCATATGGAATGGATCAACCATGAAATCCTCAACCTAGTGTACTTCGAACCGATGAATCATATTTGGATTCTACCATTGGAACTCTCTCGTAAATGTAGTCATTGAAGGAATGGCGTGGACAATCTTCATTTCCCTGGATCACATGACCCTCAGGAAGATATTACATTGATGAACATCAATCAGATCCTCATGATCTATTGAAATATCGGACTGAACATTGTTTGGATTCTACTAATTAGGACTCTCCAGACACTCAAATAAATGAATATGTGGAAAATTTTTCTATATATAAAACTTCATAGAACATTGGTTATCAATAAGTTCAACCTCAATAGGTGATAAAAATAGATAACCACTAGATTTTGGTCTCTCAAAACATGTATTAAATGTGTTTTAGCATGGTAAATAAATAAATTTATTTTATTCCTCTAAAATAATAGATATTTCATACCAAAGTCCATATAATAAGTTATATAACATAGACAATAAATATGACCCTATCTTGAACAATGCATGTTAATATATTTCACTATGTGCCTATCATGATGCATTAATACCTATTTCCAGCCATATAGAGGAATGATTGTAAATCTGAATAAGAAATAACATCATAAATTAATAACACCACACACCATGTGAATCACCCACTATGAAATAACATCAAACTATAAGAACTTAACAGAATGAACATCAATCACATCCTTGGGCACATATATTTTCCCCTATGCTTATGTTAGCTAGACATATGACAATGATCCTTAACAATTGCAGACACATCCAAGTCTATATTTAACCTTCCAAAATATTAATGAAACATGAAATAAACAATGTCTTATTTAATATAAATTTTAAGCATCCCTTAATCTTGTACTGTCACATTGCTAAAATGGGATTGTTACAAGACCTCAAGAGTACCTCCTTGTAGACTAGAGTTTGTAGACTACTATGGTGGTGTGATTAGTATATTGAGGAGAATATACCACCTAATTATAGTGTTAAAAGACAGAAAAAATAAATAATATAAGAATAAATATCAGGGTGTGGAAATAATGGAAATAATATAATTCAATGTATAAAAACAATTAAATATATCAGAATAATCCAAAAAATAATAAAAATAAAAAATGTAATTATATACTAAAATTAACAAAATTTTATACAAGAATTAGTAAACTACAAGAATAGAACAGTAAAATAAAAACACAAATTTCCCCAATCACAAATCCCATCTTGGTACCATCTCCCTACTCTTTCCTATCCAGAATGAAAAAAATATTACCAAGGTCTCTGACCTTTTCCAAACCTATAACCATGTAAACATATCAATTACCAAATGGATGCCTTAATTTGATGTCTGTATAACTCAATATGTTGAAACCACTATTTCTAAAAATAACTAGTCTAATATTAAGTGCATGAAATAATTAATTAAACACTAGTATAAATTAAATAAATTATAAAACTAATACTATATAAACATTCATGGAACCATGATGGGATATCTATAAAATATTTCTTAGAACCACAATAACTGAAACAATATAACCTGGGAAAAAACATTAACAACCCCAGTGCCATTCCCAAATGTCTTTGATCATGTCTCATTACCATGCCATCCATAACCATATATCCATTAAATAAATCTCACTAATCAGGGTCCATCTCAATATATAATTTTCTTCAAAACAAATTTAAGATATTCCTTTTATATAAGAATTATGACATTTATTATGGCTATGCATGGTATATAAGAATTATATAATTTTTAAAGGAAAATAGAGGTATATATGAATTACTACATTTATTAGGTCCATGCCTGATATATAATCATTAATTCATTTATCTTCACAAATCCCAAGAAATAATCATTACGGTAAGAATCACTAGGAATATCCCACTATAAAATAAGTAAATCATGAATCACTACAAATATCATTTTATATAAGCATTATAGCCTTAAATACCTAGGCATAGAAGAAAGGATATCACTCTATGAAATTTTAAGGATAATTAGTGAATTATGAAAAATAACTATTTTCTTTCACTTACACATTATTTTTATCATTTGGCAATTGACCAAAAACACGGAGTCATTTAAATATAAAATCCAAGACATCATTGAAAAAATAACAAGAAATCACACAAAAATCATGTGATGAGAAACACATATTAATCCATTAATCAATTATTTCACAATCGAGGGATTTCCAAACAAATAGATAGTAGTAATCTAGTTAAATTTCAATTCTATCCTAATGGATGACAAGTATAAATTGAAATTCATTAATTAATTAATTTAGGAATATATTATGTTTGAATAATTGAATTATGGTACATAATTTTCAATTAATATGACAATAGGATGGATGTTCAGTCGCCCGACTGTTAAATAACGATCAAAAAATTATTCTAGTAGTATTAAACCACAAGAAAGAAGGTAATGATGATCCCAAAATTTATCATAAATCAAAAATAATAATGGTCAAAAACAAAAATGTAAAAGGTTAATAGATTAGACCATAATAGATATAGAAAAAATGGAGAGAAGGGAAAACAAAAAAAGGACATTCCATGGATTGATCACAAAAATTAGACATCCTAAATGGGGGATGGTGCAATAAAATCACCATGGAGACACCCTAGGGTCTAGATTAAGAAATAATCAATCAAATAAAATGAGAAATTAGTATCATGAAACCCTTAAAACTAATACTTTTGAATTTATAGGGAATTTAATTCATTTACCCAAATTTTATTTCTTTTTAGAGGGATATTCCAAAAAGATCCATCACCTAGTATTATATTTAACTATGAGTTAATTTTACAAGGCATGTACAATTTACATGATGGGTACCTATTTTATTCTCTATTTGGTTTCATGACAAGTGTCTGACTGAATTTACAGATTATGCAATTCATTAACATGGTTTGTAATACATTTACAATGTTTGTAATTCACCAGCTCACAGCTTTCATTTAATTTTATATTCTAGGAACCAAACGACTTATAAATCCTTAAAAATAATGTAAATTCATCATAAATCCATATTTCACATTTATACCTAGACCTCATTATATCAATAAAAATATATTCTTAATTTTTAGGTCATTTTTTCCAGTAAATGGTATTGTTCTCTTAACAAGACTCATCCTCCATGGATAAAATTAAAACTCAAAGAGGAACATACATAAAAAATAATGTAATATTATAATGAGAAACATGAGATGACGGAAAAATGGGGAATGTTATCTCTGGTATGGAAATTATATTTTAGAAAACATAGACATTCTTAAAGAAAAATAAGTGTCTATAAAATAAACATGTTTCTAAAAAACATTTCTAAAGAATAGAAAAATATAATTAATCATATATGTCTTTAGATTATGAATCAAATCATTCTAAACTATAATATTGTGATGGTACTACACAAGGATAGAACACTATCCCACTAACTGTATTGTGATAAAAATACCTTAACATTCATGTGAGTTTGAAAATGATAGGGATGTTAGTCTTTGTCAGTTTTTATTTTTTAATTATATTTTCATTTTTACATAGTTATTTTTTATGTTGTTTTGGAATCATAATATATAAAATTAAATAAATAATTTTCATTGGTAAGTGAATATATTTATGGGAAAGCGTTATGTATCCAATGATGCTCCAAAAATGCACTTGTGATTTATAAAAATTTTCATTGCATACACACATCATATAAAAGATATAGAACCTATATAAAATTACCATGTTTATTCTAATGGCGTGTATAATGAATTATCTTCTCCACTATAAGGATAATAAAAAAATAAGTTGTAGTAAATGAATTCAATTTTATTATTTAAAAACTAAATAAATTATAACTATGAAGAGTTAAAGTAAAATAACTATTGATGGGTTTTCTACAATTGAGTGTTATGTTAAATTCATGATTAGGTAGAAATTTATGAATATACATTGGTTATAAATGGATATGTGTATAATTTAGCTGCATAGTTATTAATTGGATTATTGAATGTATCAATCATGATTATTATTTTTCAAGAAATAATTAAAACATATTAATAAAAATTGTCTGAAAAATAGATTAATCTGATGAAATTAAAATACACAAAGTCACTAGGGAACGAATATACCACATTTCAAGAATTAATAATTCAATAATTAATTTTTAGGTAAAGAGAATCATCATGAAGGTCATGAGGATTACAAATTTTATTTTAAAAAAGAGCAAAATTTCCCTTGCCAATAACTTTTAGTGGACATATAATATCAATATTGGCCTTGAATTCAGTAATTTTTGAAGATGTATTCCAACTCATTTTTTCCTCCAACAAATCAAATAGTTATTTCCAATAGATTTCCACTCAATATATACACTACAGTTTTAGTGATTGTAAAAAGATCAACAAAATTGCTAGCATATATTGGTATTTCAATTGAATCATTTTTACCCTTTATTCCTGAAGCAGGTGGAGTGAGACCAATGGTATTAGGTGAATATATCAATACAATAATGAAATACTTTTTTTAAAATAATATTATATACTTCAGTCATCATATTTCTCTATAGGAACATGTGTCAGTACAAACTCAGGGTCCTCCAGTCAATCCCATTCTTCTGTTGTTTTTAAAAATTATCAGTGGCCTCCACCACAATCACAAACTAACATTCTATCCCAAAATATATTTTATATATCCAAATTCTTGAAAATAATTGAACTCACAAATATTTTAAGAAATAGATGATTCGATATGAATATATGTAATGTTCTCTTTCACATGGAAATCAATTTTTTCTTGGATAAATTATGATTGTAACACATTAAAGATGGTTCATAGTTGAGTGCCCATTTCATCCATAAAATTTTTATTATGATAAAACTGTTATACAAAATTTTTCTCTTTGGTATTTAAGTCTTCTTATCTCCTAGATTAAAGGCATGAAATCAAATTTTTTTGGTACTATTATGTTTTAAATTTGGATGACTAAACTCTCATGTTCTAAAAATGTGATTAGATTTGTAGCATTATACTTTTATGGAGTGTTGATAGAGCCAATATTTTATTCATTATTTATATGCATTTAAATGTTTTAACCCAAAATAATTTACTAATATGAGATTTTTTGAATCTATTTTTGATTCATAATATCTTTATATACACATTATGAAAATTTCTTAATTTTGAAAATTTAATAGAATTTTATCACAACTGTATTTTTGGAATATCACTAAATTTATTAATATAATACAATAAGTTTGTTTTGGTTTCCGGGATTTATTTTCTTCTACTTTTTAATCATGGCCAAAAGATTATTCGATCATATAAAGGATTTAAAAATCCATGATGATGGAAAACATTCTGGGTAGACAGCATAGACCCCATATTTATAACTGAAGCATAACATGGGATAAAAACCTCCAATATGAATTATTACACACGAAATTGAACACGGAAAGTGTAACGCCCCGACCCCAGCTACCCAGAGTCGGTGCATTACTTCGAAACATTGGCATGATCACAAAAGATCAAGTCTCGAAAGACCAATTAGTTTAGTAGCCTTGGAAACACTAGATACACTCATAAGTCTTTCATTACATCAAAAAGTAAACAAACTATAATAACATGGTCTTCATAGTCCACACTCATATCCCTTTCTGACTACCCCTGCAGGTCATTCATAAAATACTTCTTCACATCCTGGAAAAATATTAAAACATTGAAAGGGGTGAGCTCAGATGCTCAGTAAGGTTTACAATATAGCAGAAGCTTTCATAAATAAACATTAACATTTAAGGCAATGTATAACTAAAGCAAAAGCCTTTTAAACATGAACATCAAAATAATATGTAAAAAGTAAAATGAGATAATGCCATTCACTTCTTCACATGGATATTCTACTGGTCGAATAATCACATGCAATATCAATAACCACTTTCATAATGAGGGAATGTATAATGCCAGACATTCTGAATCATTTTGTCAAGGCCTCAGCCAAGATGTCTAAAATGATTAAGGCCTCGGCCAAAACCATAAATCAAATTGGGAAAGGGCCTCGGCCAATTCCACGTCTAGTTGTCTCATGAGACCTACCGATGCATCGAGGAGCTATAGCGGGCTCCACCCGTCACTTATTAAGTCCAATACATTCCTCATATGAATAGGTTTAAACATAACATAAATATTCGTATTAAAACTAGCATACAAAACATCAACAATTTCTCCATAAACTATGGATGGTATAAAAATAACACATCCACAGTCAAATATTTCACAAAATGTTCAATGGGAGTTTTGTATCATAAATAAATTTCAATTAAACTTAAAACCCATCAAAGGATGTTGACATGGATGAAATCAAAGCTATTTGAGAGAAATATCTCTTTTTTTTAAATCATTTAAAAGTCCCATAATTATAAAATAATACATTTACTTTGAAAATATTCTTATAAGCTTGTAAGGGAAGCTTCGACGAAGTTATAATGGCGGAAAATAGCCGCACCCTCCGTATAAGTTAACAAAACATTCTTACCGTAAATTTGTCAAAAAGGTCAAAAAGTACATTGTTTGGAAAACGATGGTAAGATTCCTTTCAAAAACTTATAAGGGTATAAATGACTTTAACCCATTTTCCATTTAATAGTAAAAATGTTTTGAATGACATTTTGAAGAAACATGGATGTGGATGATAACGAGGTCCCAGTAGATAATTATGTATAAACAACCTTGGATAATGAAGAGGTTGTGAAGTAAACCCTTACCTTGTACTTTTCCTTGTTTGGGGTAGGTTAACCTCCTGTATAATGGTGAAATAATTGTTATTAAATTATACATGAATCATATACATTCATATGATATCATATATGATCTTTTAACATTGATTCGTTAACAATATCTTAGATTTATTGTTGTTTCGGGTGTTAACTTACTCGTTTTCTTTTATATGTTTTGTTACGTAAGTCGTGTTTTTCATGGATAGGTTGTATCTTATTCATATCCAGAATGATATCATGTCCTTAAACATTATTTTTAAATCATAAAATGATAATTATACTTGAATGGATACGATGGAGAATGAATCTCATCGCGTTCGTGGAGACAGTAGTCCGTAAGTACGCACGAGCGACAATATTATTATTTTGATATTAAAATAATATATAATTGGATAGTATATAATATATAAAGAATAATTATCATGTTATATTTATTATTTACATGAATTACATATCATTATTATACCCATCTAAATAATAATATATTGAATAACAATTACACCACGACGTGGAGACGGTAAGCCGTACGTATGCACGTATGGTGACATGTCATTAAAATGATGGGTAGAATACTGAATATGGTTGTTCCGTATTTTTAATAACATCAAAGTATATAGAAGATACTGTAGTTATAATTTTATAATTGAAATAATAAACATAGAGGGAGTGGAAGAAGAAAGAAACTTGAAAGAGGGTGATGAAAACGTTACCTCTTCTTCTAGTTCTTCCTTTTGATTTGATCAAAAGGACTCCTTAGGATGGCTTTCTGACTAAAGTAAAGCTTCTAGAATGAAGGGAGAGAAGTTGGGAGAGTATTTGGGAAGAGGTTGGCCGAATGAAAAGGCTTGAAAGTGTGAATAAGGTGGTAGAGGTGGGGGCCTTTTATAAGAGGAGAGGAGGGGATCTTTTGGAAAGATTGAAATGTTACATTATTATACAATGATTTTCGGATTCTAAAGGTCCCACAATTATATAATTCGTGGATAAGGTGATAAGGGTTCGAAATCACCTCATCCAATAGGCTTTGGACAAGTGTAACCCTTGGATTTTGCATTATCTTCTCATTTTATTTAAATCGTTAAATAATGAGGTCATCGCTGCATCATCATGATGTCATTAATAATTTAATTTATTTAATGTCTAAAAATTATAAAAAAAATTCTATGATGTAGTAAATCTTTTTAGCATTCCAATGACTATTTATAGTCAAAACTATGACTTGTATAACCCCATGTAAAAATTGTTTTAGTAAAACATTTCATGTTTGTGTCATCTTTTACTTTAACATTAAATAAAAGGTATTTATGTCATTTTCCAACTAAAGTGGCTCCATGGGGTCCCCAAGTTGACACATGGATTTTATTGGTCGGCCATGACACATCAAATGAGGGTAGGACATGTGTCAAGCTCATCTCATATTATTAAAACATTATTTTTACCTTAAACTACACTAATTACCTCTAATCGTGATTAAGAACTTAAAAGTTACTATTCACCAAAAATTATTTTAATCTCATTGAACCACATTTTACTTCTTAATGACAACCATATATGTCGGATTTTTAAAAATCAAATCACAGAGGTGGTAATATTTCATTTTAACGAAAAATCAGTTATTTAACTTCCACTTAGTGGTTTCACTATTCATCAAAAATTGATGTTTTTCAGAACAATGCCAAAATTTCACCCTAAGCTATAATTGATATTCCGAATTCAAAAATGATGTCTATTTTACCAAATTCCAAACATATAATTTGCATTAATTAATTTTATAATTAATTCCCACTGTCACAACAAATAGTGTGTTTTTAAGAAACAATTTATATCAAAAGATTGGCAATTGGTTATGTCTAATTTCAATGTTAAATTAATTCTAATGACCACCATTGGATAAAATGGTAAAAATATATTCCAATTATACTTTAAAACCACTAAATAGTATAATTTATCACTATAAATTATTTTGATTCAAAAAGTTGTTTTTAAGTAATTTTCACTATTCATAAAAAATTAGAAGTTCTTAGAAAAATACCAAAAATTCAACATAGGCTAATTTCGATATTCCGAATCCAAAAATGAATTCCATTTTGATAAATAAAATTTATAAAATTTCAAAAAGTAGGTATTACTATTCACAACGGCAAGTTTAATTAGTTGTGGTGTGTGTTAGAGCTCAAGGTTGCGTACAACACACGCTATTGCATTATTCGAAGGGAAACGTACCATGGAAGCTTGGGGTGTTACATTCTCCCCTCCTTCAAATAATTGCGTCCTCGCAATTTCTAGGGTATTAAAGCATAAAAAGACTCGGGTGGTTCTTCATCATATGTTCCTCAGGTTCCCACGTTGCCTCTTCCATTTTATGATTTCTCCACAAAACCTTTACCAGACGAGTCGTCCGGTTTCTCAGCACCTGCTCCCTCACATCAAGAATTCTGATGGGCTCTTCGCAATAAGATAGATCGGGTTCCAGTTCTAATTCCTCATAAGTAAGTACATGTGTTGGGTCGGGCATGTATTTTCTCAATAGCGATATGTGGAAAAAATCGTGAACTTTGGAGAGATTTGGCGGCATCGCCAAACGATAAGCTACATCCCCAATACGATCTAGAATTTCGAAAGGTCTGATGTACCTGGGACTCAACTTACCCTTCTTACCGAAACTTATAACTCCCTTCCATGGAGATACCTTTAGAAAAACATGATCTCCCACCTGAAATTCCAAAACCTTTCTTCTCTTATCGGCATAGCTCTTCTGCCTACTTTGAGCTGCTTTGATGTGGTTTTGGATTACCTTCACCTTTTCCATTGTTTCTTCCACCAGTTCTGGTCCCATAAGCTTTCTTTCACCAACGTCATCCCAACAGGTTGGTGTACGACATCTTTTTCCATATAACGCTTCATAAGGTGCCATCTGAATGCTTGAATGGAAGCTATTTTTATAGGAAAATTCTACCAGTGGTAAATATTGATCCCACATACCCTGAAAGTCGAGAGAGCATGATCTCAACATGTCTTCTAAGGTTTGAATAGTCCGTTCTGATTGTGCATCTGTTTGAGGGTGATAGGCAGTGCTCAAACGAAGTTCTGTATCCAAGTCCTTTTGAAGACTTTTCCAGAATATTAAAGTAAAACGAGGATCACGATCAGAAACAATCGACAGGGGTACTCCATGAAGTCTTACAACTTCGTTAATATATAGTCTTGCTAGACGTTCAAGTGGTAGATCCTCCCGTATAGCCAAGAAATGTGGTGACATAGTAAGACGATCAACAATTACCCATATTGCATCATTCCTTCTAGGAGTCTTTGTTAGTCCCAGGACAAAGTCCATCGTAATATTATCCCATTTCCACTCAGGTATGGGAAGAGGTTGCAATACTCCACCATGATGTTTCCTTCCAGCTTTCACTTGTTGAAAAACCATACACCTCGACACAAAATCAGCAATCTCCCTCTTCATATTGTCCCACCAAAAATGTTCCTTCAAATCTCTATACATTTTGGTGCTCCCAGGGTGTATAGAGAAATTGGAACTATGAGCATCATCCAACAATTCCCTTTTTAGATCAGGTATATCGGGAACACAAAGTCTCTTCCTGAATTTCAAAATTCCATCCTTATACACAAAGTCCCTCAATCTTCCATCATTCATATCTTTAATCTTCTTCTTTAATTCTTCATCATCGGTCTGAGAACTCTTAATCCTTTCTAGTAATGATGGATTGGTAACCATTTGAAAAATCATTGATGTTTCACCTTCCCTAGTTATTCCCATGTCCATCTTCACTAGATCCATGAAAATTGGATCCCTTTCAATTCTTATCACATTCAAAACTCCATGGTCTTTTCTGCTCAAAGCATCTGCCACCTTGTTTGCCTTCCCCGGGTGGTAATGTATCATGCAATCAAAATCCTTGAGTAGTTCAAGCCATCACCTTTGACTCATGTTGAGTTCTTTTTGTGAGAAAATATACTTTAAACACTTGTGATCAGTATAAATATCACATTTTTTACCATAGAGGTAATGTCTCCATATCTTTAAAGCAAAGATCACAACTTCTAACTCATGATCATGAGTAGGATAGTTTTTCTCATGAATTTTTAGCTGTCGTGATGCATAGGCAGTAACCTTATCAATCTGCATAAGGACACAACCAAGTCCTTTCTTCGATGCATTACTATAAATAACAAACCCATCATTCCCTGATTGTAGAGTCGATACAGGTGCGTTGACTAATCTTCTCTTCGGTTCTTCAAAACATTCTTCACACTCTTTTGTCCAGAAAAATTTAATCCCTTTACGTGTGAGCCTTGTCAATGGGTTAGCCAATCTGGGAAAATTCTGGACAAAATGTCGATAATAACCTGCTAAACCAATAAAACTGTGTACCTCAGTTATATTTGTCGGTGCTGGCCATTCTTGGATTGACTTGGTTTTAGAAGGATCAACAGAAATTCCATCCTTAGAGACAATATGGCCAAGAAATGAAATCTCTTGAAGCCAGAATTCACACTTGCTAAATTTCCCATATAATTCATGTCTTCTAAGAGTCTTTAGGATAATGCATAAGTGATTTTCATGATCTTTGTGGATTTTGTAGTATACCAAGATATCATCAATAAATACCACTACAAAGTCATCAAGATATTCCTTGAAAACTCTATTCATTAGATCCATGAAAACAAGGTGTGCATTAGTCAATCCAAAAGGCATTACTGTAAACTCGTAATGCCTGTACCGTGTTCGAAATGCTGTCTTTGGAATGTCTTCCTTCTTCACACACAACTGATGGTATCTATACCGAAGGTCAATCTTTGAAAAGTATTGAGCTCCATGTAGTTGGTCAAAAAAATCATCAATGCGAGGTAGTGGATACTTGTTCTTTATTGTTATAGCAGTGATATCCCTATAGTCGATGCACAACCTCATAGATCCATATTTCTTCTTAACAAAAAGAACAGGGGCTCCCCAAGGAGAAACACTAGGGAGAGTAAATTCCTTATTACTCAATTCCTCTAGTTGTTTCTTTAGTTCAACTAATTCCACAGTGGCCATTCTATAAGGGGTATTCAATATGGGTCTTGATCCAGGAATTAAATCAATGGAAAACTCAACTTCTCGTTCTGGAGGATGTCCAGGTAAATCTTCTGGAAACACATCAACATATTCTCTCACAATAGGTACATCCTCTATTTGAATATTCCTTTCCTCACCCTCAGTAATTTCCTTCTCTTCCTCCCCAATAATTTAATTTAGTTGAGCTACTGGGGGTGGATCTAGATAAGAATTATGTGGCGACGATTCTGCTCTAAAGATAAGGTGTTCCTTATCATCATCATCAAGAATCGTAACCTCTTTCCTCTTACAATAATTTTGGCATCATGGTCCGAAAGCCAATCCATACAGAGGATTATATCAAATTCAATCATTGGTATGACGATGAGATCAGCAGGTAAAGAACATTTAAGTGCTCTAATGGGAACTAATGGACAAAACTTTGTTGCAACAATACTTCCCTTGGGGGTTTTGACGGACAACTCCCTTGTTAAATCAAATTGGAAATATCTAATTTTCTTAACAAACTGGGAAGATATGAAACAATGCGATGATCCAGAATCAAATAATGCATTTGATAAACTTGAGGAAACCATTAAATTACCTGCCACCACGTCTTTCGGAGCTTCCACCTCAGCAGTAGTGATAGCATAAGCCTGACCCTGATCCCTTGGCCTCTTCTGAGGTAAGTTCCCCTAACACTTAGGACATTCATTTGCATAATGCCCCTTCTCTATACAATTA
This sequence comes from Viscum album, assembly GCA_963277665.1. Taxonomy (NCBI): domain Eukaryota; kingdom Viridiplantae; phylum Streptophyta; class Magnoliopsida; order Santalales; family Viscaceae; genus Viscum; species Viscum album. The sequence goes on along the minus strand of OY728148.1, from coordinate 1,852,192,838 downwards.
TATCATTCCACGTTGATAGCTGCTTTCTTTCCCTTTCATTCATGAGCTTGGTGGTCTTTTTCACCACACTTGTAACATACTCCTTTTCCTTTTAGACAGGCACCAGGGTGCTTCCTACCACAATTATCACAAGGTGGAAATTCATTTCTACCCTTCTTCCCTATTTCCTTATTTCCTTTCCAGAGTTTTCAGCGGATCTCTTCTTATCTTGCTTTGATTTAAAGTCATAAGACTTAGAGAATTCCTTTTCCGTCTTGATAGCGCACGAGACAATACCTTCGTATGAAGAGAAGGTTTGTGATACTAAAGCTCGACGGAGAAATGGTTTTAACCCATCAAAGAAACGATCAGTCTTACTTCTTGGGTTACGTATGTAATCTGCAGCATACCTCGCTAACCTTGTAAAGTTAGCCTCATACTTTGCGACATTCTCATCCTCCTTCTGCCTCAGACTCAGAAGTTGCCTTTCCATATCCGCTCGATGGTCTCGAGGAAAGTATTTTTCTAAGAACAGCTCTTTGAACTCCTACCATTCCATGTTTGTTAATTCATCATCTTCCTTTGTGTTTTGAATTAGTGACCACCATTGATCGGCATCTCCAGTGAGGCGGTAAACTACCATGACAACTTTCTCCCTTTCACTACCCCCCTAGGCATGGAATATTTTCTCTAAGAAATTTATCCATCGCTCAGCTACTATAGGATTTGTACTCCCATTGAAGGTTGGTGGTTGTTTCCTCATGAAACGGTCTAGCATTGATCCTCCACATTGCAGATCAGGGTTCTCCATACGAGTAAGGTTATTATTCATAACCTGCGTGAGTTGTCCCAGTACGGTGAGAAGCTGATCATCACCAGTTGTATCACTAGCTCCACCATAATTATCTTGAGCAGGAGGGAAATCCCTACACGGAGTGCGTGCATTGATACGGTTTCCATTCCTTCCACTAGGCGCCATTTCTTAACAATGGCATAAACTAATTAGTTTATGAAATAAAATACATAATTCCATATTTGTAAAATACTTTACATAAATTGAACTATTTATGGATATAATCCATAATCATAAAAAGAAATGTTTCCTTTGAGGAATTATATACTCATAACCCTTCATAGTGGTTTGTAAAGAAAATGAGAATTATCCTAAGCATATCCCCCGGGAGTATCGTAACCAAGAGTGCAGCAAGGCCCATTTTCATGCACCAGTACCCGTTCGAGTCTAGCTCAAAGCGGTGTTTTCGGGTTTTACCCCTAGGTACATCTGTGCCAGAGCCGCCTATACCTTCTCGTATCCATACAGGGATGTATTGCTTGGAAAACTCACAAAATCTCTATAATACCAAAATTCAAGGAAGTTTTTCTATACTAATCCTCAAAGTCTATCTTCAGGCTATGTGCTCTAATCAGAGTTTATCTAAATCTAGCTTCCAAGGTTAGTACTAAACTTCCTCTGATACCAACTGTAACGCCCCGACCCCAGCTACCCAGAGTCGGTGCATTACTTCGTAACATTGGCATGATCACAAAAGATCATATCTCGAAATACCGATTAGTTTAGTAGCCTTGGAAACACTAGATACATTCATAAGTCTTTCATTACATCAAAAAGTAAACAAACTATAATAACATGGTCTTCATAGTCCACACTCATATCCCTTTCTGACTACCCCTACAGGTCATTCATAAAATACTTCTTCACATCCTGGAAAAATATTAAAACATTGAAAGGGGTGAGCTCAGATGCTCAGAAAGGTTAACAATATAGCGGAAGCTTTCATAAATAAACATTAACATTTAAGGCAATGTATAACTAAAACAAAAGCCTTTTAAACTTGAACATCAACATAATATGGCAAAAGTAAAATGAGATAATACCATTCACTTATTCACATGGATATTCTACTGGTCGAATAATCACATGCAATATCAATAACCACTTTCATAATGAGGGAATGTATAATGCCAGACATTCTGAAACATTTTGTCAAGGCCTCGGCCAAGACGTCTAAAATGATTAAGGCCTCGGCCAAAACCTTAAATCAAATTGGGAAAGGGCCTCGACCAATTCCACGTCTAGTTGTCTCATGAGACCTACCGATGCATCGAGGAGCTATAGCGGGCTCCACCCGTCACTTATTAAGTCCAATACATTCCTCGTATGAATAGGTTTAAACATAACATAAATATTCGTATTAAAACTAGCATACAAAACGTCAAAAATTTCTCCATAAACTATGGATGGTATAAAAATAACACATCCATAGCCAAATATTTCACAAAATGTTCAATGGGAGGTTTGTATCATAAATCTATTTCAATTAAACTTAAAACCCATCAAAGGATATTGAGATGGATGAAATCAATTCTATTTGAGAGAAATATCTCTCTTTTTTTTAAAATAATTTAAAAGTCCTATAATTATAAAATAATACATTTACTTTGAAAATATTCTTATAAGCTTGTAAGGGAAGCTTCGACGAAGTTATAATGGCAGAAAATAGCCACACCCGCTGTATAAGTTAACAAAACATTCTTACCATAAATTTGTCAAAAAGGTCAAAAAGTACATTGTTTGGAAAATGACGGTAAGATTCCTTTCAAAAACGTATAAGGGTATAAATGACTTTAACCAATTTTCTATTTAATAGTAAAAATGTTTTGAAAGACATTTTTAAGAAACATGGATGTGGATGATAACGACGTCCCAGTAGATAACTATGTATAAACAACCTTGGATAATGAAGAGGTTGTGAAGTAAACCCTTACCTTGTACTTTTCCTTGGTTAGGGTAGGTTAACCTCCTGTATAATGGTGAAATAATTGTTATTAAATTATACAAGAATCATATACATTCATATGATATCATATATGATCTTTTAACATTTCTTCGTTAACAATATCTTAGATTTATCGTTGTTTCGGGTGTTAACTTACTCGTTTTCTTTTATATGTTTTGTTACGTAAGTCGTGTTTTTCATGGATAGGATGTATTTTATTCATATCTATAATGATATCATGTCCTTAAACATTATTTTTAAATCATCAAATGATAATTATACTTGAATGGATACGACGGAGAATGAATCTCATCGCGTTCGTGGAGACGGTAGTCCGTACGTACGCACGAGCGACAATATCATTATTTTGATATTAAAATAATATATAATTGGATATTATATCATATATACAGAATAATTATCTTGTTATATTTATTATTTAGATGAATTACATATCATAATTATACCCATCTAAATAATAATATATTGAATAACAATTACACCACGACGTGGAGACGGTAAGCCGTACGTACGCACGTATGGTGACATGTCATTAAAATGATGGGTAGAATACTGAATATGGTTGTTCCATATTTATAATAACATCACATTATATTGAAGACACTGGAGTTATAATTTTAGAATTGAAATAATAAACAAATAGGGAGTGGAAGAAGAAAGAAACTTGAAAGAGGGTGATGAAAACGTTACCTCTTCTTCGGGTTCTTCCTTTTGATTTGATCAAAAGGACTCCTTAGGATGGCTTTCTGACTAAAGTAAAGCTTCTAGGATGAAGGTAGAGAAGTTGGGAGAGTATTTGGGCAGAGTTCGGCCGAACCAAATGGCTTGAAAGTGTGAATAAGGTGGTAGAGGTGGGGGCCTTTTATAAGTGGAGAGGAGGGGCTCTTTTGGAAAGATTGAAATGTTACATTATTATACAATGCTTTTCGGATTCTAAAGGTCCCAAACTTATATAATTCGTGTATAAGGTGATAAGGGTTCGAAATATCCCCATACAATAGGCTTTGGACAAGTGTAAGCCTTGGATTTTGCATTATCTTCTCATTTTATATAAAATGTTAAATAATGAGGTCATCGCTGCATCATCATGATGTCATAAATTATTTAATCTATTTAATGTCTAAAAATTATAAAAAAAATAATATGATGTAGGAAATCTTTTTAGATTTCCAATGACTATTTATAGTCAAAAATATGACTTGTATAACCCCATGTAAAATTGTTTTAGTAAAACATATCATGTTTGTGTCATCTTTTACTTTAACATTAAATAAAAGGTCTTTATGTAATTTTCCAACTAAAGTGGCTCCATGGGGTCCCCAAGTTGACCCATGGATTGTATTGGTCTGCCATGACACATCCAATGAGGGTAGGACATGTGTCAAGCTCATCTCATATTATTAAAACATTATTTTTACCGTAAACTACACTAATTACCTCTAATCGTGATTAAGAACTTAAAAGTTACTATTCACAAAAAATTATTTTAATCTCATTGAACCACATTTTACTTCTTAATGACAACCATGTATGTCAGATTTTGAAAAATCAAATCACAGAGGTGGTAATATTTCATTTAAACGAAAAATCAGTTATTTAACTACCACTTAGTGGTTTCACTATTCATCAAAAATTGAAGTTTTTCAGAACAATGCCAAAATTTCACCCTAAGCTATAATTGATATTCCGAATTCAAAAATGATGTCTATTTTACAAAATTCCAAACATATAATTTGCATTAATTAATTTTATAATTAATTCCCGCTGTCAGAACAAATAGCGTGTTTTTAAGAAACAATTTATATCAAAAGTTTGGCAATTGTTTATGTCTAATTTCAATGTTAAATTAATTATAATGACCACCATTGAATAAAATGGTAAAAATATATTCCAATTATACTTTAAAACCACTAAATAGTATAATTTATCACTATAAATTATTTTGATTAAAAAAGTTGTTTTTAAATATTTTTCACTATTCATAAAAAATTAGAAGTTCTTAGAAAAATACCAAAAATTCAACATAGGCTAATTTCGATATTACGAATCAAAAAATGAAGTCCATTTTGATAAATAAAATTTATCAAATTTCATAAAGTAGGTATTACTATTCACAACGGCTAGTATAATTAGTTGTGGCGTGTGTTAGAGCTCGAGGTTGCGTACAACACACGCTATTGCATTATTCGAAGGGAAACGTACCGTGGAAGCTTGTGGTGTTACATTCTCCCCTACTTCAAATAATTGCATCCTCACAATTTCTAGGGTAATACTGCATAAAAAGACTCGGGTGGTTCTTCATCATATGTTTCTCAGGTTCTCATGTTGCCTCTTCCATTTTATGATTTCTCCAATAAACCTTTACCAGACGAGTCGTCCGGTTTCTCAGCACCTGCTCCCTCACATCAAGAATTCTGATGGGCTCTTCGCAATAAGATAGATCGGGATCCAGTTCTAATTCCTCATAAGTAAGTACATGTGTTAGGTCGGGCATGTATTTTCTCAATAGCGATATGTGGAAAACATCATGAACTTTGGAGAGATTTGGCGGCATCGCCAAACGATAAGCTACATCCCCAATACGATCTAGAATTTCGAAAGGTCCGATGTACCTGGGACTCAACTTACCCTTCTTACCAAAACGTATAACTCCCTTCCATGGAGATACCTTTAGGAAAACATGATCTCCCACCTGAAATTCCAAAACCTTTCTTCTGTTATCGGCATAGCTCTTCTGCCTACTTTGAGCTGCTTTGATGTGGTTTTGGATTACCTTCACCTTTTCCATTGTTTTTTCCACCAGTTCTGGTCCCACAAGCTTTCTTTCACCAACGTCATCCCAACAGGTTGGTGTACGACATCTCTTTCCATATAACGTTTCATAAGGTTCCATCTGAATGCTTGAATGGAAGCTATTGTTATAGGAAAATTCTACCATTGGTAAATATTGATCCCACATACCCTGAAAGTCAAGAGAGCATGATATCAACATGTCTTCTAAGGTTTGAATAGTCCGTTCTGATTGTCCATCTGTTTGAGGGTGATAGGCAGTGCTCAAACGAAGTTCTGTATCCAAGGCCTTTTGAAGACTTTTCCAGAATCTTAAAGTAAAACGAGGATCACGATCAGAAACAATTGATAGGGGTACTCCATGAAGTCTTACAACTTCGTTAATATATAGTCTTGCTAGACGTTCAAGTGGTAGATCCTCCCGTATAGCCAGAAAATGTGCTGACTTAGTAAGACGATCAACAATGACCCATATTGCATCATTCCTTCTAGGAGTCTTTGGTATTCCCATGACAAAGTCCATCGTAATGTTATCCCATTTCCACTCAGGTATGGGAAGAGGTTGCAATACTCCACTAGGATGTTGCCTTCCAGCTTTCACTTGTTGACAAACCATACACCTCGACACAAAATCAGCAATCTCCCTCTTCATATTGTCCCACCAAAAATGTTCTTTCAAATCTCTATACATTTTGGTGCTCCCAGGGTGTATAGAGAAATTGGAACTATGAGCATCATCCAACAATTCCCTTTTTAGATGAGGTATATCGGGAACACAAAGTCTCTTCCTGAGTTTCAAAATTCCATCCTTATATACAAAGTCCCTCAATCTTCCATCATTCGCATCTTTAATCTTCTTCTGAAATTCTTTATCATCGGTCTGAGAACTCTTAATCCTTTCTAGTAATGATGGTTTGGTAACCATTTGAAAAAGCATTGATGTTTCACCTTCCCTAGTTATTCCCATGTCCATCTTCACTAGATCCATGAAAATTGGATCCCTATCAATTCTCATCACATTCAAAACTCCATGGTCTTTTCTGCTCAAAGCATCTGCCACCTTGTTTGCCTTCCCCGGGTGGTAATGTATCATGAAATCATAATCCTTGAGTAGTTCAAGCCATCGCCTTTGCCTCATGTTGAGTTCTTTTTGTGAGAAAATATACTTTAAACTCTTGTGATCAGTATAAATATCACATTTTTCACCATAGAGGTATTGTCTCCATATCTTTAAAGCAATGATCACAACTGCTAACTCAAGATCATGAGTAGGATAGTTTTTCTCATGAATTTTTAGCTATCGTGATGCATATGTAATAACCATATCATTCTGCATAAGGACACAATCAAGTCCTTTCTTCGATGCATCACTACAAATAACAAACCCATCATTCTCCAATGGTAGAGTCAATACAGGGGCATTGAATAATATTATCTTCAGTTCTTCAAAACATTCTTCACACTCTTTTGTCCAGACAAATTTAATCCCTTTACGTGTGAGCTTTGTCAATGGGTTAGCCAATCTGGAAAAATTCTGGAAAAAATGTCGATAATAACCTACTAAACCAATAAAACTACGTACCTCAGTTATACATGTCGGTGCTGGCCATTCATGGATTGCCTTGGTTTTAGAAGGATCAATGGAAATTCCATCCTTAGAGAGAATATGTCCAAGAAAAGAAATCTCCTGAAGCCAGAATTCACACTTGGTAAATTTCCCATATAATTCATGTCTTCTATGAGTCATCAGGATAATACGTAAGTTATTTTCATGATCTTCGTGGCTTTTGGAGTATACCAATATATCATCAATAAATACCACTACAAAGTCATCATGATATTCCTTGAAAACTCTATTCATTAGATTCATGAAAACAGAGGGTGCATTAGTCAATCCAAAAGGCATTACTGTAAACTCGTAATGCCCGTACCTTGTTCGAAATGCTGTCTTTGGAACGTCTTCCTTCTTCACACACAACTGATGGTATCCAGACCGAAGGTCAATCTTTGAAAAGTATTGAGCTCCATGCAGTTGGTCAAACAAATCATAAATGTGAGGTAGGGGATACTTGTTCTTTATTGTTACAGCATTGATCTCCCTATAGTCGATGCACAACCTCATAGACCCATCTTTCTTCTTAACAAAAAGAACAGGGCTCCCCAAGGAGAAACACTAGGGTGAATAAATCCCTTATTACTCAATTCCTCTAGTTGTTTCTTTAGTTCAACTAATTCCACATTGGCCATTCTATAAGTGGTCTTCGATATGGGTCTTGATCCAGGAATTAAATCAATGGAAAACTCAACTTCTCATTCTGGAGGATGTCCAGGTAAATATTCTGGAAACACATCAATATATTCTCTCACAATAGGTACATCCTCTATTTGAATATTCCTTTCCTCACCCTCAGTAATTTCCTTCTCTTCCTCCCCAATAATTGAATTTAGTTGAGCTACTGGGGGTGGATCTAGATAAGAATTATGTGGCGACGATTCTGCTCTAAAGATAAGGTGTTCCTTATCATCATCATAAAGAATCGTAACCTCTTTCCTCTTACAATAAATTTTTGCATCATGGTCCGAAAGCCAATCCATACCGAGGATTATATCAAATTCAATCATGGGTATGACGATTAGATCAGAAGGTAAAGAACATTTAGGTGCTCTAATGGGAACTAATCGACAAAACTTTGTTGCAACAATACTTCCCTTAGGGGTTTTGACCGACAACTCCCTTGTTAAATCAAATTGGAAATATCTAATTTTATTAACAAACTAGGAAGATATGAAACAATGCGATGATCCAGAATCAAGTAATGCATTTGGTAAACTTGAGGAAACCATTAAATTACCTTTCACCACGTCTTTCGGAGCTTCCACCTCAGCAGTAGTGATAGCATAAGCCTAACCCTGATCCCTTGGCCTCTTCTGAGGAAAGTTCTCCTGACGCTTACGACATTCATTTGCATAATGTCCCTTCTCTCTACAATTATAGCATTCCACGTTGACAACCGCTTTCTTTCCCTTGGATTCATGAGCATGGTGGCCTTTTTCAACACACTTGTAACATACTCCTTTTCCTTTTAGACAGGCACCAGGGTGCTTCCTACCACAATTATCACAGGGTGGAAATTCATTTCTACACTTCTTCCCTGTTTCCTTATTTCCTTTCCAGAGTTATCAGCGGATCTCTTCTTATCTTGCTTTGCTTTAAAGTCATAAGACTTAGAGAATTCCTTTTTCTTCTTGATAGCGCACGAGACAATACCTTCGTATGAAGAGAAGGTTTGTGATACTAAAGCTCGACGGAGAAATGGTTTTAACCCATCAAAGAAACGATCAGTCTTACTTCTTGGGATACGTATGTAATCTGCAGCATACCTCTCTAACCTTGTAAAGTTAGCCTCATACTTTGCGACATTCTCATCCTCCTTCTGCCTCAGACTCAGAAATTTCCTTTCCATATCCGCTCGATGGTATCGAGGAAAGTATTTTTCTAAGAACAGCTCTTTTAACTCCTGCCATTCCATGTTTGTTAATTCATCATCTTCCTTTGTGTTTTGAATTAGTGACCACCATTGATCGGCATCTCCAGTGAGGCGGTAAACTGCCATGACAACTTTATCCCTTTCACTACCCCCAAGGCATGGAATATTTTCTCTAAGGAATTTATCCATTGCTCAGTTACTATAGGATTTGTAATCCCATTGAAGGTTGGTGGTTGTTTCCTCATGAAACGGCCTAGAATTGATCCTCCACATTGTGGATCAGGGTGCTCCATACGAGTAAGTTTATTATTCATAACCTGCGTGTGTTGTCCCAGTACGGTGACAAGCTGATCAGCACCAGTTGTATCACTAGCTCCACCATAATTATCTTGAGCAGGAGGGAAATCCCTACACGGAGTGCGTGCATTGATACGGTTTCCATTCCTTCCACTAGGCGCCATTTCTAAACAATGGCATAAACTAGATTAGTTTATGAAATAAAATACATAATTCCATATTTGTAAAATACTTTACATAAATTGCACTATTTATGGATATATTCCATAATCATAAAAAGGAATGTTTCTTTTGAGGAAGTATATACTCATAACCCTTCATAGTGGTTTGTAAAGAAAATGATAATTATCATAAGCATATCCCCAGGGAGTGTCGTAACCAAGAGTGCAGCAAAGCCCGTTGTCGTGCACCAGTTCCCGTTCGAGTCTAGCTCAAAGTGGTGTTTTTGAGTTTTACCCCTAGGTACATCTGTTCCAGAGCCGCCTCTACCTGCTCGTATCCAAACAGGGATGTATTACTCAGAAAACTCACAAAATCTCTATAATACCAAAATTCTAGGAAGTTTTCCTATACTAATCCTCAAAGTCTATCTTCGGTCTATGTGCTCTAATCAGATTTTATCTAAATCTATCTTCCAAGGTTAGTACTAAACTTCCTCTAATACCAACTGTAACGCCCCGAACCCAGTTACCCATATTCGGTTCATTACTTCGTAACATTGGCATGATCACAAAAGATCAAGTCTCGAAAGACCCATTAGTTTAGTAGCCTTGGAAACACTGGATACATTCATAAGTCTTTCATTACATCAAAAAGTAAACAAACTATAATAACTTGGTCTTCATAGTCCACACTCATATCCCTTTCAGACTACCCCTGCAGGTCATTCATAAAATACATCTTCACATCCAGGAAATATATTAAAACATTGAAAGCGGTGAGCTCAGATACTCAGTAAGGTTAACAATATAGTGGAAGCTTTCATAAATAAACATTAACATTTAAGGCAATGTATAACTAAAACAAAAGCCTTTTAAACTTGAACATCAACATAATATGGCAAATTTAAAATGAGATAATGCCATTCACTTCTTCACATGGATATACTACTGGTCGAATAATCACATGCAATATCAATAACCACTTTTATAATGAGGGAATGTATAATTCCATACATTCTGAAACATTTTGTCAAGGCCTCGGCCAAGACGTCTAAAATGATTAAGGCCTCGGCCAAAACCATAAATCAAATTGGGAAAGGGCCTCGGCCAATTCCACGTCTAGTTGTCTCATGAGACCTACCGATGCATTGAGGAGCTATAGCGGGCTCCACCCGTCACTTATTAAGTCCAATACATTCCTCATATGAATAGGTTTAAACATAACATAAATATTCGTATTAAAACTAGCATACGAAACATCAAAAATTTCTCCATAAATTATGGATGGTATAAAAATAACACATCCATAGTAAAATATTTCACAAAATGTTCAATGGGAGTTTGGTATCATAAATCAATTCCAATTAAACTTAAAACCCATCAAAGGATGTTGACATGGATGAAATCAAAGCTATTTGAGAGAAATATCTATATCTTTTTTTTAAATCATTTAAAAGTCCCATAATTATAAAATAATACATTTACATTGAAAATATTCTTATAAGATTGTAAGGGAAGCTTCGACGAAGTTATAATGACAGAAAATTTCCGCACCCGCCGTATAAGTTTACAAAACATTCTTACCTTAAATTTGTCAAAAAGGTCAAAAAGTACATTGTTTGGAAAACGACGGTAAGATTCCTTTCAAAAATGTATAAGGGTATAAGTGACTTTAACCCATTTTCCCTTAAATATTAAAAATGTTTTGAAAGACATTTTTAAGAAACATGGATGTGGATGATAAAGAGGTCCCAGTAGATAATTATGTATAAACAACCTTGGATAATGAAGAGGTTGTGAAGTAAACCCTTACCTTGTACTTTTCCTTGGTTGGGGTAGGTTAACCTCCTGTATAATGGTGAAATAATTGTTATTAAATTATACAAGAATCATATACATTCATATGATATCATATATGATCTTTTAACATTGCTTCGTTAACAATATCTTAGATTTATCGTTGTTTCGAGTGTTAACTTACTCGTTTTCTTTTATTAGTTTTGTTACGTAAGTCATGTTTTTCATGGATAGGTTGTATCTTATTCATATCCAGAATGATATCATATCCTTAAACATTATTTTTAAATCATCAAATGATAATTATACTTGAATGGATACAATGGAGAATGAATCTCATCGCGTTTGTGGAGACGGTAGTCCGTACGTACGCACGGGCGACAATATCTTTATTTTGATATTAAAATAATATATAATTGGATAGTATATCATATATAAAGAATCATTATCATGTTATATTTATTATTTACATGAATTACATATCATTATTATACCCATCTAAATAATAATATATTGAATAACGATTACACCACGACGTGGAGACGGTAAGCCGTACGTACACACGTATGGTGACATGTCATTCAAATGATGGGTAGAATACTGAATATGGTTGTTCCATATTTATAATAACATAAAATTAAATAGAATATACTGGAGTTATAATTTTATAATTGAAATAATAAACAAAGAGGAAGTGGAAGAAGAAAGAAACTTGAAAGAGGGTGATGAAAACGTTACCTCTTCTTCGGGTTCTTCCTTTTGATTTGATCAAAAGTACTCCATAGGATGGCTTTCTGACTAAAGTAAAGCTTCTAGGATGAAGGGAGAGAAGTTGGGAGAGTATGTGGTCAGAGGATGGCCGAACCAAAAGGATTGAAAGTGTGAATAAGGTGGTAGAGGTGGGGGCCTTTTATAAGAGGAGAGGAGGGGCTCTTTTGGAAAGATTGAAATGTTACAATATTATACAATGCTTTTCAGATTCTAAAGGTCCCACACTTATATAATTCGTGTATAAGGTGATAAGGGTTCGAACTATCCTCATCCAATAGGATTTGGACAAGTGTAATCCTTGGATTTTGCATTATATTCTCATTTTATTTAAATCGTTAAATAATGAGGTCATCGCTGCATCATCATGATGTCAAAAATAATTTAATTTATTTAATGTCTAAAAATTATAAAAAAATACTATGATGTAGGAAATATTTTTTATATTTCCAATTACTATTTATAGTAAAAAATATGACTTGTATAACCCCATGTAAAAATTGTTTTAGTAAAACATTTCATGTTTGTGTCATCTTTTACTTTAACATTAAATAAAAGGTATTTATGTCATTTTCCAACTAATGTGGCTCCATGGGGTCCCCATGTTGACCCATGGATTGTCTTGGTCTTCCATGACACATCCAATGAGGGTAGGACATGTGTCAAGCTCATCTCATATTATTAAAACATTATTTTTACCTTAAACTACACTAATTACCTCTAATCGTGATTAAGAACTTAAAAGTTACTATTCACCAAAAATTATTTTCATCTCATTGAACCACATATTACTTCTTAATGACAACCATGTATGTCGGATTTTTAAAAATCAAATCACAGAGGTGGTAATATTTCATTTAAACGAAAAATCAGTTATTTAACTACCACTTAGTGGTTTCACTATTCATCAAAAATTAAAGTTTTTCAGAACAATGCCAAAATTTCACCCTAAGCTATAATTGATATTCAGAATTCAAATATGATGTCTATTTTACAAAATTCCAAACATATAAGTTTCATTAATTAAGTTTATAATTAATTCCCCCTGTCATAAAAAATAGCGTGTTTTTAAGAAACAATTTATATCAAAAGATTGACAATTGTTTATGTCTAATTTCAATGTTAAATTAACTCTAATGACCACCATTGGATAAAATGGTAAATATATATTCCAATTATACTTTAAAACCACTAAATAGTATAATTTATCATGATAAATTATTTTGATTAAAAAAGATGTTTTTAAGTATTTTTTACTATTCATAAAAAATTAGAGGTTCTTAGAAAAATACCAAAAATTCAACATAGGCTAATTTCAATATTCCGAATCCAAAAAATGAAGTCCATTTTGATAAATAAAATTTATCAAATTTCAAAAAGTATGAATTACTATTCACAACGGCTAGTTTAATTAGTTTTGGTGTGTGTTAGAGCTCGAGGTTGCGTACAACACACGCTATTGCATTATTCGAAGGGAAATGTACCGTGGAAGCGTGGGGTGTTACAGAAAGATAGTCACATTTGATCTAAGAATTTCATATATTTATTCAATGATTTATATTACATTTGAATTATAAAAATTTATGGGAGCCTCTTGGAAATCCCTTATGAGAAAAGTAACTATTAATAATAATCCCGTAACATTTTCAATATGTGTCTAATTAATTATAAATTTGGAGATACGATAGATAATTTAATTTGGAACAATATATAAGAAGGGATATTGGGGTGACTCAAAGACATGGTGTTCCAAAAAGGATCTAACATTTAGGAGACATATTTTGGAGGGAATGCTACTGCATAGATTTATTTTCTACCATTTCTTTAGTATTCAATCACGTTATTCTCCAATGTGATCATTAATACTAATGATTTTGAGTAACATACCTATGGATATTACTTGGGTATTAATCCATATTTTTACCCATGTAATTTAGATTTCATGTTTTATGTTTCTTATATTCTTATTGTTAGGTCTGAAGGATCTTAGAGGGTAAGGTTACATTGTCTCACCATTTTCTAATTGGGGATTGACTTTCTATTCTAAAATGTTTTCCCTTGATCAAGGAAGTGGATGTGTTGTCTCCCTGATATCATTATGTTATATATATATATATATATATATATATATATTCACATGTATAGGTATAACAGGATACTAACACATACAGTTGAGCATGTCTATTACGTAAATTTGAAACTAATAATTAGATGATAATGGTTCACTTCGAGTAATTTCCTAGGTGGATATCCTTTATGTTTGACATAATCTTATGTGAATTATTTTTTTTGCAAATTTTATTATATTAAATATATATATTTCATGCATATTTAAAACCCAAATATTCATATTATTTAGTATTATATTACATAAAATATAAACTCTGAAAATAGAAATTTTGTGTCGTGACAACTACCTTCTTGAGACTTAATCTAGGTGTGCACTATATTGATTTCTTATGTAAAAAAATATTTAACGGGAATTATATAAAAATTCTCATTCATTATGAGGATCAATGATATGATAAGAACAATGATCAATTAAATTAGTCCAATTATCTGAATAAGAATAATCATGTTCAAATGAAAAAACTACTTTAATTTCATCAAAATAATTGTTCAGTATTGGGTCATCATGTGGTAGTGAGGTTAATAGTTTTAAAAAACCAATCATTTGATTTTTAATATCCTTCATTGAGGAAATAAATTTTTCATTACCTTTACCTTAAAGTTTAAACATTTTTTTTCTTAGTGATAGCAGGAAAAAGCATGTTCCAAATTATAGAATTTTTTAGTTCTAAATTTTATGAACTATTTTGACTTTTATAATTATGAAATTATGTAATGTGAGTTGTATCATAACATGGTTAAGAATTAACAATTTTATCATAGAAGAAACTAATTAAAGATCGTCAAAATAAATGTGATTACCTAAGGATATCATTTTTTGTGAATAATTATAATTCATTCCATGATCTATTGGGATTCTGAAAAGATATTGATTGTAACTAAATAGTGTTGATTACACCATTATGAATATATGAATTTCTTGAAAGTTCATGCAATGATAAATTCACATATTAGTAAAATAATTTTTTTGTATGTTTATTATGTGTTTTTTTTAATTTTAAACCTAAATCAATCTCATTGAGTGATTTATAACAGAAATATTTTCCCCAAAAAATAGAAACATCAATTTACCGCATGTATTGTTACATTTCATATTTTCAAATTTATTATCCAACTAGAAAATGTAGATGTAGATAGAAGGGATGATCCACATAGAGAATATGCATAGACACTAGAAATATCTTCTTGAAATAATGTGCTGGTAGATGTTATTTTAAAATGATTAACCCCTAAAACTATAAAAACTATAAAAATATTTAATAAAATTATTACTTAAGTAAAATAAATCTATTTAATTGGAATAAATTATGATATAGAGAAAATATGCAGTAATGTAACTGTTAGAGTTATGACATTCATTCATGTTATTCTATAAAAATTATTTATTTTCAACATATGAACATTTATTACTTTATACTATCAATTATTCCGAATTTGATAAAAAATATTAATATGTGTCATTTCCAAATGTTCTATATTATTCTACATTCCCAAAAACCATCCATAATTTCATTCTCAGATTTATTTAATAATTTATGGTCTATTTAAACGTCGAATAACTTAGTGCAATGAAACAACCAATTTCTCCCAAATTTAAATTATCTATTTGTTCCAAGATCATTCACAAGAGATCACTTATTATGTATCAATAATGAAAGAATGAAGGGGATGGAAGAAAATATTAATTCTTCAAATAATATATTTATTATTTGAAATTATTTTTTACGAATTTTTTGATTTTCTCACACATGTTATTGAATTCCCAACAAATAATTTCTCTAATGATAAATTTCCCTTGATTATTTATTCAGAATCACACAAACATGATCCAAAGCAAGTGCGAAAAAATAAAATGATTATTAATTGAAATAAATTTTTAATTAAATAAATAATAATGTAATAAATAAAATCAATAGGACAAAAAATGGTTCAAATATATTGGCATGAATACAAAATTTCATTCATTAAAATTTTCACACTATATAGTTTCCCTCTATGATGAATATAAAACACATAACATAGTAAATATATTACACCATGCTTATATCATCTCAGATTCCACCACATGCCACTACTGATATTTTTTGGATAAGAAACATCACCCCACAAATCAAAAGAATACAAAACTCGTCACCATGCATGGGAAAGATAGACACAATTCACCATAAACTCAGAACACTATATGAAACCCTGATTCAAACAATTCTAATGACCACCACACCCCTAATGTGAATCAACTAATTTAGTGAATTTTAAAGGGAGATTACCCATCCCCCTTGTATCATTATGAAGTTGATAGTAGTGGTGGAATACTATGACCCCAAGAGGAATATAATTTCATTGGTTTTTTTGATGTCCACATGTAGGGACTCGTGCAACCTAGATGGGAAGCATTCCTAGTGGAGCAGATGGTCTGTGGAAGTAATGATTATGGGGGGAATATAGGTAGTACACTATATTTGATGGCTACATGGATATGTGATGATATATTGGTGGTGTTCTAGTGCGGAAAATATTGTATATTGTTTCTTGTCATGGTGGAGAGGATAAGATTATGGCCTCTAAGATACTAGTTTATGAAAGGGGTGGATGATGGAGATGAGAGAACCTCATGAAGGTGGTCCATCACTCATACTCAATGAGGACACTGATCATAATGGATAATGGAAGATATGTTCCTCTTCTTTTTCATCGACGGTTTCCCCAAAGAATAACATGTTTCTGGATGAAAAACACACAAAAAGTACACTATAAAATCATACAATGAAAAAAAATTATCTAAATGTGATAGGAAATTATAAAAATAATAAGTATGATAATAATTATATAATTATTTATGATAATAATAATATAATAATAATAATAATAAATAGGTAATGTCTAATATACACATATATTTGGTATATTAATATAACACAAATAGTTATTGGAAAAATATTTTATTAATATAATAATAAAAATACATCTATTAAATTATTAATCTAATATAATATTAATAATAAAAATATCATATTAATATTAATATTATTAAAAATACTAGTAATTAAAATTAAACGAAATAATATATTAAACTATTTTAGAAAATTAACATTAATAATAAAAAATGTTATAATGAAAACAAATAAAAACTAATATAAAAAACTATAAAAAAAACATTTTAATAGAAACATGATAATAAAATATAAAAAAAATTAAAAGAATAAAAATAAAAAATACCTAATATTAGTATATAATTTATTTTTTTTTCAAAATAGAAAAAATACATAAAAACTCTAAAAATACTAAAAACTCAAAAAACAGATAGGAAAAATAATAAAAACTAATTTAAAAAAAATTAAAATAGAAAAGAAATTATATGTTCGTCATACATATCCATATATGGAACATTATAAAAGGAGTGTTATGATCCAAAAGCAATTATAATGGAAATGGGTAGAATTTGACCAATATATTATTTATGGGTATTGTTTCTGACTTTGTTTCTGATGCTGAAATATTCTGATCTTCCTCATAAGATTGTATTGAATTTTCTTATCCTTATATTATTTTTGAAAAATATATGTTTTAATTTCATTTTACTCACCATCATTTGTTAATATACTAAATATTATTTTAAGGAAATCAAATTCATATCACTCTTTGGTTGATAAATATTTTCACCCATATCCATGTTTTTATAACAGTTTTACATGAGGTTTTCATTATTCTCCAATCTTGTTTAAAACTCATGTTTAAAAATTTGTGAATTTGAAAAAAAACTTGATTGAATATGATATTTTTTTTTAATTTTCCATATTAGGTACTTTGATTATTTTCAATTACATATATAAAAGGATATTATTTTTATCTTTTATGACAAGAATAAATTTTCTTACATTTAGGAGTAATCTTCTATTTATATATTCCATAAAAGTTTTTCATAGATTTTTTCAAGTAAAATTGATTCCTTTATATTTTCATTCTTTTATGTGATTTTGAAATAGAAATTTTTTTACCACAATAATATTTTAATGACCGCTTTATTGTATTTGTATTCATAAATAACAATAGTTCTAGATTAGAAATATTATTTTCTAGAGATATCATCTAATGAGATCATAATTATTCATTAAAAAACTGTTTTATGAAAATAATATCATAATTATTATGAAACCTATTTCATTTCCATGTGTTTTTTGGTGAAAAAATGATGAAAAGTTTAAGAAACCCATTTATTTCACATGGAGTACGCAAGGAATAAATTTTTATTGAAACTATTTTTTTCATTGGTTATGACATGGTGAATAGATTATGATATTGTAGAACTAATCTCTATTATTTTCATAATGTATCATATGAGGCCTATATATCTGGCAAATTCATTTCATAATGATTGATATTTCATTAGAAAAAAATGACTAGAATTGGGAAAGAACCCAGTTTAGTAGTGGAATTTATCCCCTATGATGGTCTTCAGAGTGAACCTTGACTTCTAAGATGGTTTGGAGAGTAAAACCATTCCATTGATATAGTCTCAGAAATTAGACGTTACTACTATCAACATGATTTTCAATGCTAATATATATACCAAAAACTTATATATTATATCAATGTTATGCTCCCATGGATCATGTTTTGGGATTCCATTATGATTCATGTCTTATGTAATTCCATAATTTTTTCCATGACTCATGATTAGGATCTATTATATACATATTTTGATGTAAAAATGTCAATATCATGTTCTCAAACAATTGAGTTATTTATATTATCATGTTATCATTGACATCTCCATTTTTACTCTTACTAGGAATTCAAGATCATCCATTACTCTTTTTCATTTTCCCTGGTAATGATGAAAGGTATTAAGTATGATATGTATGTGAAGTGTGATATTTATGATGATATTTTTTTGAGAAAATATAGGTCATTTATAAACCATTTTACGTGTCTATAGTTTTTTTCACTAGACATAAATGATTCTGGAAAGCATCAATATTTTATATAATCAATATTCATTTATCAAGATTTAACAGATTTTTTGTATATGTCTGGGTTGATAAAGTTGGTAAAATATCATGGTTTAGTTATCCAGTAGGAACTAGGATGAGTTAACTTTAGTAATAATCCTGAGGAAATTTATATATATTGGATAAAATCCGAATTTTTTGGTAAATATCATGAATGGACTAGGTTAAACATAATTATAAATTTAAGAATCTGTTATGATTTCAATATCCAATAAATGATTTTTCCTGATTATATGTTTCCCTCTATGATTTATTTCTCAAAAAAAAAAATCAATGGTTAGAACCCATAGAAATCTTTTTAATCTTGAATGTGATGCTCAATGGAATAATTATTCTCATAGAAAAAAAAATAAATAAGATATGAAATGGGAAACCTTGGAATTGTGTCTAATCAACTATATTTTTATATTATTAATAAAAACAAATTTGGTCAGATTCCTAACAAATCTTATAAAAGAAATATATAATATCATAAAGGTCCCAGAGGAAAGGAGATTCATCCTTGAATATGTCTATAATATGGGAATAAGAACACTTGTGAATGACTCATAGTAATTGGAATATATTTTGAGTGTCGAAAAGGATTATACAAATCGAGTAAATTCTATGTAAAAAAATAAAACATCAATTAACAATGTGGATAATAAAACTGATATCCATAAGTTATATTTAATGGTTTAATTTTTTAAATGTGGAAGGTTTTTCTATTATGATAATTGATGCCCATGGGGGAATGATCAACAGTGCAATAAGAAGGATATATGGGTAATTATTTTACCCACAACAAGGAAGATAATGTGAATGATGTATAAATGGTAAAGTATTTTTTAATAGTATTATATATGCTAAAAGGGTGAAGCCTGACTAAATTGGATATGATGAATATTAATATGTGATTCATATTTCATACTGCAGGAATTAAGTATCAGAAAATAATATGATGATTCCTGGTTACTAATTTATAAATTATATTGGATTCTATAAATATTTAGGAATTTTGATTTGATAATTATGTTGTATAAGTATTAAACTTATGATATTCTAGATATAAATTCACGAAACAGAAATAGAGTATTCTAATGTTTCTTTTATTTAAGTATTTGAAAATATGTTTTTAAAGGATGTAATGACCAAGACAATTGATTTTGTTGTACGGTGATATTTCTTACTAACACACGATTAAGGGAAATATAAACCTTAATATGTGTATTATTTTATGTTAATAATGTTCCATAGAGATAAATAGATGGTGGATATTGACTTTATTGGTAATCGTGAAATTGGATGGTTATTTAATAATAAAGTCATTAGGTCATATATGATAATTTCATATGTATTTTATTGGTTTTTTGGAATATATTACACTACTTGTGAACTTAATTATGGAATAATTATTGTGTTAATTTTTTAATCATAAATATTTTCATTTAAGAATAACTTAAAAGTTATATCTACCATTATAAATTTATATGTATATTTTTAATTATTATGTTAAAAGGTATCACCGCCTTTTAATGTTTTTAGTGATATTATTTTAATGTTATTTTATTGTTTTACTATGTATTAGAACCAATAATCTATTAAAGTTTCAATATACCTCTAGGGTTGACATATGATTTTATGTTAATTATCATTTACTTGATTATAGATTTAAATAAAAATGATGGTTGAAATGTGGTTCATTAATAAGTTTTTAAGATATATGTATGGACAAGATAACTATTTTATTTCATTTCATTATATAAACATGATTAATTATATGTTTTTATGTTCAAGATAATAAAATATTATAAGCTGATTTATGGGGGTGGTTAATGGTATTTTGGAAGATGTTTATTTGTGTTTGGGATTACCATGTGATGTAAAATGAATGATTATTTGGGATGAATGTATGTAATTTTTTTTGAAGATTTATGTTGAATTTAATGCCATATCCTTTTACATTAAAACATTATTTATTATTGAGGATGTTGAGGTAATTAGGGATTTCGAGATTAATGATGTATTCCTTCTTATGATGGTTTATTTTTTTAGCAATTATATTAACTTATTCTAACCATTATTTATGTTGGATATTGTCTAAATATTATAGGAATATCATTACATAATTTTAGACCCATTGTATGATGCTGTAAATAACCACGCATAAAAATATTCATATCAAATAATCATTATTGGGTAAAAATATAATTGATTGTTACGGAAATTAATTAATGGATAAAATAATAATTATAAAGTAAGTATACTGCTAATCATATTAATATTTATTGTAAATGTCCTCCTCAAATCAAAGAATATGATCTTAAATTTTTATCATATAACCCTTACTTCCATATAATTGATGGCCTTTTTAAACAAAAATGATTCATGGATATTTGGTTCTAATTTGTTTTCTAAAGAGATTCTATAAAATAATAAATTAGTCCTTAGGTATTATATATATCTTCTATTTCAGTATTTTTACTTCTCATTGATGTTCACCCAATGGGAAACCTAAATTTTCGGTGTATATTTCTACTTCCCTTTCTATTCATTTGGGTGGAAATTTTATTATCCCTTTTTAAGGATGTGGATTTTCAATATTGGATTTTTCAAATATTAGACCATTTATTGTCTATCATGTGATCAAATTATGAGGATGTAATTTATTTAGTTGTTGGAGAATGTAACTCTCATATATCCTATGAAATATTTTAATTTAGAGTATATTACTTCCATGATAACTTGCACTACACAGAACCCCATGTTTAAATGAACAACGATATACAATTAAAACATTATTACTTATGATAGTTATAATATACACATAAAATTTGAGTATGATAATATGATTAAATGAAATAAAAAATATATATAATTTTAATACTAATTATAAATGTATTGAAAAATTATTATTAATTTAGTACCCATTTTTTACTAAAGTAATTTTATTTTCAAATAAATCTTTATAAATGAATTTTTTAAATTATTTGGGGGAAATATTATTATTTATTTTTGGAAATTTTAGAAAGTATAGTTGATAAAATTTATATCTTCCCTTATTTTATAATTTCATAAATATTTTAGGTTCAAATTTTTATACGTTTCTGAAACAAATGATTTTTAATGAATAATAAGAATATTTTATTTTCTTAAAATTTGTATTTTCATAACAAGCATGTGAGAATTTACATTTTTATAATATGATTTAAATGTTAAAATATTTCCAATAAATTTTAAAGAAATACTTAATTATGTTTGATATAATCAAATTTATATATTTAATTTGTTATAATATCATTTTAATGTTTAAAATGTCAAATTATTCGAGAAACAATATTTTTCTTGAAATGAAAATTTATCATAATATAATAAAATTGTTACTATTTGTGAATGATATTAATGAAATTTATATTTTTTATATTCAATAAAATTTTTACATCTATCTAATATCTTTACATTGCATTGGATAAGATTAAGTAATTTTTATTCAAAATATGTTTCATCTAGAAATGCATTTTTATCGCATGTTTTGCACTTAAAAAAATATTAATTTCTTCTCATAGTAGGTATTGAAATAGATTAAATGAAATAAATATTTATAAATATAATGATATTTTTTTTAAAATTCTAACCCATTTATTTTTTTACAATATGAATTGTAACTGTGGTTAAAATTTTCACCATGGTAAAGGGTAAATCGTATTAATGTACATTAAAAATAAGTGATAATGACATAATTATTCATAATAATAATTATTGTATGAGGCTACATAGACCATTACCAAATTGGTCTCCAAATTATAATTTTTAATGTAAACATTTCCATGAAAATGATGTATATATTATTTAAATCAAATAATTTTTCAAAATGTCGCATTTTTATTTTTAAATAACCATTTTGAGTACACATGGGTTAATAATGTTTTGAAGGAATATTAATATTAATTTATGCATAATGATATTTTATTTCTGTTTTTAATTTATTTATTATTTTTAGGTATTATATATTTTCCTTAAATTATTAAGAAATACTGAAATAATATTAATTCAATTAATGGAGATTTAATATAAATGATACCCAATAATTTAAATGTTATAAAATATCTAAATGTTATAATGTTCATCATATAATTTAGACATTTTAAATATGGATTTTTTTCAAAATTAATGAATATGGAAAGAATATAAAATAATTATACTTTATTAAAATAAACGTTAATTTGAGTATATAAAAATTGTAAAAATAAAATAAGAAAAGTTTGATATGATATGGTATAAAAGGAAATTTGTTTCCATTTATGGGGTTATTTTCACCATAAATGTAAAAAATTAAATGAATTTATATTGAAATATTTATTCCCATAGAAAAAAATAATTCTTTTATCTAATTTTTAATACAAATAATAATGTTTAAAATGATATATAAACTATTAAACATTATATTGGTTGTTAGAATTAAAAAATTATACAAAATTATCATTGAGTCTATATCCTTCTGGAGTCATTTTCGATGTAATTTTTTTATAATGAATATTTTCATACATCCCAATAGTGCACATCAAATCAGTTATAAAATGAAACATCCTCTATCAATTATTTAAACTAAATTTATCACTATATCTTGACCATAATAAACCAAATTATCTAATATAATTTCACTTAAACATTTTTAAGGCTCAAGTCTTCCCAAAAGACCATCTCTAGAGCCCTTTATTATAGATTTAATGAAGCTCTTTCAAATAAGTGGTATTCACCTCAACCAATAACTTTATTTTATAATTATTATTTACATCATATAAAACTATGTTATTTATCATAAAATTATATATTATGTGATTTATGTATGATATAATTTTATTATAATTAATAAAAACCAATTAATCACACTATTTCCTATAAAATAATAAATAAATGTATCAATCATGGTTTTTTAGGTCTTACCATATACCAATAATGATATGATTCATTTTTTTAATTCCATTTTTTGGATGGGTATTATGGTTTGATTAATGATTATATATATGATATTTACAATATTATTATATTACTATTAGTATAATGTCATATATACCTTGTAACTTTCATACACGTTTGAAAACTATATCGTCCCTCATGTGTATGTGTGAACTACCACATCCACAAAGAGATGTGATTATTATTTCATTTCCATTACAATTTTTTGATAATAATGGTGGATTAAAAAAATTAATATGATATATATTAGATTATAATTATTTTTTAATATATAATTGTAATTTACCTTTATTTCAATGCATCTACCTTGGTTTGGAATATGTATTCATGAAAATATACAACTATAGTCTCAATTAACATTTTATTTCATTGTTATCACTAAATTTTGAGGCTAACTCAAAATATGTATATAATGATCATATATGATATTTATATTATTATTATCATCATTTAGATTATGTTACTAAGATTAATGTACATGGACTAGAAATACCAAACTAAAATTTTAATAATAAATGAAACTATTCACACATAGAAATGATGATTTAAATGAATTATTGAAAAAATGTTTGAATACATGTTATAAATGGAACACGTTTTATTTTATAACAATTTTCATAATTATTTTGTAATAGTATTTAAAATTTATATTTATTATATATGATGTTAGAGTTCTATTGACATTACGGAAACCCAATGTAATGGATTTCCAACTAAATTTTATTTCATTGGGAAACATTCCTTATACACCAGTTGATTATTGTGAATTGTATTTATACTACTCAGGAATGTATTTTAAAAAATTTATAATTAAATTATGGTTTATATGTTATTATTTCAAAGTTAGAATAGTGGAAAGGGGTTTTATGTGGTAATTTTTTAGTTTCCTGTGATTATTTATAATTATTTTTTTATTGATGAAATCTTATGATCTCCCTTATAAGAAACTCTTAAAATTTCTTATCATCTAGTTATTTAATTATAATATATGTTTTCTTTTAGTTTTCTTCAATAGTATTACTCTATATACTAAAACTATATATTTAAGTAAAACCAATATCATTTATATTGTTAGTTGAAAAAACTTTTTTCATCAATATACTTGATTTCGAAGAACATATTAAAATGTTTATTAAAATTATTTTATAATTTTTAATGTCATTTTTAACCATGTATTAAATTTCAAAAAATGGTTTTAAAGAATTTTTTTAATTTTTTAATTGTGATAATTTTTGTATTTTTTCAAAATTTATGATTGGGAAGTTTTTTTAACTTATGTATAATGAATTGATTACAAAAACATCACAAAAAAATATTTGATACTTCATTTAAACTATTAAATGTTTTATTTCAAATAAAAATATTTACATTATATTTTTATTAGTTTTTTATATAAATTCAAAATTTATTGGTTACATTCCTAAAAAATTGTTTAAATATCCTTTTAATGTTATTTGTATTCTCCCATAAAAATAAGACACAATTTCAATTATGATTTATTGAGTGTAAGATCCAAAAACAAAATATTAACTCTTTATCAAGATGGGTTGTGAAGATGAATAAACAATGATTATGAATATAATTTCTTTTTCATTGGATATATTATTATTAATTGAGGAAATTTTTATGATATCCATTTATATTTAATCAGTTATAATATGATTTAATTTCGATAAAATCCATTTATTTTCATGGGATCTAATATAATGAATAGTCTGTGATCTTATGGAAACAATAAGTATTATTTACATTATGTGAATGGTGGGACCTATATATCTCTCCAATGCATTGGGTAGTGATTGATATGTCATAAGATAAACTAGAATTTAATGGGGAGTGACCCCAGTTCGATATGGTACATTTCCACTATAATAATCATACGAGTGAACCATGACTACTATGATGGTTTGGTTACTATACTCATTCAACTATGATAGTATTGTAAATGATCCTTGACTACAACATAATTGATTTTATATGATTATGTGTATCCCACACTCTCATATCTTTTGAAAATGCAATGCTCTCATGGTTACTGATATTTCATTACTTTATGATTAATGTCATATGAATTTCAATGATTTACGACATGCCTCAAGACTATGATATAAGATATGCAGGGTATAATTTCAAAACGGTTTGATAATATATTATACCTTTATGGACATTTTATTTTATAGTGATCATTATTATATCCCTTGTATAACCTTAAAGGTAATCTGAAATTAAATTTTCATATGTTTCCATTCCCAAGGCTATGTTGAAAGATACTATTTATAATTTGTATAATAATAGTACTATTTATGAAGTACATATTCATAGAAAATATAGATATTTTATGAACTGGGTTTTTATGTGTCCTTGTTTCTATATGAGATAAACCTATAATATTCCTTTTTTTACCTTTTGGTTATGTAATGAATATTCATATATTAATATGAAACATATATATTTCAAATGTCCTGTTCTATAAAATATAATTAACTATAATGAAGGTGAAGTATTTTTTCCCCCTAGCGTGAGAAAAACAAGGATGTAGGATTTCAATATGTTGCTCCAACAGTATATACACTTCATGGAAATCTTTGAGAATGAAATAGTGGATTTTGAATAAAAAAAACATAGCACCCATGATCATAAATGTATCCAATTAATTTAATTAAGGGTTTTTTGGTTATTAAAAATAAGAAAATGATAATTGAAATTATTTATACATTATTTTTTTGGGTTGGTTGAGATCTTTGAAGGTTAAATGGTTCTTTTAAAAGAATATATTTTATATATCCCTTTGTAAAATTTAATTATTTTTACCATGATATAACATGCATAGTAGTGTATGGACATCGTGGAAAAACATTATTTTTTATTCCTTTATTTATATAATACGAAATTCCCCATTGTTATAGAGTATAATAATAATAGTCTGTTTTATGTAAAAACCATGTGGTTCAATCCACCCATATATTTTGAAAATTAGATTAGAGTATTGGAGTTCATTGATTAAAAAATAAATAAATTTGAAGACCCTTATTTTGACAGTTTCATTTATTATTAACAAAGGGAAATAATGAATATATAATGAAATACACAATGTAATTGAAGAATTATTTTTATTTCCCAAGAATTAAATTATTTAGATCTCTGTTCCCATGCGTGTATTTCAACTTATTCTAGTAGGTTCAATATATATTTAGTTTGATGATGATGATTCATCGAAGATTATTATTGATTAACGATAAGGCATTGGATGTAATACTTGATATAATATACATGTATCTTTAAAGGATATTTCAAATACTACTAAGGTGTCGCAAGCTAAAAATGAAATAAATAATACATTAATCACTTTATTGTAAAAAAATAAATCATCCAAATTGTTTCCATGCCCAATGACCGTATGGATTATTTATTTAAAATTATCTATAAAAAGAAACATTAATAATAAGTTAGTTACTTAACATAATATTTCTGGGACCTCATTCCAAACGAGATTTTTATATTATATAAAAATTATATTACTTATCATTTTCTCATAATCATCAAAAATATGGATTCATATGATCATTCAAAGAGGTGGTTAGACATATCCAAACATGAACACACATTAACTCACGAACAGAGTACACTTTATGAGGTTTTTTTGGACATAATATCATTATATATTATTCTTAATGATATTATTTTGATGTTTACATTATGTTTATTTTTTCCTTTTTGTATATAATGAATTAAAATCAAGATGAAAAATGTTTCATCATGGTAGAGGAAGATCACTTGTATGCATAATTCGAATTCTTATTTCCCAAAGAATTATATTTAGTGAAGGATAAATGTAAGTTATCAGTATATAATATTAATATTTTATTTAAATAATATATACTAAAAAATTCCACCATTACTTACATATTTTATGGGTGGGTTTAGTAAAATTCAAATGAAGCTTTTTTGTGGCTATAATCAACACACGAGAACAAATGACATTTCTTCATATTCAGAGTAGATGGATCATATTAAATAATTTTTATAACCTTAAAAAAATAAAATATGAATAATTGATGATGATAATGTTACTTTTATAATATGGTAATATTTTTTTTAGAGTCAAAAATAAGAAGGGAATGTTATGAAAGATATGAAAACAATATTGATACCTTGAACCTCTTCATGATGAAGGATGTTGATTTTATGTCAATAGGGTAAATTTTGGGGACCGGGAGAATTAATCTTGTAATGGATGTAATGAAGAGGATATTTTTGTAGGTTTTCATGGAAATTTTAAAATAGGAATGCATTATTATGAGAATGGAAGTTGTATTATTTTATAAGGGAAGAAAATGGATCTTTCGGAATCACATTTCATTTATTTATAATTATATTTAACTATTTATGGTTCAAATACTTGAATGTGTAAAATGTGATGTGTATAACAAGATATAGTCAAGAACAATCCCTTTTACCTTTTTGAAAACATGTTTTCTTTAATTTCCCCATTGTAAGAGACCTTTTCCAATTTTTAATTTTTACAAGGGAAATAATTTTTTATATTATGGATTAAATTTAATAATAAAAATACTAATTGAACTAATTACCACATATTATCCTTAAAATGTTATTTATGAAAAAAAATTTACCACATGATATTTCTAAATGTGAGAAAATATAATTTTAAATTAAAAATGCTTAATTGAGCAAATATATTTTTTAGAAAAGGGTCTTGTTAATGTTTAAATTTATATATATATCATAATAATATTATTATATCTTGTTTAAATGACATAAAATTATTTATTATTACAAAAATAAATTGTATAAAATTTTGAATTATTGAAAAATATTAATTTGAAAATAGAATTGTATAATTTAAAGAAACAAATGGATATTGTTGTTAAATTATAATAATTTTTTTCATGTGTCCTATTATTTTAAAAATAGAATTTACCAAATCAATAAAATATAGTATTTTATTTCCTAAATATATCATCAAATTATTTATTTTTTCATGAAGCAGTCAGGATACCAGGGTACCCTGAAACCTGGGCTAGAAAAGACATAGCTCGAAGGGTATCCTTAATCCCTAATGGTTTTACACTAGCACCTGTAATCATGAATGATCAGTGAGGGGATTGATTTTATAATAAAATGAATGTTAAAAGACACAATGCGGTAAGATAAAAACACCCGAAGGGAGATAAAAACAAAATCATACTGGTAACAGAGAAAGATATAAATCCTAGAGGAATAAAAACCCTAGATTGATATAACAGACAAAACAAACATCCTAAACTCCTTTGTAACTAGTTATCAAAAGATCAACTGATAACCATCATCAATCCATGGTCAAAAGGATCAATAACATACACCACTGCTTTGTGTCTCTTTCATGTTTTGCAGAACTAGAATTTTAATTTTTAAAAATGCATAACAAAACATGTAGGGTGTGAGATATAAATCTAAATAAGGACACATGAACTATTTCAAAATCAAGAAAACAACACATTACCATTTATGAAATTATTTTAAATAAAAAATTCATGGAATTTATTTTTCAAATTTTAAATAATAACCTGATTTTATAATAAAAGGATAGTTTATATATCAAAATTTATTTCAAAAATTGTTAAATGATCATTTTCTGAAATATATTTTACATAAATTAGTTTTATTGAATAAAATTGCTCCACAAATAAATGAAATGTATAATCAAATTGAGAAATGAAAGAAACATGAAAAAGATCCTTTTTTCATGTTAGTTTCTTGGTAATATGATCTTAAAACTTCTCATTTATGATCATATCTGTAGTAATATTTTCCCAAAACAATACACCACAAAAATGGAACTCATAATGCGATGTATTTTACCAAATACGTGTAACCATCATAAAAAGGCAAGTAATAGTTGTTTTAGTAACATTTTCTACTAGCAATAAATTTATATCAGATTAACACCCTTTTATTTTTGTTCTCATTACCTACTAACTACCTAGTATTACATGTGATTCATTCATTAAATGGATCAATCAAATTGGTAATATATCATTTCAAATCATTTCAAAATAGAATTTCTATGTTTCAGTTTTTAACATGAATTTCATATATTATTAACAAGTAATTGGTTTTCATTATTTCATGTCTTTTTATTCATCTATAAATTTATAAAATTATATCTATGTAAAGGTAATTCCATTCCACTAATAATATTTCCACGTTAACCCATCATATTCAATGAATTCACCCCATAATTTTTATTCCATTTATATTTTATTTTTCTTTAATTTCAATACTCATTTAAAATCAATGAAAAAAGCATTTCCAATACATGTTTTAAATTATTTTAAAAACTCAATCCAAATCAATCAGGAAAAATAGGTTTTTTATTAAAAGGAAAATATTAATGGAACTAAATACCATTAAATACATGGATCAAAATGCATAAAAACCACAACAGGGAATGTAAATGATGAATGAAGGTTTAGATGATCCAAGAACACAAAATATAATTTGGATCCAAGAAAATAGAATTTATATCCATGAATTACAATATGATTTATGAAAATATATTAATGAGGGGGAGATAGAATGGGAGAAACGACATTAGGTGAGATCTAATAACCTAGAGAAGATCATATGTGATCAATGCTGATTTGAGATTCCACGAATAATTTTTAGAGGAGTCTAAATCACCTATGAAGACACTATAAGAGACAGAAGAATATAAGGGTATAATGGGGTGATTAAGAATCATAAAAGGGGGTTCATGATTTTAATAATTATTTTTAGTGGAATTAAATCTCATGTGCACAATTTTCTGGTTATGATTTTATGGTTAAACAATTCGTGGACCACTACATTTTGTATTGTACGGTTCTCTTTATTGGACACCTTATATGGTTATCCATTTAGAAACTATGTATAAGACTGCTACCTTAGGTCACATTGTTTATAGGTTCAATCATTACAACATGAAAAAATTGTACACCCCCTAGGGAACCAACAAAGGGTTAATAGTTAGTGGTCCCTAACCAAATGATTTTCCATAATAGTGTGGAAAACATGAACATTCCCAATGGACACCAACTTTTATCTCTTTCTCTCAGAATTTCCCCAAAACATGTCTTGATTTCATGTAGTTCGAAAGTAGTTTTATGGAATACATAGAAATATGCAATGATATGTTACCACTTACCTATTGTTATATTTTTTTGCCTATGAATTCCTATAAATATGATTCCATAATAAATAGATAAGGAAACTTTTCTATAATTAGCACCTCATGATACTATGTTTCAGGAGAATATTACAAATGGTTCCATACCACATGGACCAATTAATTTCCTCCAATGAAGTATCTTTTTCTTTGAGTAGACAATATTGATTGGATGCTGTTTTGTAGATAAATTTTTCTCAACATCAATATCCTCCTAGCCCAAGGCATGAGATGTGTCATAAAGATACATGTGATTCTATGATACATGGAATCTACTATGTAATGCCATAAAATGAAATGACAAAATATGGTGAATGCTTCCCCTGTTTTGCAAACAATAAATGACCCAAATTAGTTAAATAAGTAAAAAAACCTTATCGCCAAATGAAATCTCCAAAGGTTATCTATTGTGGAAATCATAAGATATTTATCACCCATATTATTTTAATATTCATTGATTAATAAACTGAATCTATTATATCATTTCCCAGTTCTATCTTGGTCAAATGAAAAAACATTAAAAAATATTCCACCAAAACAACAAGGATTTTCAAGGTCGCCCATATAAGACAAGAGTAAGAGCATTAATATTTATTTACTAGTAACTATATTTACATGAAAAAACCATCAATATTGCATGGACATTCCAAGATCCCCCCACATTGATAACACATGCATGTAACATGTCATGATGAATGAGTATAACACATTATGTATGACCATCAATTTGAAGAAGATATGATATGATCAAACATAACTAAGATATAAGTTCATCCAAGAGGACTTTCAAAAATCAATATGTAAAATGGGGATACTTTCAAGGACTATATTAGATGGACTACTGTGAAATTAGTCATTATCCTACACCTGGAGACATACCGTGTCCTAATCTCAAGTTTTATCATGAATAGGTATGAAGTGAGACGATTTCATCAATTGATCAGTACCAACCCATATTTTATTATTATTTCAAGGATTTATAATAAACAAAATAAT
Source organism: Viscum album (assembly GCA_963277665.1). Lineage (NCBI taxonomy): Eukaryota > Viridiplantae > Streptophyta > Magnoliopsida > Santalales > Viscaceae > Viscum > Viscum album. The sequence continues at coordinate 1,852,160,444 of OY728148.1, read as the reverse complement.
TAAGTCTACGTATGTATCATCCCACTTCTATGTTAGTACTATAAGTGGATGAGGAAAATCTGATGGTCTATGTTACTCAGGATTGACATAATAATAGGTCAACAAATTTGAATAAAATTCAAGATGTTATGTGTAATACCCGGATACCAAAAACATCACCACATATCATAAAAATATCATTTTGGTTCTAGGGTTCAATGACCAATAAGAATAATTTCAAACCCACATAATAGTCCTACTTATAGACAAATCCATAACTAACAATTTCCAAAAAATAAAAGAGTCACTCATAAAAGAATTTACACTATGCAATGGAGTCCCCACAATAAATATAGACCCAAATTCCATCGAATTAATCATCATGAAACTATTCATGAATAACCATTTTGACAAGATATGTTTTCTATAGAAAACCTTCCATGAAAACCTAGAACTCTTCCTCTGGGATACCCATACACAACTGTGAAGAAAATTCTATTAGTTCTCACTATTATGATGATTATTTAATAGAATACATTGGAAGCATCATCCTCAAATAATCACCAATGAAATTACCCTTCCCATATGTGCAATAAATATTGAAATTATAAGACTATATTTTCACCACCAAAGAAATCTATCACTGTTATATGTATTTTTTTAGATTGAACAAATCATGTTTATATGGTGGAAAATTTTTTAAAACAACCTCTAAAAATATAATGTCGCAAATTCATTATTGCATGCATTATAGATGCATACAGAATCAACCCAAAACTGATCTCTATGTACCACAAAATCAAAAAGATCCCTTCCCAGCATATAGAAGAGTCCACACAAGCAAAAAATTCAACATTCATTTTATCTCATAAAAAATATTAAATTTTCCAATCGATACGATCTTCAATACCTTTTTATTTATCATAGTCATCAAAGAAGCTAACATTTCTTAAAATCTTTATTAACCAACGATAATAAACCACTAATCCAAAGAATCATTGAATTAGGAAAATATATTTTGGTTGTTCCCAAGTAAAACCAGCTTTAACCATCTTTTAATCAATTGAAATACCATTTTGAGTGAGTAGTGTTTTCGTAACATCACATCTCAAATTAAAAAGTCATATTTTAGAAGAATGCAATAGAGTCAATGATTTCTCAATATTTCTAAAACTTATATCAGATAACAGACATGGTCCATTGTTGACTAAGAGTAGACTTGTAAATAATAATAAAAACCACCAGAAAAATTTCAAGATACTCATGGAATATATTGAATGACCCTTTTTTAGACCAAATTGTAATAAAATATAGTCCAAATGGTCATACCAACTTCAGATGGTGGCCTACGAATTTAAATTTTTTTATTCTCAGCTGGTGATAATCAGATTGAATTTCCATATACAAACAACAATTTCCCCTGTCACTGTGTCCAATAGAGAATCAATAGATGAAAATAGATACTTTTTCTTTTCCAAAAGTAATTTGGATTTTAAATAGTTAACATAGATGTTATGTGTTCCATTATCTTTTTATACAAGGAGAAAATGATCTTCCCAAGGTGAAAGATATGTGAATATAAGTAATTTTTATAATAATAATTTAACTATGTGTTAAATTATTTTAGTTCATATGGTTCCACTTGGTAAAAACAAATAGACTCTAAATAAATATACAACTCTACCTCTATAACATGTGAAACCTATATAAATGGGAATGAAACACATCAGGAAAATAAAATACTACTGGAGGGAGATCATTACTCAATGATTCCAACTCAAAATTAATATAAATAAATTATATTCATATCCTTAAATCTTGATAGGAAGGTACCTCTCTACTTGACCATAGTTCTCATTATCCTCTTAAGGCCTGACACAACCAATCATTTGACATAATAGAAGACCCAACAGAGATATTAGAATATTTAGGCCTTTTTTATGTTGAGGTAATTTATATTCAAAATTATATCAAAAGTTTTCATTTCATGAACTATAAAATTCTAAAAACATATCAATATCACATAAATATTGGGGAGAATAGGAACAATAGATACCCTCTACTATCTTCATTATGATGAATCTTGTAATATTCCACAAATAAGATAAAATTTAAATATGATGATTTAATAGGTTCACTATAAGTTTTGATATAAACATATGAGATCAAATAGTATCAAATAAAGTAGTAAACAAATATGAATAAATTGTGACAGTACCTCCCATAGTCATTGGCCCTATATCAGCTTCATATGGAGACTCTTCCACTGTGTGAATAAGCTTCATTCCATAAACTTCAACATAATACCCTTTAGATCTCAAATAAAATTATTTATAAATATAAATTTTTTATTATGATGATATAATTACATTTAATAAATAAATATATAAATTAGATAATTTCCATAGGTATCCTAACAAAAAAATAACTATTGATCTTTGGAACCTCAGTTCAAACACATCATGAATGTTTAAACATTCCAAACTATGTGAAATTAAAATGGACTCTACTAGTAATTATAGGAGGTTTAGAGGATTCATGATATCGATAACAACAATGTGACTTATCACATATCCCCTTAAAATAAATGGAAATCATATAACTACCACTAGGAGAACAGGAAACTCCCATGATTTTTGAATTATAAACCATGAAAAGATAACCCATCAATACCCTATCTTGTATTTTATCAAATGTTGTGAGCTTCAGTAGGAATTACAATGAATATATATTAGGTTATAGACACATATCGAACCATCAAACCTTAATCTTCTAATATGATAAAATATTAGTTGAAAACTGAACATGCTCTGAAAAGTGGTTTGCTTCTTGAATCATGGTCATATCAGCCTACTAATGGTTAATAAACTCTACATATATGGAGAGTAGCATTGAATATTTATAGAAATAATTAATGAGAAGAACAAAATTTTCCTTCCACTACAAATAATTTTGCTTACTCTCCATTTCCATTGAATCCCACTATCTATTTCTTGGCCCTTCTAGCTTCTATGTATTACATTCCACCTTAATAGCATTAGACATTTTCATGTAATCAAACAGCCACTCTATATTGTATAACCAATCCTCATCCTTGTTAGGATCAATATTTATTTGAAAATATAGTGTAATCTAGTGGGGAAATTCATGATCATCATTCCAAGATCCATCAATTTGACATCCCACAATTGGATCCCTAATGGGAATAAGGGTTGGTTCCTATCACAAATCGTGGGCATCACATGAAACAATATCAACACAATTCCGGTCCACTGGAGGATCTAATCAAAATGGTTTTCTAGTATCATCCTCATGGTTTCCATTCAAATGCTTTGTTAGGGTAATGATTCAATAAAATATCATGAAACAATACTGAGGAATTGTAAGTTTACTCAGTTCATCAACTCTAACAAGAAAAATGAGAATATTAAAAATATTCAATAAGATTTCAATATTGGGATTTTCACATACACAAATCATGATCTAAAAAAATAATATAATCAAATCTTATTATTCCTTATGATAAATTTTATCACACAAACATGGTGAATTTTGGATCATTACAATGAAAGCTGTAATGGCACTCACTCATAAGGTATTGGGTGAGATATAAATCTCATTATGGCTTCAATAATTTTTCTATAATTATTTCCAAAATTATTTATCATTTATTAATTTAGTTTAATTAAAACAAGGGATGAAATTTCATTTTAATATTTTAAATCAAAAAACTAATTTCAAAATCAATGAATAACCAATAAATGAAAATAGATTCCAAATAAGATTAAATGAACATTTTATATAAAAAACGTTATATAAAGTATTTTTAATTAATAAAATAGTTCCTCAAATCAATTACATGTATAATAAAATATTTTAATGGAATAATCATGAAAAAGTTCTTAGAGGTCTATCGATTTCACAAAAATAGGATCCTTAGACTTATAATTTATTGTCTCAACTCTAGTTAGGACTATACACACAAATTCACCCCAATAAGGGACCCCATCAAGAGTAGTCTACACTCAAATAGGGGATCCCATTAGAGGGAGTGAATCTATTTTTTATTAACAGTTGTCATCATCAAACCTATTATAGGGGATCAATATCTCTATGTTCATTTCCTAGTTACATACTAAAAACCATGGATTATATGTTCATAAATCAATCATTAAATTAATAAAATTAGATATTAATCCTCAAAAATAAGTTTAAAATAAAATTTCATAATGTTGTTTTGAACATGACATTATCATTAAAGAACCAGGTCATAGGTATTCATCATTTCATTCTATTTAAAATAAACTTTAAATTTAATCATTTTATGAATATCAACATCAAATCATTTCATCAAATGGATATCCAAATAAAGATGTAGTTGTTTTAAATATATCACCCCAAAATTTCAATTCCATTTTATAAAGGGTTTAAAAAATTTCAAATACCAAATTCAAATAAAAGATTAGATAATCTAAAATAAATGTTTTTAATTCAATTAAAAACTATTTATAAATTAATAATGTAACTTGGGTTTTAAATTGAATGGGAAAGACTTATGGAACTATCTACTATTATATTAGGGTATCAAAACATAGAACACCAACAATAATAGAACCAATGTAGTATGATAGAATAGAATATATAGGAACATAATCATGATAATTGTTCCAAAAAATATAGTATAGATATATCTCTTAGATAATTATATATAAATATTTTAGGAGGATATTATGTGAGATCGTGATAATCTATATGATAAGAGTTCCACTTACCCAGAGGAGATCAAAAGATATTAACTCAACCATTATCTATAATAAAAACAGTTTATAGGAGTCAAAAGACCCTCTTGAGAGCCTCCAATAGACAATAAAATGTGTAAGGGTAATATTGTAGGATTATTCTTCTAAAACGGGGGATTTGGTATTTTAAAAATAATTTTATGAGGAACTAAATAATATGAGAACAATATTTTTGTGTAACCCATATTGAAAAACAAACCACATGCCTTAACCCTGGGCCCCTGTTGTTTCATGTGTATAGTTTCTCCATGGAGGGTGAAATGTTTTTTTAAACATGTAAAAACCGTGCATATGCCCACTGCCTAAGGCTGCACAATTTAGAAGGTCTATCCACATGGTTTGGAAAAAGCATTCTGTCCTTACCAGAGCACCAATAAAGGGTTAATTGGTACCTGGGCCAGACTATACTATTTTCTTCAACTATGAAACCTTCATAAGGCTTCAAAAATATCCCAAATTTCATCTAGAATAACCCATAAACAAGACCTGACATAATGAGTATAAAAAATCCACAAGATACTTTGAAAAAAGTAATGAAATGATTCATATTTTATCAATTACAATATTTTGTATCCTATTAGGGTTTGTAGATATAATAATAATTTTAAAAAGTCATAATTTTTTTAAAAAAACTCTGATTTTCACTATTTATATAAATATTAATTATTGTTGAAAAATATCATAAGTTAATATTATGTTAATAATTTATTTATAAATAAAAACATGTATTCAGTTTGGAAAATTTCAAATTCAAAAAATTAATTTTTTTATCTTTTAAATTATTACTTTAACATAATAAAAATTATTTTCCATGAAAATCTATATTTTAAAATATTAATGTTTATTATTAATATTTCATAATAAATATTAATAAAAGTATAGATAATAAATTTTATAAATAAATTTTTGAAATTTTTTATTAATAAAAAATAATAATCCTTTTTAGGATAATTATAATTTAAAGCATAAATCTGTCTTATAACAATTAAGTTACAAAAATTCAATTTCATACATATAAAAATTATCATTTATTTTTTTCTAAATTTTTTTTTCATAAATCAATTATCCCTATATATTCCAACTAATTGGAAATATAATTACAAATGATCACACTTAAATATTTATCTTTTAACTAGTTATATCATAATTTGTATTTAAGATTGGTGTTTCTTTTGGATGAATATATAGAACATATTTGACATAATTAGTGGTATAAATATTTTAAAATATAGGATCATTACATTCTACCCCTATATCATCTGTACCTTCCAAAGTTTTACAATAAATTGTTGAATTATGAATACAAAATATTCCTGAAAAACACAAAGTATATATTTTCTGATATGCCCATTTCATTATCCTTAATAAATCAATGAAACAAATTATCCAAATTATGCATCATATGAGTTATTATGTATAGACAATAAAAGAATCAATTCTATGTACATGATTTTAAAAAACAATAAAATCACAAAAATATTTGATAATTTGATAAATAATTTAGGAATACTAATATGAAATATTAATCCTAAGATGTTTGGTCCAACCAAGTCCTCATTTCGACCTATGATTCCTTTATTTTGACTATTTCATACTTGGTTAATCCTCTATCATAGTTGGTTCTAAATTTGTAACCTTTAGTTGAGATTTCATGATCTTCTCAACCTATTTAATCAAATTAATATGGAAATTAATCCATCATAGTGGTTCATAGAGACCAAATGATTCATAAAATAATATCCCACAGTAATGTGATACCAAGTACACATTTTGTGTAGACTCACTATGCACATGAATGATGATTGAGATATACTCAACCAACTCATTCCATGTTTATTTACCCTTGATGAAAATATTCCAAAATAATGATTACTAGTATTATATAGACACAGATGTATTTATTGGAAAAACATTTACTCAAGGCCTTAATATTTTGTATATATTTCATCTAATATATATTCTGATCTCTTTGGGTTTTTACTGGGTTTCTTTAACCCAAATAAAAATGGAAACTAAACTAATAGTAAATAATAATGAAAACCTTATCTAATACTAACAGATGTGATCCTATATAGAAATGTAATAAATAATAAATTAATATGAAAATTGAAATAAATACATATCATAAGGAGTAAAAAAACCCAATGGAAGAAAAGTATATTGTTATAGATATTATATACATAAACATCTCAATTTTCTAAACATGTGAAAATTTATCCAAAATAACGCCCCTATATACCGCCTAATACATATCTATCATGATATAACCATCTTCATAACATATGGAATGGAAGCACTAATAATTATTTAGATAGGACTTCCAGTAATGAAAATTATAATAATTTTTCAGATCAAAAACATGATGGATAAGTTGAGAAAAATATAAATATCCTAATACGAGATCATTAAACAATAAATGATAATCAAAATACATGAAAATGATTCATAAGATCATAAAAAATGGACAATGAATTGTGAAAGATAGTGCTTGGTTTGAATAGCTATTAACTATCAACAAACATGCGATGATGACATAAAAGTATGTAATCCACTAAACATATCACATAATTAAGAAAACATGCTATATATTGACAAATAATAAGAAACTATGGAATAATAATAAACATAGTTTTTCTTTTAATTAAGAATTTTCTACTGGCCAATGGATTCATTCATTAAATTTTTAGTAGACCTAAACATCCTCTAGAACATCTTTTATGAAGCAAGATACTTACTAAACCATTTACACAATCATTCTGTCACTTGAAATATAATCTATTTATGATTCCATTTCAGGGTTATATAATTCCCACCCATTATATAATATTGATTTTTTTTTCAACTTGATAATCCAAAATTTATATTCTCATAAATAACCCATGAAAATATATTATGGGTTTATTATAAAAATCCAAAAAATCAAACAATATCAATAAAAGAAATCATATAACATCAAAAATCCATTTCTCAAAATGAAAACATATTATTATAACTTATAAATTGTGATCAAAACATCAATTCATGATTGATCTAACATGGAGGGTAAATATAATAGAAAATTATAAATTCCTATGATTAAACATCTAAAAAATAAATTTATAAATCAAATTCCCTAAATAATTAATTTTTAATTGAAAGAGACATATTTTGAATTCCATAATATAAATAGATCTAAATAAATGATCCTTGAAACTACATAATTTTTATAAAAAATGATATTTGAAGATAAATTGAATGATTTTACTTTTTAAATAACCTTTAAATAATAAAATATTGAAGGAGGAAAAAATTCATAAAAAATAGAAAATGGATTGGAAAACATTAATTTAAAAATTAATAATAAATAATATATCCATAAAAAAACATAAATGTTGGAAAATTAATTTTTTTACTATAGGAAAAATCCATTTTATTTTGAAACAACAAAAATACATTTAGAACATTATCAAATTACCTTATTCTAATCCCTCAATATAAAAGAGATGGTAAGACATTGTCTCAAAATTAATTAAGGAGAATAAAAGTATACTTTGATACAAAATCCATTTTATTTTCCAAAATTATAAATAGAGCATTAGTGGTGATTAAAAATGAATATGTAATATAAATTCCATAAAAGTAATATAAAATATTATTTATAAAAACTCAATTTTATGAAATAATAGAATCGTATGAAAAGATTTATTTGTTTAGGATCATGGTTTATCTATAAATTAATATGTAAATACCACATAGACTTAAAATTTGTTATAGTAGATAAGTAATAGTATATTAAATCCAAATAATTTTTATAAAACCTAGGATATGATAGGATTTGAAAAACCATTTATGACTATAATAATATATTAACAAGAATATCTTTTGAGGTATATATTTAAAAATGATTTTTTATATCATGTAAAATAATAGAATAACGATAAAAATTGATATAAGTGTATTAAAAATTATTTAAAATGTATCATTTTTTAGAATTATAAATGTTTCATGAAATTAAAAAAAGAATTAATGAAACACATATGAATATAAATATATTTGAAGTAATGATCCTTTAGAAATTATTTTTAAAAAATATGAAAATACCAAAAAATGATAGAGTAAATATTATCGTTTAAAATCACAATATGAAATATTTCAACATTGAATAATTAGGATCAGGAATAACCATTATAAATTATTGAAAAGAAAATAAGTTACAAGAAATCCTTAAATGGATTCCCTACTTATTGAGATGCTCTATAAGGCCATATATTTTAAACATAAATATTTTAATATCCAATTTCATAACCTTAATAATAAATTTACACAATTTATAATCCTCATTATAATTTATTAATAAATTTTAAATTAATAAGTAATATCATATTATAACCATCGAGTGTAAATAAATTTAACTATTTTGACATGTTTTTTAATTCTGACGTAATTACCCTCCATTAACAAAGTCCATTATTGATATGTTATTTTTTATTCTATTATGCATAAAAAAATTATTTATTTTATTACTCATTAATATTATAATTAGTTTTGATAGATTATATGAAAATTGATACATTGATGTCTTAATTTAGTGATTTTAATAATAAAAAAATGCCTCACTAATATATCATACTGATTATATAATATTTAAAAAACAATTTAAAAACAATTAATTTATTATTATAATAAAAAAATATTTTTTCATGCTTATTTATTTAACAAAAATATATCTCTATAAAATCATCTATTTAGATGTTTCAACTTACCAAAACATGAACACATTATTACTTGAATGTTGAGTATGTTTAAGGAGGTTTTTATTTGGAAGTAATCTAATTATAAAAGAATTATACTCATATAATTTAGATTTATTTATTTTTTGAACAAAATTCTATGTTTTTAAAATTCTATATTAAAATCTATATGGAATATGAAAACATTTCATCATGGTTATTATAGTCAGCACATATGAGTAATTAGGATTCCTATTTCACAACATGTGGTAGGGTGTGAATCTTGATAAAAATTGATAATTTAATAATTTAAAGTAAATTATATTAATTTTATTTATTCATAAATGTACAAAATTATACCAATCCTCATTTCTAGTGATGAAAAATTTGAAGTTTCTCTTTTTGGAGGTGGTAATCAGTGCACAAACACTAATAGTGATTCTAGATTTTCTCAATAGATGGTAGTGAATAAATAATGGTTTAGTCATTGTTAAAAAAATATAAAAACACTAATTATTATTACATTATTATTATATTGTGTTTTTAATGATTATAAAATAAATCAATGTTTGTAAATGTTAACAAATATGTGATACCAACATTTCAACTTGTACTTCATCTTGATGAAGTCCTTAAAGTTTTGGGACATTGGATATATTTTTTCCTGAAAAAGGGAATTGGAGGAAGAAAATTTATAAAATTACACAAACTATAGGTATTTTTTTTATGAAATATCCATATAATTCTTAACTATTAATTTGGTATAAGTGAAACAATTTTACAAGTGAAAAAAGAACATTCCGAAACAAAAATTAATTTGTTCTCTAATAGCATGACACAATTCTAAGGATAATGGATGAAAAGTAGAAACATATAGAGGGTAATACTGGATAAATTCAATATTCATCTCAACCACCAATTTTAAATTATAACATATACATTTTTTTCATTTACCCATAGTATAATACACTTTCCATTTTTACCTTGGAGACTATTGTTTCTAACATCAGGATTAAAAATTATTAATAAAAATAAAATATACTAAATAAAAAACATTATCCTATTAATATTAACTTAGAAAATAATTTCATCATATCAAATTTAGAAATTCACAAATTTTTAATTAAAAAAAAGACAACTATTCTTATTAAACTAGTTTTTATAAAAATGATGCTTTTCATCAATAGATTAATATAAAAGATAAAATTATCATTATTATATATTTTACTGATATAAATTAATTTATTAATAAATATTTGTGTCTTTAAAAAAATATTATATTGAATTATATAATGAAAATGATTAATTAAAATAAAAAAATGGCAATAATATTAAATTCCTAAAAAATTGCTTCATATGTTTTAAAGTATAAAAAATATAATTTATATGTTCAAACTAAAATTATATATTTCATAATAATTATATTATAATCTATATTTTATCAATTAAAACAGTTTATAACCTGTTTTACTTTCCACATAAAATGACTATCTGATTAATGTCACTATTATGGTAAAACTCTATATTTTACTATTCACCAAAAAGTAAATTATTTCATAAAAAAAATAAAATATAAATCTTCATATAATATTGATATTATAAATCCAAAAATGATTTCAATTTGGTAAATATAATACTCTATTATTTTATAATTTAACTTATAAAAAATTACATAAATATATTGAAATTTTTTTATAGGAAAATAACGTTTTAAATTTTAAGTATTATTATTATTAATTCATATATAATGTTATCCAAATTGGTTATTATATATTTCAAAAATATAATATATCCATTATTTATTTACATTATTATATAAATACAATTATTGTAGTAGTAATATTGTAAAGCATAAATCAATCTTATAAACTTTTTAGCTACACTAATTTAATATAAATCAAATTAAAAGTTGACATTATTTTATTTCTAAAAAAATATAAAAATATGGTATCCATATTCATAACCACAAATTAAATTTATTTTATCTAATGCATATAGTTAAATATTTATTTTTCAAATAAATAATTCATTATTTTTTTGATGTTATATGTTTCTTATGGAGTATGAAATGTGACATATTTAGAATAATTAAAGGAAAACATGTATTAAATTCTCATATAAATACAACATTAATAATTTGTGGAAAAATAATCATGTGGAAACCTTTTAATGAAATCTAGGTGATAATTTTAAGATATTATGTATAATTAATTGTGAGTATTATTGTGTTGATCTTGATAAGAATAAAATACGAGTGTTCATGGATAAAGGATGATTATATACTACATTGTATAGAGTGTTTATGTGATTTAAGAGGAAAATAAGTTGGATGATGCAGAATTAAGATTCTTTGAGTGGTGATTCAAATTATAAGGATTCTGAAAAGGTACTTATGACATGTATATATGTCCATGTCGATGAATTTTAGAATAGTTGATCATGTGATGTAAGAAAATACAATAATATATGTTAATCCATTAATATAAATTAATTTTAATATATAAATTATATTATGTATATTAATTCCTAAATCATCTTATAATTTCATAGAACAACATAACATTTTGGAAACATAGAAGAATGTTATTGTAGAGTATAATTGAAAAATGTCAATGAATTTAAGAAACATAACTAATTCACATTATTGTTTGATAGTGAAGAAAGGTATTATATCCATAAAATCTTTTAAGTATTACATAAATCTTTTATTTTTGAAAATGGATTGGTCACATGTTATCGTTTCATGATTCCATGTGTATAGAGATTTTTTATGTTAAGAATACATGGAAAATCAATTATTATAATGTGAACAACTAATGAGAGTATGATACCACATATTTTTTTAGAAGAAGGGACATTAGAGTATTTATTCACCAAACAAATATTTAAATATCTCAGGAAAAAATAAATAATAATTATTTGGGATAATTAATAGGATATTTGATTGAGAATATAAATGAAGAATAAAAAGATAATATACTATTTTATTTTATGAAGTTGGAACCAATCGATGAGAAGGGATTTTTTAAATTAAAATATAAACTTGATAATAATTAAATATAATTATGTGGTTATAAATATATACATTTTTCAAAAACAACAATGTTGATATTGAAAAACAATTGTTAAATTTTATAAAATGTGTGAATAGATTTCTAGGGGCCCAACATTTCCACTATGGAGGGAGAAGAAGGTGAGTCGAATCAAACATTCCATGAAGGAGAAAAATATATGTGATTGAATGATCTATAGAGGATCTATATCTTATCATACATAGATGTGTTTTTCAATGAGTGTTTCTTTTTAATGTAACTATTAAATTTATGGATTTCTTAAATGGGAAATCCTGATCCTAAATTCCCATATAATAATATATCTCGAAAATACGTGGAGCCTTCTATTATGGTATCAATAAATATGAAGATAAGGATGTTATGAGGTTTTCTAATGAATTAATAATGAGGATCATGGTTGGGTTGCTAAAATTATCGAGGAATTGATTTATATTTGAGTTTCTAACCAATAAATGTATAAGAGTTGGTGGATGTTGTGTAAAACAAGTGGTAAATTGAGGGTCTATTACTAGGTTCTCCAACTGATTTCATTCTAATAACTAAAATTTTAAAATTAGTTTTTATATTATAATCTATATTTTTTTATCTAGAAACATGAAAACAATTAGTTATTTGTATGAAAGATTGAAAATATTATGTGGTTATCTTTCTATTTAATATCCTAGATAATGTGAGGCTGTCAAATACCATTTAGTGGATTGATAAAATTAAACATTTTAAGAATTTTCAACATGGATGAGGAAGATTCATAAAATATGAGTACCACTGATTAACACCTACCCCCTCAGTGGCATCTAACTGGCCCCCCAGCTCTATATAATCTAATTCATGGATTTTATCCATCAAAAAAGTGATTGTTACACTTTTTAGAATTTCATAAGTAATTCATTGTATGTATCTCCATACCTATAAATACCTCCTAATATTCCACAAAAACATCATATTTCATTTTTCATAATTTTTTAAATCTCTTTTTGATTTTATCTCATTACCCATGAGAAAAATATTTATACAAGAATATTAATTTAAATTAACCCCACTCTAATATTTATATCTCTTCCTTATTGGTGGTGTTTTTTAATCAAATACCGTTATTGAAAATCATCTCAATTTAGTTGAAATATTGCAATGAAAACATTATAACATTCAACACATTTAAATGTAATGATTATTTCCTCTAAATACATTATCCCTTTCTTATCCACTAATGGATTTTTTGTTGCATTAGAAGTGGAAGTTTGTTCTCTTATAAATATAAAAAATATATATAGACCATTATATGGTTCAATAGGTTGTTCTATTTAATAATTTTTATTATCAATTACCTATTTTAGGATCCCTAGTATATTAATAATATGCTCAACACCCTCACCTGCTTCTATGATTCGCCTAGGAGGAAATTCTCTAAAATTTTTTTCAGCACTCTCCATTAATCAATGTGAATTATAGTTTTTTTACATGAATTTATATTCTTGAATTCACAAAGAGATATCAGGCTTATATTTTAAGGGGGTTAGGTCATAAATATTACATAAAAATCCCATATATTACAAAGTCGATTCTTCTGTTTAGTATCCATTTCTTCCACTAAACAAAACATTTTCAAATTAACAAGTTTACTTTTAATGTCACATATATAAAATTTTCATTTTGGAATAACCTTTGTCTATACACATCATGAAACAAAAGAATTTTCAAATGGGGGATATGAATAAAAATAACAACTTAGGACATAATAATGTAATAAGGTAACCATTATTTCATGAATACATATAAATTGTTACTTTTTAAAAATAAACTATAACCTTGAGACAAACATTTTCTTACTGAATAAATTACCTAACTTAGTAATATATTTTCATTATGAATTTCATAAGAAAAAATTAATAAAAAATAGCACTCTTATCATTCTTCAAATGATGAAAATTCATTATATATTTTTCACAATGATATAATTCTCCACCATAAAATGAAGTAAATCATTATCTTACCATGAGAAATCATTAGATTCCCATAAAATCTAATAGAAATAATATATATTACATAATGATTTTCTATGGAATAATTCAAATATCTTCACAAAAAATGATGTAGTATTAATGTATAAACATATAATAACCATAATGGTTACCCATAAATAACAATGATGATTACAATTGGAATAATAATTACAGTATATTCCCAGAACCTATTAAGATAATGTGAATTTGATTACTATGTCCCTTTAACCATTTCATTGGAGATAAATAATAGGATTACCCAAACTTGGTTGATAATAAAAAATCCATTCCACATAATAATTACAAATGAAACATTTTATAATACATAAAATCAGATGTCCTATTAATGATATTTTCACCCATAAGAAATTTTTTATATATTGATATATCCATTATATTTTAGATAAAATTTTGAAAATAACAATGATATAGGGAAGGATAATTTCTATTTGATGAAATTAATTAATATTGTAATGGACCTAAAAAAATAACCATTATGGTTGTGGGAATTTTTTCTCTTTCCATACATGTTAAAATAATACATTTCATCAATCTTTTTATAAAGAACAAAAAATAACTCCATTCGAAGATTCATTTTGATACCCATTGAATGAATGTAAAACTATCATAATGTCTACCTTTTATTCACATATTCCAATATATATATATATATATATCAAAATAAATAAATTAAGAAATGTGGATATTGAATACAAATATTGTTTTAAGGGAAAACACAAAATATGAATTTTAAAAAGAAACTCCTTTACCTATTATCATTAAAATATTAAATTTTTTAAAATGATAATAAACACATCAAATATGGTTAAAATAAAAAATTACACAGCTTTATGTTTAAATAAAAAATATTCATAAAACATTTATAAGTAAACAGAGAAGGAAGAGAAATAATAATAAAGTTAACCATGAAAACATTTAAAATGATATTTTTAAGTAATATGTCCCTTACCTCGAGTATGCCTTGTCCCATGTGTTCATTATTATCCTCAATAATATAAAAATTTTAATTTTTTTACATTCATGATATCATTTTTCAGGTTTATTATTAATTTTATTGCACATACTTTTATGTTATATAAAATTACTAAATCAATTAATTTCATATTAGGTGGTTTGGTGTTATTAATCTCATATGTCCAAATTAACATTGGTAGGTTTACCATGGAAAATTAAGACATTATTCCATCATATAATGAACAATAATCATGATATAATAATAATTTTTAAATATTACTTATACTCTTAAAACAAATTATTAATTAAGGATATGAAAAATGTACTTTGTTATAATCATATAGATGGTAGGCAGTACGTACACATGCACAATGTTACAATTTCTCCAAATTAATTACATAAATAAGTTAAATATTATTTTAAATTTCTATAATGATAATTATATCAAAAAAATTGTTTTATTTTGTTAATAAACATATATATTTTCTCCATTTGATGTCGTGATGAAAAATGAATCACATTTCTTTGTTGATGTGTTAGTACACACATACGCATGAACGATGATATCAGTCTCTAGTGAATGGAGAGGTGTGAAATTAAATGAAATATTAGCATTTAGTCATGATAATTATTTATTTAATATCATATAAAGAAATTTAATTACATCATTATATCCATCTATGAGAGGTGGTGATGCAAAATAAATTACATCAGTCCGCGGGGAGGTAGTCAATTGTAAACAAGATTGATGAATTCCATACCAATTTTATTGATTCTAGAGATCAATATATGTAATTAGATTAACATAATAAATTATAATTATATGGTATGGAATTATTTTGTTATATAATAATGTTTTAATAATATTTTAAGGAGATATTTGAATAAATAAAATAAAATAATCAGATAAATGTTATACTAGCGCTTTAGAAAACCTCATTTTCTATACACATTATGATGAGTACGGTTATTAATATAGCATAAATAATGATTATATAACATTATGGTGTATATTAGGATAATATTTGGAAATAAAATATCTGAAATGTTTTTCTTTTTAAGTGTGACCGAATTAGAAGAAGTGGATCCTTTTAATAACAGTTGGGAGGGGAATTATTGAAGTGTCAAAAAATATTAATTTAATTTCTATTAATGTTGATGTTGAAATTCCTAAAATTTTATGTATTTAAATAAAAAATAAGGATTATTCTAAATCCTCTCATAAAATAATTATTGGAAACATTTAGATCGGATTTTTATACTTATCATTTGGTCATATTGACCATTCAACCCGTTTCAGACTTACTGTGACCAATATGTTTTATAATATTTTGTGGTCATGATATTTTATTTGTATTTAAAAATATCCATAAGTGGACTATATATGATATTATAAACCATTTCATATTCATATAAATAAATATATTATTTTTATGATGTTTTTATCATATAATAAATTATTATTTGTTATAAAATATTATTAACATCAATTTTTAAAACTATTTAATACTTAGACTATTATGAAAAAAATGAAAAAATTTATTATTAAATATATATCATGTGAATTAATCTATGAATTTCTTGGATCACATTATGTACCAAAAAAATATTAGTTTTCAAAATTTTAATATCATTTATTTGATTTCTTGATTAATATAAAATTTACCCAGTTAGCTTTACATAACCATTAAATCTAAATTTTTATTCACTATATTAAAAATTAATAACAATGATTGATTTGAATCCATTATATCTCATGGTTTTATTTATAACCAATAATTTATATATATATACACATATATATTTCAATTTATCCCCTTTTGAAAAATAATATATTTATTAAAAACCAGATGGTTATATTTGTTGTTGTCTATACCGAAAATATTATAATGGTCATAATAACCACTAAATGATATAAAATGGAAATACAACCAAATATTGGTTGTTTATTAATTACATGGACTCATAAAATTATATTTATTCATGATTTAGTGTAATTTTATATTTCTTATCGTTTTCTTTTTGACCCTTAATTATATGATTTACCCTTTATAGTGTTAAAAATACTATAAAAGTTATTATTAATACTGAATGAAAATAAAGAGTTTGTTTCCAAATACAGACTCAGTGACTAAATATAAAGAGCATATTTTTCTATAATTTAAAACATATGAGTTCTATGTCACGACCCGTCCTCAGGGCCCATGTCGTGACTACCCCATGCCCACCTTCCATATTCCAGGGGTGAGCAACTAGAACCAAAGAGGTAATACCTATAAAAAGGGAAGACATTTCCTATTAACCTATAACACACACACATCCTGGACACCAGCATCAGAGTATGCAAATTAAAGTAAACACTAAGTAAAACTGTATACAAATGTTAGTGATGAATGGAAAGGGGTCGGAAATATAAGCCCAATAGTAAGGTACAACAACGCTGAAGCTAGTACAGCTGCAGAAATGTAATTAACAACTACTGAATCGTTCTTCGGAAATCCCACCTAAAGGGTTTGTACATATGGCCTCCTCAACACCGCATGTCCATCTGTCCGCTCTGAGTATGCCTCACCAAGTGGTCCACCTCACGGTACCGTCCAGCTCTACAACCCTATGTCGTGATCAGTACTATCTTTCGTCTACAACCAACACAACGATGTGCATTCATAGCCTGTGCTGGGGTGAGTATAACAATACTCAGTAGGGGACCCCGATACCCCTGAAGGTCTACAAGAATCCACAAAGGATAAACCACAGTAGAAAGATACAATCATGAAGTATCAACCAACCATACTTAGCTATATGGCCATACATATACCTAAGTTACGAATCACATCCCGGCTCCAACTCTAGAGCCCAATCACAACTCAGTCCACATAGGAATTAAAGTCAATCACATCGATGATAATGATTGAAAGACAAGACTCATCTCACATAGGTATAAATCTTTCGTAGAGAGATGGGGATGATCAGATGTGGTCACTGTTTCATCTAAGCTGTCGGACCCACATAGGATACAGGACCATCTAAGCTGCCGGACCCACACATGATACAGGACCAGCTACTCTATCAGACCCACACATGATACTGGAATAGAGGTCAGAACTGAAGAACCCATGGAGAATTCCAGTACAGTAGTCATCATTGTTGAACCCACTGAAGAACACGATACAGTAGCACCATCGTCGAACCCACGGAGGATTCCGGTACAGAAGTCCTCACTGTCGAACCCACATTGGATTCTGATACAGTAGTCAACACAGCCATCTCTAGTATTCCCTCACACATCATGCTCAATTTTGGGAGGGTTCTCTACTCGATTCAAGTATCGATAAATCATTGAAATCCTGACTTGATGTATCATGTACTTCCGTCTCATCATAAGGAACCCAACACGACATACGGTGCGTCAATTAGACGCCCACTCTGAGGGTTATTAGATTTTCTGTTCCAGGTCCCCGGTTGGATTTACGCTCATTCCAAACCTCTCCATTATCCAAAGTTGTCCAAAATCACTTATAGTATCGCAAGAGGACTGCCTCGTCACGGGGGGTCCTTGTGTTGTAGACAACACGTCGATCGAACACGCGGTCTAAGAGATATTTGCGTTTAAGAGAAGATGGGTCCGGCCTATCAAACCCAGTGTGCTGGCGGGTCGCCCCTACCATATTTGGTGGGTCTGACCCGGCTAAGGGATGGCCCAACCTAGTGTAGCATGCACCACCTATGGACGCAGCCCTGCGGGTCTGACCCTTTTGGGTGGTCGGCCTGGCCCAGTGCGGCGCGACCCACGCAACAGGCCGGTTCGGTTCACCCAGTGGAAAAAAGTGGCGCTGCCCCTCCTCTTCCTGGACAGCCATAGCCGTCCAGTTCTTTCTGATGTGAGTGGCACGCACAGCAGGCCGATGTTCATCCCACGCAGCGCCAAGCGGTGCCACTGTTCTTTAACCTGGTCGGCATGTGGCTGGTCGGTTCACCCAGCGAGCCGCCTGTGGTTGCAGCCCGCGGTTCCACCATAGTGCGGCACCTGTGGGCGCCGCGATCCTCCAGCCCATCCAGTCGTAGTTGGCTGATTCTTCCATCCGGCTTGCATGAGGCTGGCTGGTTCTTCTCCAGCCGAGCGACCTGCGGATGCAGGCCGTAGTTTTCCTCCACGAAGCCGGCGCGCCAACCCCGGACCACCACCGCCTTGGCCCAGCCAGGCCGTGGCCTTCGGTTTCCGCCGCCTTTGGTCACTACTGGCTCATGGCTGTGGTGTCCTTCCTCAGTCGTGGTGCGTTGGCATCGCTCCCTTCAGGCTCCACCTCCATTGTTAACGCAATCAAGAATCAACGGAGGGTCGGCGGGCCGTGCTTTTTGGGCCCGTGCTCTTTGCGTTAGGTGATAAAAAATAATTTGTCACCTTCAATCCAAATATAATCACCAATGTATGAGGTTACAATTCAGATGTTAATATAAATAAACCAAATTCCCCATTCCTCATAATTGACATTGCATGTTGACGAGCCGCGGAATACGGGCTTTAGGGAAGTCGGGCGTCGCGGAAGACGGTCGTCATTCCGTCAATTCCGGAGGGAGTATATTTCTGTGAAGTTATGTTGAGGTGACGCCGTCAGTGTACTTCATGGGTGAGGGTGCCTCCTTTCCTTGATTCAGTTGAATAAGTTGAGGGGATGTTGCTTCACGTCCTTTAGAGACATTGAGCATTCTTCGTCGAGAGGAAGATGTTCTTCACGTTCTTCGTGGGAAGAACACTTTTTTTTAAATTCTCTAAAGACTCTCCCAAGAGCTCCTCCCAAGATTATGGAATCCCCCAATGAAATAAAATAAAATCTCAACAATAATTTTATTTTTCCATGAAACCAAAAAGGATTAAAAATAATTCAAATCCTTTCAATTTAATTAATGAAGACAAAAATTAAATGTGTTGGCACAATTAAGAGGATGGGAGGCCAATAGTTCCCCCAAAATAAATGAGGAGTGGTGGCCTTAATAAATTAAAAGGGAGTTTAAGAGTTAAAGGGGGTTTCAATGGGAGTTGAGAGGTTTGAACTCATGTGGGCCCCACCACAAAATATCATGTCATGGGAAGTTATGTGGGGTGTGGGCCCCACCTCCAACATCCCTTTGGAGGAAATAACCACCACCTAGAATGAAATTACGTAACACAAATATTTTATTAAATTTATTATGAATTCAAAAAATTATGTTCTGCTCTCGACCAAACACAACTACGGTAGTGGTCTCCTTAAGAGAATATTGGTGCTGCGAGTTAATCGGTGTCCTCAGATTTCAATTCTGAGCACCGCTTAAATAGATATAAAAACCCACACATACGTTTATTGAATGTACCCAAACAAAACATCTTAAATTGATTCTGGGCACATCGGGCCTTAGAATCAGCCACCGTCATAAACTGGGTACTCGTAAAATTACAAAGAATCTAATAAAAAAATTCCATTAAATTTATGGGTCGTTACTTTACCCCCACCTCAGGGATTTAGGTCCCTGTAAAGATACAACAGACTCTAGGGAAAAAATGGGGGTACTGAGCATACATCTGAGCCTCCCGCTCCCATGTGCTCTTATGGAGGTTCCCCTACTGCCAGCGAATGCGCACCAGGTGAGTCGACTGTCCCCGCAGGACCCGCTCCTGTCTATCCTCAATCTCCACTGGAACCTCCATGAATGTGTCCCCATCATCGATGTGCAGCTCCCAGTGGTCGATGATGTGGGACAGGTCGTGCACGTATCTCTTCAGCTAAGATCCATGGAAGACATCGTGCACCTGGTGAAACTGAGGTGGAAGGGCCAGGAGGTAAGCCACCTCACCTACTCCGTGGAGAAACTGGAACGACCCGATAAAATGTGGAGTTTACCTTCCGCTTCTTCCAAATCTCCATAGACCTGGTCGATGTGAGTCCCTTAGGAAGACATGGTATCCATCCTCGAAATCCAGTTGTCTTTGTATCCTATCAGCATAGGACTTCTGTCTGCTCTGTGTAGTCTTCATCTGCTCCTGGATGATCTTCACCTTCTCTGACATAGCCTGCACCATCTCGGGTCCAACAATTTCTAACTCCCCTAGGTCAATCCAGCACAGAGGTGATTTTCAAGGTTGTCCATACAGTGCCTCTTAAGGGTCCATCTCAATAGTTGAGTGGTAGCTGTTGTTGAACACAAACTCCACCAAGAGTAAGGGATCCTCCTAGCTACGAATAAAGTCAAGGACACATGCACAAAGCTTGTCCTCGAGAGTCTGAATGGTCCTCTCAGTCTGACCACCCGTCTATGGATGGAAGGCGCTACTCAAGCGAAGCTGCATCCCGAAAGCCTCCTACAACCACTTCCACAGCTAGGAAGTGAAACGAGCATTTCGATCAGAGATGAATGTCGATGGTACACCATGATGCCATATTATCTCCTATACATAGATGCATCACAAGCTCTCTAAGGATCCATGATCTTTGATCTGTAGGAAGTGGGCCGACTTCGTGAGTCGGTTGAAAATCACCCAGATAGAGTCATGTCCTCTGGATGTACTTTGAAGTCCCATCACGTGATCCATGGATATCCCATCCCACTTCCACTTTGGGACCACTAAGGGCTACACCAAGACTACTAGTACCTGGTTCTCCGCCTTCACTTGATGACAAGTGAGGCATTGCGAGAAAACATAATTGGTACCACCTTCTTCATACCCGAACACTAGTGATTTCTTCTGAGGTCTGGATACATCTTCGCTACTCCTGGATGTACTACTAGAGTGGGAGTATGGAACTCCCTCAACACCTCCTCCTGTAGTGAAACTGGTACCATGATACATCCTTTGAAAAGGATGATGTGCTCCCCACCTTTAGAAATCCAATCAGGTGCCTTCCCTAAGGATATCCGAGCACGTCGCGTCTCACAGTCAACGTCCCCACGCTGTGCCTCTATGACTCACTGAAGAAGTGGAGGAGTGACTGTGAGAGACAATAGAAATGATTCTCTATCTCTATCCACAAAAGATATCTGCAACGCGACCAGCTCCTCTATCACCTCTCCTAGTAGCTGAATGCTTGATCTCCTGATGAGGCCATCTTCTACAACATTCCCCTTCTTAGGAGTATATAATATCTCGAATTCATAGTCCTGGAGGAAATCAAGCCATCACCGTTGTCTCAGGTTTAGGTCATTCTGCGATAAGATGTACCTGAGACTCTGGTAGTCAGAATACACTATAAAATGCTCGCCCATCAGATAGTGCCACCACATCTTCAAGTCGAAGACCACTAGTGCTAACTCCAGGTCATGGTAAGCATTGTTCTGCTCGTGATGTCTCAACTGTCATGAAAGAAATGTGATCAATGCTCACTCCTGCATCAGGACACACCTGTGTCCAGTCCCTGATGCGTTGCAGTAAACTATGTACCCTATTAGCTCCTCCGAAAGCCACAAGATGGGCGCCCTAGTCAACATATGCCTCAGCTCTTGAAATCTCGGCTGGGATCTCTCTGACCACACGAAGGTTTTTCCCTTCTTCGTCAATGCTGAATGCGGTGCTGCAACATTAGAGAAGTCTGGGACAAATCTATGATAGTACCCAGTTAGTCCCAAGAAACTCTGCACCTCCGTCACAATACTGGGAGGATCCCAACCAAGTACTCCCTCGATCTTCGATGGATCCACTGCAACTCTAGCCTCTGAGATGGCGTGTCCCAAGAATTGAACCTCTCGAATCCAGAACTGGCACTTCAAGAGTTTACCATAAAGATAGTGCTCTCGAAGTGTGTCCAGTACCACCCGCAAATGGAAGGCGTGCTCCTCCTCAGTAGTCGAGTAAATTATTATGTCGTCGATGTAGACTACGTCAAATAGATCGAGGATTGGCTGGAAGATCATATTCATGAAGCTCATGAACATTGCAGGTGTGTTGGTTATGCCGAAGGGCATAAACAAGAAATATTAGTGGCCATACCGAAACCTGAGGTCCCTCTTCTTCACATCCTCATCTCTAACTCTAGGCTGGTGATAGCCTGACTTGAGGTCTATCTGCGAGAATCATCATGCTCCCTTGAGTTGATCAAATAGTTCTTCAATACTCAAGAGTGGGTACTTATTCTTAACAGTCACCTGATTCCGGCGATGATAGTCGACACACAGTCGCAAGCTCTCATTCTCCTTCTTGGTGAACAAAATCAGGTATGACTAGGGTGAAACACTGGTTCACATAAATCCCTTCCCCTACAAGTCATCCGACTATACTTGCAGCTCACAAATCTTGGTGGGAGCCATCTGATATGCTGGAGTAGATATCCGTGTTGTCCTGGGGTACAGGTCAATAATGAAGTCTACCTCCTTTCGAGGAGGTAGTCCTGGAACATCGTCAGAAAAGAAATCTGCGTACTGATCCACCATAACAGGAAAATTCGGACTCCGCACATCAACCGCTCCGTGGATGAGACTGGAAAAACTGTTGTGCGATCGGCTGCCCCCTCCTCAACCTAAGTCCATCCTATGCTACAAAGGCTCCCTTCTCACTTGTGAAGGTGAACCTGGTCCCATCTGTGCAGATACACCACACTTTTCACCTAATAAAATCAATCTGAGTATGAACTATGGATAACCAGTCTATACCCAAGATGACGTCGTAAGGCCTCAATGCCACTACATTACGATCCCAGCCGAAGCTCTCGCCTCCTAGAGTAATCTCACACTGCTGGCACTAGTGTATAATCATTGAGTATGCTCCCATAGTAGTCTCTAGCCATAAGGATTGAGCCAACGGCTCCATCAGAATCTCCGAGCTCCGAACAATGGCAGTGACAATAAAAGAATGACTCTCACATGTGTCTATGATTACTGCAGCAAAGGTGGGGTTGAAACAGATAGTACCTAAAATCATATCAGCTGCACCGTGGTTATAGTTCTCGACTGCCTGGAGCTGAGCTCGCCCCTGTCTGCCTGCTCCCTGTGGTCGGGGTGGACCTCCTAGTGGTGGTGGTGGTAGAGCCTCGAACCGTTATCCACCACCCGCTTCTCGGCCTGCTCCTCTGCCACATCCACATGCTCCCTGTAGATCACCACGATCGAACCTATGCCTCTGGTTGGGAGGTCTCTCTACTGTCTACTACTCATCTGCATGGTGGGTCGGGCAGTCACAATCCATGTGGCCCTGCCCGCCGCTTGCATAGAACTGCTTGCTCCTCATATAGCGGGCTCTGACTCATGTACCCTGCACCACCGAACTTGTATCTTGGGGTCACACACCAGATGGCCTGGTCCCCTTGGACCTCTACGTCATATATCTACTGACGGATATAGAAGAATTTACCACGTCTTACCCTGTGGTGGGTCTTACTGCTAGTGACTGCTCAGCGAGAAAACTCTCCAATAGAAGGGCTCACTCCAGCACCCCCACCTACGTCGGGATGCTGAGGGGAATCATCGAAGACTGTATCTCATGCCCGATTCCCTGCTTAGTGGTCCGGGCCCATAAGAACGGGTCTCGTACAATATCATTGGAGTAGTGTGAGAGTTTGGTGAACCTCGCAGAGTACTGAGCTACAATCATGATGACCTACTGCAGATGAAGTACCTTTTGAATCTGCACCGCATGAAGGGTGGCTGGGAAAAACTCTGAGTGAAAGAGACTCTCAAAGTCTGTCCAGAATAATGATCCCTCATCATGCACCGAGCGCATCAGGCTCCACCATCTGCATGCTACTGCATGTAAGAGACTCGCGGTAAGGATCACCATGAGGTCGGCTAGTGTGCCTACCCATCTGAATACTCTCACTACAGCCTTCATCCAATCCTCAACTGATTGTGCGTCCATCTCTCCCCGGAACCTGGGTAGCCTTTGTCGCTGGAACACGTGCAACACACTCAGGCAGCGTGCACTCTCTGCTGCTAGGGATGGTGGTATTGGTGGCCCAACGGGTAATGATACCGCTGGTGCATCCGTTGTGATGGGGCCCTGCACCAAGGCCTCGTCGCTCAGTGGGAAACAATCTCATACGAAACTCGAAAACAATCAGGCTGCCTTTGTGGGGAAATCCTAAAATGAAATAGGTGCACCATGGTTAAATAATTATACCTGATGAGTTGACACAAAGTAATCATGAAGAAATTTTTTTTCAAATGAAACACACAAGAAATTAGTGTTTTCGTGCATTGAGTTAGAGATCCGAAGATAGATTCCTTGTGTATGGATACATCGGCCGCCACACAAACATCGGTTTCCCTAAACTGATAACCATACTCAAAATAATTAACACTATTGCCATTAAAATAATTAGAGTCCAAGTTCTGTAGTTAAACTGACCACCTTTGATACCAAATTTTCACGACCCATCCTCAGGGCCCGTGCCGTGACTACCCCATGCTCGCCTTCCATAGGCCAGTGGTTGGCATGTAGCACCAAAGGTGTAATCCCTATAAAAAGTGAAGGCATTTCCTTTTAACCTATATCACACACATAGCCTGGACACAAGAAGCATAGTACGCAAATGAAAGAAAACACTAAGTAAAACTACATACAAAAGTATGTGCTGAAAGGATAGAGGCCGGAAATACAATCCCAATAGTAATGTATAAAAACTATAAAGATAGTACAACTGCAGAAACGTAAACAGGAACAACTGAATCGTCCTCTGGAAATCCCACCTGATGTGTGTGTAAAGATGGCCTCCTCAGCACCCTAGGTCCGTCCGTCCGCTCTGAGTACGTCTCGCCATGTGGTCCACCTCCGGGTAGCATCCAAATATACAACCCTCTGCCACAATTAGTGTTGTCCACCTTCTGCAACCAACCCAATGATGTGCTGGCATTGCCCGTGCAGGGGTGAGTATAACGATACTCAGTAGGGGACCCCGATATCTCCAAAGGTCTCCCAGAATCCACAAAGGATAAACCATAGCAGAAAGATACAATCGAAAAGTATCAACCAACCCTATATAGGTATATGACCATACATATTCCTAAGTTACCAGTCACATCCCGACACCAACTGTCGAGCCCAATCACAACCCAGTCCCCACAAGAAGTAAAGTCAATTACATCGATGATAATGATTGAAAAACAAGACTCATCTCACATAGGTATACATATTTCGTAGAGCGATGGAGATGATAAGATGTAGTCACTGATTCATCTAAGCTGTCAGAACCACATATGATATAGGACCAGATAAGCTGTCGGACCCACACAGGATACATGACCAACTACTCTGTCGGACCCACATAGGATACAAGAACAAGGGCCAGAACTATCAATCCCACAAAGGATTCCGGTATAGTAGTCATCGCTTTCAAAACCATAGAGGATTCTGGTACATTATCACCATTGTCGAACCCATAGATGAATCTTGTATAGAATTCGTCGCAATCGAACCCACATATTATTCCGGTACAGCTGTCATCCCAGCCAGCTCTAGGGTTCCCGCACACAACACACTCGATTCCGGAAGGGGCCGTTCCTCGAGTCAAGTATCGATACATCATAGAAGTCATGAGTTGATGTATCTCATAGTTCTGTCTCATCTTAAGGAACTAAATGCGATAGACAACACGTCAATCAGAGGCCCGGTCTGAGAGCTATTATTTTTTCTGTTCTTGGAGCTCGGTTGGATTTACCCTCGTTACAAACCCGGCCATTTTCCAATGTTGTCCAAAACTCACTTAGAGTATTGCAAAAAAAACAGCCTCGTTGTGCGGGTCCTAGTATCATATATGGTGCATTGATCGGACATGTGGTCTCGGAGATATTCATGTTTAAGCTATGACGGGTCCGACCCATCTATCCTAGTGGGTTGGCGTGTCGGCCCAACCCAGTTCGGCCGGTCAGACATAGTTGGGGGTCGGCCCTGCCCAGTGGAGCGTGGCCCACCCACGGACCCATCCCGACAAGTCCGACTCGGATGGGGGTTCGGCCCGGCCCCGTGGGGCGCGACCCACCCGCGGACCCGGCCCGCACTGCGGGCTGGTTTGCTTCGCCCAACGGTGCCAAGAGGCGCCACAGTTCTTCAGCCCGGCTGGCAGGCGGCCAGCCGGTTCGCCCACCGAGGGGCCCACGATTGTGGGCCACGGTTCCCCCACCATGCAATGCCTGTAGGTGTCGCGATCCTCCAGCCTGGTCAGCTGTGGCCGGCCCCTTCTTCTATCCTGACCGGCATGATCCTGGCCGGTTATTCTCCGGCCAAGCGGCCCGCGGATGCGGGCTGTCGTTTTCCTCCACGTGACCGACACGACAACGTCATTCCACCACCCCATCGGCCCTTCCTGGATGCGGACTTCGGTTGTCACCACCATTAGTCGGTGTCGCCTCATGGTCGTGGTCGCCTTCCTCTGGCGCAGTGCATTGACATTGTGGAAGACAGTCTGCAGAAGACGGGCGTCATGAATTTCGGGCGTTGTGAAAGACTTCCATCGTTCCGTCAATGCTGGAGGGAGTAGAGTTTAGTGAATTTACGTTGAGACGACACCCTTGGTGTACTTCGTGGGAGAGGGTGCCTCCTTTCCTTACTCCGGTTGAAGAAGTGGAGGAGATGTTGCTTCACGTCCTTTGGAGACGTAGAGCGTTCTTCTTTGAGAGGATAATTTTGTTCACATTGTTTGTGGGATGAACACTTTCTTTTAAAATCTCTAAAGACTCTCCCAAGAGCTACTCCCTAGATTATGCCATCACCCTGAAGAAATAAAATAAAAGCTACACCCTTATTTTATTATTTCCATGCAACCAATAAGGATTCAAAAGAAATCGAATCCTTTCAATTTAATTAAAGAAGACATTAATTAAATGTTTTGGCACAATTAAGGGGAAGGGAGGTGTAGAGTTCACCCTAAATAAATGATGTGTGGTGGCCGTAATAAATTAAATGGGAGTTTAAGAGTTAATGGTGGTTTTAAGGGGAGTTGAGAGGTTTGAACTCGTGTGGGCCCCACAAAAAATATCCTCCCATGGGATGTTATGTGGGTTGTGGGCCCCACCTCCGACTTCCCTTTGTTGGAAATAACCACCACCAAAAAAATTATGTAACAAATTAATTTTATTTAATTTATTAAGAATCCCCAAAATTAACATCCACTCTCGACCAAACGCAACTGTGGTAGAGTTCTCCTTAAGTGAATGTCGGTGCTACGAGTTCATCAGTGTCCTCAGATTTCAATTTTGAGCACCGTTTCAAAAGATAGAAAAACATGCACGTATGTTTACAGAATGTATCCAAACAAA
The DNA here is from genome assembly GCA_963277665.1 of Viscum album. Classification (NCBI taxonomy): domain Eukaryota; kingdom Viridiplantae; phylum Streptophyta; class Magnoliopsida; order Santalales; family Viscaceae; genus Viscum; species Viscum album. Next base: position 1,852,131,693 of record OY728148.1, on the reverse strand, counting down.
ACATCAGAAATTGATTCCGGGCACACCGGGCCTCGGAATCAGTCGCTGTCAGAAACTGTGGACTCGTAAAATTCAAAAGAATTTAAGAAAAACATTTCCTAGAAATTTTAGATTCTTTAAATTTTATCTTTATATTTAAATCCAAACTGATAAAAAGTGCTGAAAAATATTTTCTAAAAAGATAACTTTTTTAATTATAAAATGCTTTTATACCTAATTAATGTTTAATGTTAATTTTAAATAATAATAATGGGATTATGTTAAATAAAATTTAACTAATGAAATTTTAAAAAAATCCATAATACTAGATTAAAGTTCATATAATCATAAAGAAAATATAATTTTCAACAAAAATTACTACATTGCACTATTCATTGAAAAATCAATCATTTCTAAAAATTCTCTAAAGTTATCATTAATCTATTTTTTATATGATATATTAGAAAATAAATTTAATTTTTTTCATTTAGATTTTTCAAATATATAAAAAAATTAAATATACTAGTTTCTCATAAATATGAATAATTTTTTTGAAGAATGATAATTTTTTAAAAATAAAAGAAATTTACAAAAAAATGAGTACTTATTCATAAATAATTAAATAGTATATTTTTATTAATTATAATCTTCATATATATTTCAAAATTTATTTAATGCTACTCATTCTTAACATTTTAATGGCTATTTTAAATGATCACATTTAATAAATAATATTTTGTGGTTTGGCTGCACTTATTGTTTCATTTTTGGTATGCTATCGAACATATACTATGTTTAAAAAAACACAGTATATTAAATTATCAAATCCTTTAATAAATATCATCATTGTAGAATGAACATCATCTCAATAATAAAATTTTGATATTATGAAATAAATTTTATGAAATCCTACACAGTTAAAAGTGTTTAGAAAACATCCTCTTCAATATAGTGAAATTGGAGTATGAAGGAAATTTAGAATAATGCATACTAGGTTTATAAATAGGATAAATTTTTTTGGATGTGATAATATCTGCATGGAATGAAAACTATTTCCTTGCTCTATATGAAGAGTGATAGGGTACATTGATGAAAAAAATGTGAAATAACCACGAGAGTTGTAACAATAATAAAACTCCATCTTATTGCGGTGTGAAAATGACCATTCATTCAATTGAATATAAGGTAATGGGAAAAAAAATTTGATTAAAGATAATTTTATGAACGATAAAGAATTTATTTATCATATAGATTTTTTATATATGGAAATATAATTACATGAAAAGTAATATTTCATCTTTAAATAAAATAATATTAAATACTCATAATTTTCTCTGAAATATGATTATTTAAGATGGATTTTTAATGACTGATGCACTAATATATACATCAAAGGAATCAGATAATCCATAATCGATAAATTATACATTTTTAAAATCATTATATTTTAACGAAATCTAAAATTGTTAGCACCAGATAATATAATCACCAGAAGAGAGAAAACATTAAACAATGAAAAAATAACATTATCTATAAAATTCAAAAATGATATTTGATTCTTATCATACATCATTTGATAAATAACTATCATTAAAAATCTGAAAAATATTTGATACTTTTATTGAAACATAAAAATTGATTACATATTCATTGAAGCTAAATTTATTATTTTCAACTAAATAAAATAAGTCACTCTTCATGTTTTATACCAAAAATTTATATTCATTAATCATATAATCAATAAAATGTGAAAAAAATTTACATAAATAACATTAATCAACAAAAAGACACAATATAATCATATATTATTCCCAAATATAATTCAAAATTTCATCATAATATAAAATCCAATAATAATTTTTTATTATAATCATACATGCTTCACAAAGTTATAGTGACGTTTTGAAAAAATAACTTCAATCACTTAATCACAAAATCATTTTAAATAACATGGTTATATGTAAAATAAAACACATGTTCCCAAATTAGAATAACACATAATTAACTCAAAATTTGTGATCACATAAACCATAAAGGGTACAAATACCTTAAAAAATATATCAACCAAATGAAAATATATTAATCCCCAAGTAACGTTTATCATATGTTAAACTGAATTGTTACGAATACCTCAATCAAATTTCAAAATTACAAAAATATAAAAAAATATTTATCATTTTCTCACTGTAAAATATTTCTTAGGCATTGATTCCAATAAACATATGTTCTCATGTTCATAAGTTCAAATTTATAATAGAGTAAAACTTAGGTGATTCTTAATTTTTATAATATTGATAAAATAATATTATATCATAATTCTAAAAACTAAATGCATAAACACATACATCAACCATTGACCATGATAATTTGTATTATTCTTTAATACTTAATTAAAATAAACCAATGATATTAAATATTTCTTTATGAAATTTCACTATAAACTCTATCGTGTTTCATATTTATAACATAAGAAAATAATTACTACCATAAGACTAAACATAAGGGCCTTCTTTTATGTTGTCGTTATATTGTTTTGCATAATTCTTTATGTCAATATCTCAAAAAAATAAATATTAAAACCCCCTATGGTGTTTACCCTCCCAAATGAGATAGAAAAAATATTATTTTATGTTTATATAATAGAGATAAAAAATAAATATAAATTTTTTATAAAGAATGAAGCATTTGGATAGATAATAAATTTTATTATAGTTCATTTGATTGAAAACCTAGCTTTAAAAATTACTTAATCATGATTTTTCTGTAATTGTGATATTAAAATCATATTAATGGGATAATAAATTCATGAATAATCACTTTCCTTACATCACTATTTCTTATCTTTAATATATATAAAGGATCACCATTAAAACATGAAATAAATTATTTTATGTTAAAATAAAAATGGTACTTGTAAATAAAATACCCATATAATTCAATAATATGTTAAAATTTAGATTTATTATACCTATATTTTATAACATTTTAAATCCATTATAAAAAAATATTTAATTCCATTAAAAATAATCACATAAAACAACGAAAGGTGTTCTTATTACTTTGTATATATAAAAAACATGAATCATGTAAATCAATGATGTAATCCTTAACTCTTAAAAAAAGAACACATGGAAATATCATAATCTACAATGTTGGCTAAACATGACTCTATTAAATACTAAAATGTCGAATCCTTCATAAATTTAGATTATAGGGACATTACCTATAAACAAATTTTGAACAATACCAAAGATATTTAGTGCTAGAGTTATTGACAGTTTGGTTATAAATATTTCATAGAAAACAAACTTTTTATTAAGTGGATGATTCTATTCATTGTCAAATTTTCTGACCAAATAAATTGTTAAAATGAAACATTTGTTATTTTTATGAAATATCTTGAAAATTTACATCTCAATGTTATTTTTTTATCTACTAAACATTTTAAAAAATATTTTATAATGTGGTTTGAGAAAAAAACATTATGAATAAGGGGTTTAATTAAATAAGGAAAAAATATGTTTATATATATATATAAATACCCCCTTTTCAAAAAAATATTTAAACTCAAAAAAATAAATTCTTTCCAAATAATTCACTTTAACTGAAGAAATAGGTTTCTTATGATATGTCATAAGAAATACTAATTAGAAATTAAAATGTATAATATTTTTAGAAATAATGAAAAATAATTGTAATTTTTTCAAAAAGTATTAATTTTAATCCTTAAAATGTATTATACCATTATCTTATCCTGAGAAATATAATTTTCTCATATAAATCTCAAAGAAATAATATATTAAACATGTATTTTACATGGGGAATAATTCTCATATCACTCAAAAAAATATGGATGACCTACACTACTACAGACACAATGAGTATCACAGCTACACATAAATAACCATCACAATTAAAATTGAAAAAAATCATAAAATGTAAATTCCAATAATCTCATAGGAGAAATATAATTGGATTGCTTCTTCTAATTAACCATTAAATTAGAGAGATATAAAATTATTAAATAAAATTAATTTTTAGAGAAACCATCCATCATTATAAATAATTCTCATGTAATATAATAGAACATATAAATTATTTCACAATAAATATGCACTCTTTGCTCTTAAGAATACATTTCCAGATATTGGTTTATCTATTCTATTTTAATAGTATTTTTGAAAAAAACATTTTCAGTTATTTTATTTTGAAGAAAAAATGGATTCTTTTAAAGGTAGTAGGAATTAAAATAATTTTTATGGATGTGTGAATCGTCGGTTTTTCCTCATACATAAAAATAGAACATTTGTTTTTTAATTTTTAAAAAATATTAATTATTTTCATAAAATTATTTCTTCATAAAAAGAGAAATAAATTAGAAAAAAAATATATGGTGTCTTTAATAATTCAAATATTCACACTTAAATAAATCCTAAAATAATTTTAAAAATATGGATGTGGAAAAAATGAGTTTTAATGGAAACTGGAAAAGACAATTTTTAAAAGAAATCCCCTTAATAAAATATTAAAATAATATTTTCCTATAAAACATGGTAAAAAATAACATATGGTATAAAATGGAGATTATAAACACTTTATGTATAAATAAAATATTTACTTAATAATTTAGAAGGAAAAATACATGTAAGGGAAATATTTCGAAAATAAAACATTGAATCATTAAAAATGTGGTATTTGAAAAAAAGTGTCCATTAAATTGACTCCAAGTGATCATATATGTTTTTTATCATCAAGAATAATGAATTAATAATAATTAGTTACTTTTTTTAAAAACTTTTTCAAATTTATTAATCATTTTAATTCACTTAATCCCATTATATAAATTATTACTTAATCAATTATGTTTATGTTGGGAGTTTTGGTGAAATTCAGCTCATATGTCCAAAATGAATATGGTATAAAAAATATTATAAAATTGACTAATATTCCATTGTATCTAGAATAAAAACCATGCAATAAATATAGTTTTTATATTTTACATATTATATTTCAACCAATCATGAATGATTGTTATGAAAAATGATGTATGTTATAATGAAAGGGATGGTAGGCCATACATACACATGATAAACATTTCCATTTTTCTAGTAATATTATGGAATGATAGTAAGTATTACATTACCATTCCAAAATTCTCAATATTACATAAATACTAGTTTCTTTTATTAAACATACTTATATATATCATTCATGTTATGTGGGGGTAAAAAATGAATCAAATCACTTTATGGATGTGGTAGTACACACATACATATTAAAAAAAATTCTTTCACCATTGAATAGAACTGTATAAAATTAAATGGTATATTATCATTTCATGAATATAATTACTTCATTAATATATTATATAAACATTGATTAAATCATTATAACCAGCTACAAGAGTTAGTGATGGAAATCAAATTACATTAATTCATGGTATGGTAGTCTTCAATACACACAATAAATTGATTATATTTCCATTTGATAAAGAGTGGTGATGGATATAAAATATTAATTTAAAAATATAAAATATCATAATATAAAATATATTTATTTTATTATATAATCATGTTTGGATAATATTAGTTTAAGTTGGAATTAGAAAAATCACCAAAACAATTGTTAGGCACTATACGACTTCATCAAGAATCCTATTTATGTTTGACACAACAAGGCCTGATATTTTTCATTAAATAAAAAAAATATAATATGTTGAGGTATGATAGGAAGGTATTTGGAAATTTTTTTTTATAATTAAATGGGTATTGAAGTGTTAATATAAGTGAAGAAGTGGGGAACATTAATTAAAGAGGGGCAAGTTAGTGTTGGAATTTCTTAAAATATTATTTCAATATAAAGAATATTTGATGTATAAATGGATAAAAATTAATATTATTATAATATAATATGATTGTGATTAAAAATATGCTCACAAAATTGTTTTTGGTCTTATTTAGATAACATGTGTAATGTTATATTCTTGTGATAACCCATATAAACCCTCACTGCATGTGCAATCGAAACATGATGTTGTTACTCTTTGAGGGTTAACATAGTTAGTATATCTGAAAAAAAATTTAACCAATATAACATTACCATCCACATTATAATAATATGTTAAACGATCTCATAAGATAAGTGTTGAAAGGGATTTTAAAGATATGGGAGACCATCTCTCTCTAAACACATCAAGCGATTAAGGCTTCATCATCCCATCTCTTCAATCTCTACCTCCTTAAATAAATCCCTTATCACCCCTTGGAGATTTGAATCCCACCTCTTTTCTATTTCATAGATCAAAAAGTTCTTTGAATGTGCAAGAGTTTGGGGTTGATAAGAACATACATGAAATACATGAAGAAAGAGTTCAAAATCACTCGTTCGTCAGTAAATCTAAGGGGTTATCATTTGTAGATTCTTTACAAGTCATATATCTGAGAAAAGAAAAAATGACAAAGCCTCCCGTTTTCAAAAAACATTATCATTGTGGATTCATGGTGGAAGAGGACATGAAAAAACATCAACAATACCCTAAAATGTGAAAATTTTCAATCATGGGACGCATCTCCTATCTTAAAGGTGATCATCCTTGGCCCTTTCTTGATTTAAATTCATGTATTTCACATTGTGGGCAAGTCTGAAACTAGAAATTGATTCCATTAGCAAAAAACTATTTTCAAATATTATTAATCTCGCATGTCAATTTTGACAAGGTTTAAAAAAATGGTAATATTAATCTTAAACCAGTATTTCATAGATTATCTGAGTGGGACATTAATTTTAATCCCCATACATATAAAAACACCATGGATCCAGTTTGGATTAAATTATATGAACAAAACTGGTTTTTTCACCCCAAAATTCTAAATGGCTACACTTATTGTATCAGAACCCCTCTCAAAATATATAAAAAAAATTATATTTTGAATTAGGCTTCTTTGCGAGAGGTTGAAATTATATTAGATTCCAAAAATCCCAACTCCATTAGTTGTAGTTACATTTATTACAAGACTAAAATTAGAATAGAATATGATAGAAAGACCCCATATTGATCTTTGAATGATCATTGTATACACAATCTCTAATGTCATGGTGATTAGAAAAAATTTAATTCCACCAATTGAATATAAATGTAAGGAAATAAAGAAAAAAATGATAATATGACAGATATTCCTAAAACCATTAAAACAAAATCTCAAATTAGGGGTAAAAACACTAAGCTTTCCCGAAAAGGGGAACAATCAAGTAAGCCCATGGATGATGTAGTTGATGTGGAAGAGGAATCCAACAATGAACAAAACCTCCTAGATGAAATTGAAATTATGGTTTTAGATACCATTATAAAATCCACAGAAAATGATAATGGTTACTATAACATTGTACAGAGCCAATAACCCTCACTCATGAATAACGCAGAGGATCTAGGGGTGAACAAACACAACAACAATAGGGTAATGAACTTCAGTTCTTATAACCCTATGCATCACTCTCATGTTTGTTCTGAAACATCAGAAACAATGCTAGAAATATTAAAATCGAAAATTCTTTTACAAGATAGAATGTTGATCTTGTTGATCCTATGACCATTATCAATAGAATGATTAATCCTAGTGTCAATCCAATACGTACTGTGAAGAACCCAGGTTCTTTTCATCATATTCATCATTATCCTGTTAGTGATGAAACACAAAAAAACTATGAGAAATATTAAAACTAGAAAATTTAGTTACCAGAAATTATAATTGTCAAGTAGATCCTCAGACCAATATCAATATCATGACTCAAACTGGTGTCAATACCATGGACTCTCTGAACATAAACCAAACATCCAGAGCATAAACTTATCCCTTAGCTAATATGGATTTCAAGAACATGGATGAATCTATTTTTTTGGGGAGGAAAAAGATTCTTGAACACCCACTAGCTATGTAGTAAAACCTGAGAACTACACAGTAGACGGAAGGCTATTCAGGCTGAGGCACAGACAAAGATCACTAAGATTAAAAAACTTTCTATGACCTTGGAATCTATTAAACATGTAAAGGTAAATACAACTTCAGTGTATGATCCATTTTATATGTAGGCTATTAACGACACCACGGAGCAGATGCTATCTCTTACAACTGATCAGGGAACTATGTTACATCATGACTCAGCTATTTCAAATGATCCAGGTACAACTCTTCCTATGTCTACAAAATACCCTTTAGATGGTACTCATCATATTGATTGTGATTTTGATGATTGTTCTAAACAACCTAAAAATTGATTATCTAACCCGATGACTAATTATTGGATGATGTCTAATAAGAACTCTACAAACTCAACTATAAATACATTAATAAATGATCCTATTAAGAAGATCCATGTCATTTCAAAAATTGATCAGAAATAGACCACTAATAGTAACAATACTCAAAATAATAGAAGGTCTTCTAGAAACAAAGTTTCAAGAAAAAAATGAAAAAAAGTATTTTTAACTCCAAATTTATATTTAAAAGAAGATTCTTTTTTGAAAATGTTACAGTATTGCCAAATCCAACATGTTAATGTTCTAAAAATAATGGTTAACAATAATCATCATATCTTATTTGTTATTGTTAAGAAAAAAAATTACCTTTTCTTCTAAATATGCTCATTTGTGCCAACATAATTATGTTTTTTCTGGTACTATTAAAAATACCTCCATCATTCAATGTTAATGGATTTTCTCCCACTCTTATATTCAGAATGGTAGTATTTAATATGTCTCTTACTAGATTTTTACTTGAAACATGAATACTGATGGAAAAAATCATTTATGCCCTTATTTTTATGTTAGAATAGATACCATGAAAAGATAACTCTTTAGAATGATCTTTTATCTCTGGATGCTAATATTAATGTTTCATGGATTCTTATTAGAGACTTTAATTCCATTCTCAGTTCATTAGAGAAAATTAGACCATCTCAGGCTTCTATTTCCAAGAGATAATTTAATCCATCCAATAAAGACAACAATATTATTGAAATCAACATCACTGGTTTAAAATACACTTGGAATATAAGGCATTACAATAGAGTGTTTTCATTCAAGATTGATAGAGCCTTCAGAAATGTCATTTCTTTCGTTTAATGAGACACTATCTCCAGCCCCACTCTTCACATTATGAACTCTAACCATTACCCATCCTGTTCAATGTCTCCAAAAAAGACATGAAACCTTAACTACATTTTATATTTACTAATGTGTGGTTCATTGATATCGATGACACTGGTATCATTCAAAAATAATGGACTTCAATGTCACACGACAAGGATTAATTTGCCTATAATTTCAAATTAAAACACCTCAAATAGACTCTCAAAACATTGTTCACCTCCAATTCGAAAAAAAATTAACAATGACATCATTCTTCATGAGGAAGAAAATAGTGACATCAAAAACAAGAACACCATATCTGGCCTCATCACTGATCCAACTTAAGAAATTAACCTTGCTGTTAAACTCAACTCTTTGATCAGTTTTAATTAAAATATTAGGAAGAAAGCCTTTAATGTTATATGGTTATCAAATGGTGATATAAATACTCTGTTGTATAATTCTAATCAAAGAATGAGGATGACAATCTGGCCATTAATCTTTCTAAATAATTAGGACAAACTTATTGATAATGAAAATGAAATTTCTCATCATATAGTATCTTACTATGAATCTATATTTAATGGTAGGGATATCCAAAAAGAACTCCTTATTGAGTTCATTCTGATAGTGATTACTGGTGAGGATAACAATTTCCTTATCAAAACATTGTTGGATCCTGAAATCAAAGACATTGTCTTTAGTAAGAGTCCATATAGTGCTTCGGGTCCTGATGGATTAAATAATGGCTTCTTCCAACATTATTCGGATTTGATTCATGCTGAAGTTTGTAATCTTGTTAAATTATTTATTACCAAGTGTGTGTTACCTCATGCTCTTAAAACCCAATTTCTTACCTTTATCCCTAATGTGGAAAATCCCTCAGATATTCACCTATTTAGACACATTTACCTTATTAAAACATTTAAGAAAATCGTCACAAATATCATTACAAAAAGACATCGAACCCTCACAGAAAGAAAAATCATTTTTTGAACCAATTTGGTTTTATTAAATGTGTATCTATTCAATACTACATCTATCTGACCTCTAATTGTGTCAATTATATGAACAAATAAAATAGAGGAGGAAATATTTCCATTAAAAATGAAAATAGAAATGATTTTAACACCATGAATTTGAGCACTCTCTTAAAGGTTCATCAAGGATTTAGTTTTAATGCATCTTTTATCATGTCCATCATAACGTTGATCAACTCAGCATCTATTTCAATTTTGATCAATGGTTCTCCCAAGGGATATTTTATATTCACAAAAGTTGTTAAGAAAAAATAACCCCTTCTCTTCCATTATCTTCTCAGTTGCGGAAAACTATCTTAGTTATCTGATCACCCATCTGGAACATCACTATAAGATGAATCCCATCTATGTCTCAAGAAACATCAATGCTCATAATAACCTATTTTATAGTGATGAAATCATCATTTTTCTTCAATGTGATAAAAGATTAATTCGTAACCTCAAAGATGTGCTTTCCCATAATGGGGAGGTTTCTGGTCACACCATTAGTTGAAACAAATATACTATCTTTTTTTTGGAGGAATTTCCCTACCATTATAAAATGCAACACTATCAGGGATGTAGGTCAGAAATAAGGCACAACCCCTTTCAATTATCTTATTGTTCCTATATTTTTGTGCGGACCCATGACTTTTTACTTTTCTTCTCTAGTGGACCAAGTCCCAAACCATATTTCTTCTTGGAAAGGTAAATCTCTCTCTAGGGATGGTAGAAAATTCCTTGTAAAATCTATTATTCTCTCCATGATGGTTTACACAATGATGGTCTATAAAAATCATGTTCTTATGATAAAAAAAAATAAACAGTACTATAACAAATTTCATTTGGACTGTTATTACATTAGAAAAGAAATCTTATGTATACCCCTAGATCAACATGTTGAAAGACAATTGAGAAATGTGGTATTGGAATTAAAAATATAAAGCACATTAATGAATCCCATCATGCTATAATTACATTGAACCTTTTTCAAAATTTATATGATGCTAATACCTTCCTCAAAAATATAATGCTTGAAAAACATAAGATGGTCAATTAGAACTTCATTAACTCTTCCATATAGCCATACATCTAACAATGTTTCTAAGATATTATGAATAATTATTGATGGATGGTCTCTGAAGACTCATCTATAAGTTTATTGTTGGATTACAAGACTAAAACTCCTTTAATTTCTATGATTTATCCCGATCAAATACATTAGAGTTCAAACTGCTCAATTATAGAAATTCTAAACTCTTATCATGATCACCTCTTGTATACTATTTTTAATGTCATTGAAATATATTTTATCGCATATACTAATGATTTATTAATTTGGGAAAATGATCATAATGGGATGCATAACACTATTTTTTTAACAATCATTATTTCCTTAACTCTGAATGTGATTACAGTTGGATAAAACATTTCGAAAATACTCATATAAATCCATCGAGATTTAATCTCATATGGCGACTTACTCACATCAGAGTTCCCAAATAAATTTTCCTTCACCCTTTTGGAATCCAGCAATGATCTATGTAGAAAATCTGTAATCAATACAGATATGATGAAAACCTCCACTTTCTTTCTTATTCTGCTGCTTCTGCTATTTGAAACTTTATTTATGACATTATTACTCTAGATGGTTGATTCATGACTCTTTCAAAAATGAACTAATGAACTGTGATGAAATTGATGGATCTCAGAAAATCAAAAACATTTTCCTAGCTATAGTTAATTTGACAAACCATGTGAACAGGTATGATCAGAATGCTATTATTAATAACATTTACTCACGAAATAAAAATGATAGTTGGATGTGGATCCTTATTTCTATACATGATATTGATTTGTTTTAAAAGGGACATTGTCACAATAATGTCCACGATTTTTGAAACCAATGACATATGTGGCTTAATTGATATTTTTTTCAACCTTTCTGCACTCTGAAGGTGTTTTGGAGATCTCCTCTTCCATTTTGGATCAAAATTAATATTGATGGTGCCTCCAAATGAAATTTGGGAAATGTGTTGTGTGGTGATATATTCTAGAATCACCTCGATCAGATCCTAGGAAGTTTCATGGTTAGTTATGGCATGACCACCTCCCTTGAATCTGAGATGATGTACTTAATACACTATATTTTATTCTCCAATCACATTTTTGGGAACAAACTATGGATTTGAAGTGACTCAACAACCATCGTGCAAGCAATTTGGAATGGCATGACACATCTTGCTTGTCAGACTACTACCCATTGGATGTAATGCACCCACTCGGTTATTGACCAAAACTATATCATGACACATGTTTATCGTGATGAAAACATTATTTGTAGATGTCATGGACAACATGGGTGTAAATCAAAGCATCACCTGGACTAAAGACCTCCTTGTTGATCTTAATTATATTAATGAAATATAATGTAATATGATCCCTTTTTTATAATCTTGTAAGCTTTCCATTGATAATAATTTTTCTTCGGTCTTTTTGGGCTAGGGAATCATATTTTAAAAAAATTACATTGATGAATTTATTATTATTTATAATTTTCAGCATTTATTAATATATATATTTTTTATAAATTATCCTTAGTATAAATTATTATATATAATCATTATTTTGAATGAAATAACATAAAGAAATAAATTAAATTTGAATAAAAAATTTACTACATCCCTAACATGTGATATTCACTATAATTTTTCTGTTATAGTAATTTCCTCAAATTAAATTAAATTAAACATTTTATTATCATTTATTTGATTTTTCTAATAACTCATTAATTACTATGTCAACATTGTGTAATCATTATAGTAATTATTTATTTAACAAGATATTAGTATTTATTTTTTGGAGGAATATATTATATTTATATTTCAAATAAAAATTTATAAATGAATATATGTTTTAATAATCCCCACTTTAAAAATATTATAATTATTAAAAACAAGAATGTGGCATTTTTTCAATTTTTTTAGATTATGTATTTTAATAGTCAAATGGCACCTAAATAGAAAAAAGGAACTTATAACCAAATCATGTGTGAGTTTGGATGATATGGTCTCATCTAAGTGAATTATGGTATGTTTTAGTGTAAATTTATAATCCTTATTATATTATTTATGACCCTTAATTATATAATTTTCTCTTTTCCTTGATAAATAAAATTAATATGGTTACATTTAATATTCAATTAAAATAAAATGGCCTATTATTATAATATATAACCACTTATTCTATATATCGAATATATATTTTTGAATTCAAAGAATATATGTGGTATAATTAAATTTATAATTGAATTGAAAAAACATGATAAAAATCAGGTTTTAAAAATGAATATTTTATGCAAAAAATATTATTATAGTAAATTAATTTATAACGTTAATTTAAAATAATAATTTATATATTTTACATAATATTTATGTAATTAAATTTTAAAAATAATATGATATTTAATTTAAAATTTTAAAATATTTAAATGAAATTATATTTTTCTTTATAAATCAATATTTTATACTAATACATGAAATATATATATTTTTACACTCTAAATATATAAGCGTAATATAATTTTGGTATAATAACTAAAAATAATAATTTCATTTTGACAAAATAAATTTCATAATATTCAAAATTTAAGTATAACATTTCTTTATGAAAACAATAGAAACCATTTTTGAAGAAAACAAATGTTTTAAAAATTAAACCACATTACTAGAAATCAAGAGATTATTTATTATACTTAATTAGTATATTATTATTAATTGAATGTGTTATATATATTTAAAAATTTATTCAATCCTATTCATACACACCAATTTGACTAGTATATTATTACTATCAAATTAAAATAATAATATTTCATAGTTTGTTAGTGCATTGTGTTTAGACTTTGTATGCTATCAAACATAGAATAATTTTAAAAAAAATATTATGATACTAAACTACTTATATGGGTTGATGTGAATATCTTACTCATAATGGGTGTCATTTCGAAACAATGTAATATACTAAATTATTTAAAGAATAAAACAATGATTTATAAGTCTTTTAATATAATTCCTATCCAATTTTTCAAATAAAGGTTATGTATTCCTAAAATAGTTCTTTATTATATTATTTTATTTTCATTCATTCATATTCTCTAAATAAATTTACATAAATATAATTCTTTTTTCTTCTAAAAAATATTCTCTGATACCAACACTAACACCTCAACAATAGTACCTTAGAGCATGTTGTAATTTTATTAAAGTTGAATATAATACATAGATCAAAATAAATTTTATTAAGAATTTTAATATAATTGGGAAACTAGATATTTATTTAACCATTAAATTAAATTAATATCATATAATACATAAATTTATAATAGTAATTTTTTATTTTTCATCGAAATTATATAAATATAAAGTTATAGTCTTTAGATTTTTCGGGGGAAATAAAAAAATGTAGTGGGATTTATCAAATTATCATTTAGGTATATAGTATAGTTAAATCATTCACAAATAAAAATAAATCAATAATGATAAAGAAATTATTAAAATATTGTTATGAACTTCATTTATATAATAAAAAATACTACGACAAAACTAAAAAAATTAATGAGCTTGGAATAAATCCATGGATAAGTAAATATTATAAATTGTCTTATGGACAAAAACCCCTAATTTTATGATAATGGAATATAAAATTTACGACATTTTAATATCACCATTATGGCATCATTCCATTACATAATACATAACTGGTTAAGGATGACATCTTATTATCCAAGCCAGTTCATCTCATGTGATCTAACAAGGCATCATGGCACTATATAATTCTAGGTCCCACCCTCAAGTAACAACTCAAAATATTATATTATATGATGAAATGGATCATTATTTCAAAACCTAATTTTCCATATAGGATCATTCACAATTTAGGTATAATTGATAAATAGTTTCCTATATAAGAAAGTGGATATATAAGATTTCATTATTTCCCAATTCAGTGGAATAATATGGAAGTTTAAGTGAATTTCCCACAATAATATTAGAAATAAAATGATTTTAAAATGGTCATAAAAATAAAACTTATCAAATGAATAACCTTAAAGATGTTGTTATGATTAATCTCATTAATTAGGGATATAAATTTGAATTAATTCTTCATTACTGTTCATAAAGATATTTTCAGTTACCCAAATCCTATAATATGGGAGGGTCGAACTATAAATTTATTATGTCCCACTAGATGTGCATTTTGTGATGGTTTAATATACAAATAAAAACATATTTAGGTTCATTAACCATTTGTTCATAAATTCAAGTGCCTATTTCTTATTTTTTTTAATTATGGTGGGATTTCATTTCATGGAAACCACACATTTTGACATAACCAAAATTTTAGAATGTTTTATTTATACTATTTTTTTGACCATTATAAAAACCTAATTTGGTAGTATAATGATTGGAAATGGTGATATATAATTGATATATTTAAAAATAATTTTTTTAACATGAATCGTAATAAATTTTATCATTAAATTGATTTTGAAATGGAAGGATTGTAAAAAGTTTGATTGAGAGGGGGTTAGTAACCATTACCTCAAAATATAACTTTTTAAATCATGATAGGGTAACCATAAAACCTTTTCAAATACATATAGACACAATTTTGTGGGAAAATGAGAGTCAATTCATTATATATTGATATATATGGTAGAGTAATGAGGTAATGTTTTAAATGAGTTCCCTTTATTTGTAAAAAAGTGGTACATTTATTTGGAAACATGTGTTTAAGTCAATTGTAATGATGGAATCACATGGGTGTTTTGTGGGTTTGATAAATAGATATTGGCGAGACATGTCTTTTCCACATTACTAACCAATAACGGGCTTCTATAATGTTTTCATATGAATTTAGTCCACAAAATTATGATCCATATTAAAATACTCATTTTTCCCTTATTAATATTGAATAAATATGATCCATAGAATGTATTATTTTATTAAATATATGACATATCCTATCGTACAAAATCTATATGTTATTAGTGTGAAAATAGAATAAATTTAAAATAATTTTTCTTCTAAAAATAATAAAATTAAATTTTTAAATGAAAAATAATATATTGAGATTTAGTTTTTTATATTAAAATGGATTTTACACATTATGAATTTTTATTTAGATTATATATAATTTAAATATAATTGTTTTTATTTGTTATAATTTTAATATATTAATTTTTTATATATATCAATTTTCTATATCTAGATAAAATACATGATATTTAAATAACAATTCATTGAAAAAAAACACTTTATGGAAAATCCCAAAAACAATGTTATGATATTTTCAACATTCATAATCCAAAAACAATGTATATTTTGTAAAATTTAAATTCCAAATATTATGAGAATAAAATTTATGAAATAAAAATATTTCTATTTTAATATAATGATTAGGTTACATAATGTGTGGTGTGTAATAGTATTAGGGATATAGTGTTTACATGTTATAGAAGAATCATAAGTTTTTAAATCACCCAATGAATTCACCACTATCACATGCATTACTGTTAACAGTTATATAGGTTTGATTATGGGTCTTATATATAATCCTTATACAGTATCAAGGTGTGAATTATTTAATAAATAAAATATTCTCTACACCAATCCCAATTTGTTTTTAAAATAATTATCATTATAAAAAAGCTATGAAACACATGATTAGAGTAAGAATATGATGGAATATATGTTTGGATGAAATATATAATAATTATATTTTTGAAAAATATAAGTTTAATATTCATCAAAATACATTTTATGATAAATTCATTAATTTTAAATAAATTAAATTTTCCCTAAAATATTAAAAACATTGAAATTTATTTTTATATAAATAATAAAATATGGTTATGTAACTATATGAATTTTTTTTTGGGTTATAAATCTGATCATGTGATAAAAATTTGTATTTTTAAATAAATAAAATTAATATATGAAAATAATATTTTTGACACTTTGAAAATTATTTGGGTAAAATATATTATTTTTTTAATTATACATTATTGTTGGGAAATAATTATTATTTTTTAATGTTTCAACACAACCCAAATTTTTATATAATGTAAAATATAATAAAAATATACAATTTTTATTATAATTTCATGATTTTTTTTAAAATATGTACAAATAATTTAATTTCACTCTGACTTAGAGATCATATTTCTTGTTAAAATAATGTATTTTTATATAATAATACTAATTTACCAAACTAATATGGATTCATCCAAAAAAGTTTTATATTAACATTTTAAAATATGTTATCTATGAATAATAATCTTTTCCACATTCAAAATAAAATATTTTGAAGTGGATCTGTTCTTAAATGTAAATATACTAAAATCTAGGACCCCAATACAAATACCATGGTATAAAACATTGATATTGATAATGATTTTATTTTTATATAACCTAGATTCCACAGACTATTTTTATAATTAAATAATAATACACTTCAATTTCTATAATTAATCACCCATGGTTCCAGTCTAATCCACTCAAAATTCATTGTGTATTAATTTTCACTGATTTTCTCTAATACGAGACTTCTTCAAAAAAACATTATATGGGTTTAGAGACATCTTGTAATTATTTAAGAAGTTTATGCACATGTTATGATTTCTCTTCATCTTCCCCCTCTATTATCAAGTATTTACTTTGAAATAATCCTTTTCATTTTCAATTTTTTATGTGTTTATAATGATTCAATACATGCCTAATTTTGTTGATGATAATGAGATTATACAACACTCTAAATAATCCCTTTTGAAAAAACAATTTTATAATTATTTTATACTAATAAAATAATTAATTGAATTTCTATCCCATATTTTTATATTCTGAATTCTCAACCCTACATTCCATCATGGTTACTTTTTAGAAAAAACAATATATATTTGATTAGGGACTTCGATACATAACACAGAAATTCCCTACTCATGGGTAAATTTGATGAAATACATAAATATTATATATTATATATGTTACATACATATGGTTAAGAATGTGATTTATTCTCTTTAATTTAAATCCAATGAATTTATTGAAGAATTAATTTCTGGATCTGTCCTCATTATGATACCTTTATAACATTTCAGGGTAATGTTTCATGATAAATTGGTAACCTACTATAGTAATATGTTTTATTAAATAATTGTGATGAACTATATTTATATTCTTATGAATTTATCATTTTTATATGTTATCCACATTCCCATGTTTTTTGTACATGCATAAAATTTATCTATTACATTATTCCCCATGTTTATTCTATGATGATATCTAAATTTAAATATCTTTTATTTACCCCTTTATTATCTTTATGAAATCCCTTAACTTTTTATGTATGTCCCCCGAAAATCATTTATTTTTTGGTGATCTAATTTGGAAAAATTAAATTATTATTCCAAGAGTATTATATAAATTTATGTTATTTTTGATCAATTTAATCTTTGTAGTATGTACCTAGTTTTAGAAAACTAAACCTAATAATATTATAAAGTATTTATTAATGAAATTTTTTGTTAAATTAATATTTTATAAATTAACAATTGAAATAATAGGTCTCCATTACAATTTCTATTTGATTTTTATATATGATATACCTTATGGTTTTTAGAAAAAAAACAAAATGTAGAATTTAGTTAATTATTTCAACAAAGAAATTCATCGATTTTAAAAGATATCTTATATGAAATGTATATTTCACATATGATTTATATTTAATAGAGTTTAAAATCAAGGTATAAATTAATAAATATTATATATTATACTGAATTAATGGATCTGAGGTTAGAAAACGAATGGATTTTAATAGAAATGAATGTTTTATGTTTAGAATGATCATAATAATGACTATGTAATGTCATCATATATTTCTTATATGATTAAGAAAAATATATTTTAACATATTTTTATATTAAATAATATGAGAGACTTGTTTTTTTGTACATAATTTTTATGATTCATCGATTTCTAAAGGATGTTGGAAAACAAGAAATGGATAAAATTGTTTTTATGTAGGATAAATTTTTTTATCAATGATATTTTTTTATAAAAAATATTCAAAATAGATCCCATCACCAATTTGTGGCTTATATTAATGGTTAAAATTACTTATTCATAATGTTATAGCAAAAAAATATAATATCATATGAGATATGGTGTATAATAATTAATTTAGAAAAATTCAAGCTAACATTAAAATTTTAAAATTTATATTTAAACAACTTTATTTTTCATAGAATTATATTATAAGAGAAAAAGGATTATAAAATCATAGTTGTAGTATTATTGGACATTGATTATATCAAAATGTGGTGAAAAAAATATATTAAAAATTTATGTTTATTTAATTTATTATCCTAAAATATTTTAGGGTATGTCGGTAATGAGAAGTTTTAGAAGGATACCTTTTGATGTCGTAATGAGGTAAAAATTAAATTTCATCGTAAAAAAACATTAAAATTAATTCATAAATATATAATTTAATGAATTTCATTTTTTACTAAAGTGATCAAAAAATAAATTATTATTTTTTCAAAGAATGATTTATATGATGAACATAAAAAGAGTTCTATGTATAAAATAGAATATTTAAAGATCATAAATGTTTTTTTGTGAGGTGAATGAGTTTGAATACCTACTCAAAATGATGAAAAGTATGAATAAATTACCAGGGAAATCCAATATTCAAACATGAGTTTTTCAATAATATTAATCACAAGTAGATTTAAATGGTATGGATTTATAATAATGGCACATAAAGATGTGTTAGTAATTAAAAGGATATGTAATGAATTTTAAAATGCCCTAAATGTCAATTAAACATAAGTCTGATCTTGTGGGATATCATGTAAAATAATATTTTATGTGAACATATGTATTGTTTTGTGAATTTTATTAAAAATAATAAGAATATATAATATAACAGTTTAATGAAAAATGTTGTCCAAATTTTACATTTTGGATGCTTGTATTATGTGAACTAACCACTCAATGTACAAAATTAATTTGTAATAATCAGTTTTTAAGGAGTTTTATAGGTTTTGAAATAATTGAAATGAACACATGATTATGATTCTTGAATTAAATTATGGAATATCATCCTGAAAAACAAAAAATATTTTGTCTTTTAAAATACACTATAAGTAAATAAAACAGGGAGTGTTATACACTGTGCCTTTCATATTCTAATGTTTTTCTCTTTTATATTGGTATTCCATTTTACCTAATGCTGGTATGATACCTAGCATGATAAACATTGTACGTTCATACCATTCTTATGATTTCCTGCAGATATAGTTAATTAGAAGATGGTTGGGTATGTTGGTGATCATGTATTATGATGGATCTTAATGGAGATGTGTTCTTCCTCTCATATGTTGTGAATGAAATCCATGACCTCAATTATATATGCACACTAGATAAGACATGTGATGTGTTGGTATATTAAATGATATGTATGTGACGTTATCATCCTTAAAGGTGAATGATGTGTGATTTATTCATCTAATTAGATAGTAATCACTTAGAGAATTGATAAAATACGATTAATTTTACAATATTTTTATTCTCCAAGTCATATTGTTACTTATTGTATCAAACAAATGGATCATTTGTAAATGCATAATTTTAAATAGTGATGTTATAGGAAACAAGTATATAAATATACTTATTTGTGATGAACATTCTAGATCCCTTTATATGTCATGTATAATAGAGTATTTTACAGAGGCCAACCCTTGCTTTCATTTATATATTTGAGGATTAATTATTTATAATATTTCTAAATAGGATTGTGGGGTTCTAATTTATGGTTCAATGAATGGATATTAATTTATGAAAATTATTAAAAACACAAATGTTATTTTGGGGATATCTAAAAGTATTTAAAAATAAAATTTCACTTATTTTTAGATTTGGTGAATAATGTGATGGAAATTAATGATGGGATTTTTAAACATGAGCTTCTTATTTATTACAATGTTGTTTTGGATAGGGTTTCACATATTGTTTCATGTGATTTTATATAATATAAAAGTTTCCAATGCCTATGACTCTTTAGTGAGAATTAGAGATTAGAGTATTTTTGTGAAATCAGAACCACCAAGTTGTGGTTTTTGAAACAAATCTTGGGTTTTCCATGAATGCATCCCAAAATAGTGTGGCATAATATGTCAAGGTGGTTCATGTGGGGATTATCACATTTTACAGTGGTATATAGTTCATTGAGGCCGGTATAAATTTGTTTAATCTTTTTACATAGTTATAATGATCATTATAACTGATCAATATGATTCTTAATTTTTTCTCATTTCCTCTCACCATTATGTAATATTCCAATAGAATGTGGTGTTGAGAGATTCCTTGCCTGAGCATAAGGTGATTTCAATGATATATCAATACATATAAAGGGATGATTCTTTAATAATCAATTATTTTGATAAATAAAAATTATATCATTTCATACTAATATTCAAAAGAGAACATTAAAATATATGTCACAACAATAATGGTTTAATTCATTTCGAGAGTAGATACAGAAACCATGTATTACATGAAATATCTTTATTGTTGAAAATATAAAATACTTATTGCGTATACAATAAAAACATTATTTTTATCATGGAGAGGAAAAAATATAATAATGTGTGATATTAGATGCTTGATAATGGTAATCCTAGGTTATATCAATCAATGATAATACATGATTATAAGAAAATCATAAGTGTAATATATCAGGATATAAATGACATTGTTTATTCCAAATCTTCAATATATCATAATCATAAATAATGTAATAATGATTTATTATAAATAATATAAAATATGAATATGATTTTGGAATCATCAATAATCATGCATGATCCAAGATAACATAAAATAGACATATGAATGTGGAAAAAATATCCTATAAAATTTTGTATAGGTTTAATTAGAATCATGTTAAATTATTAATCCAAAGACCTAAAACTTGACCCCCATATAAACATACAAAAATTAATTAAGGTTCATCTATTACCTTATATAAATGTAAATATTTAATAAATATAATATTATAGAAATTAATACAAGGTCCATGCATAATCATATGCATAATTAAAACAAGTAAACACATAATATTATGGACATGAAAATATTTTCTACGTGTAAAATTGTGAACATGAAGACTGTTTTACACATAATATATTACTCTCATTAGTTATTTATATTTACACAATGCATTGGAGTACGATATATATCTTGGTTCACCAATCACATAATGTAAATAAAATATATGTGTTCTAAATACCATAAACAATTCATTATATATTATAACTTGTTGAAAGGAAACTTGTTTCATAATAATTGAAACTCTTCATCACAAAATAAATCATAGATATCAAATGGGTTCAATAAATAACTAATCATCATAATGATGAATCACCCAAATAAATAATAATGATGGTATCATTTATTCATATACATTTAGAATAAAAATAAAAATAACGGGATTTTATCATAGATGAAATGTTATTTTTAATGTTTACAATTATAATTTCTTCAGGAAAATATTATTTTCACTTGGAAATAAAATTATAAAAAACAAAAAAAAA
This sequence comes from Viscum album, assembly GCA_963277665.1. Classification (NCBI taxonomy): domain Eukaryota; kingdom Viridiplantae; phylum Streptophyta; class Magnoliopsida; order Santalales; family Viscaceae; genus Viscum; species Viscum album. The sequence goes on along the minus strand of OY728148.1, from coordinate 1,852,108,910 downwards.
TTAAAAATATTATGGAAGAAATTTTCATTATAAATAAACATCTAAACATGAGTAAAAATGATTAAAATGATACCAAAGAAATAAACATGGAAACTATAAACAAGAATATTAAATTTCTAAGATTATTCCTTTAATCTTAATGAATATGTGTATATTAAAAACATATTCCTTTCACTTTCGTAAGAAAATATAAATAATACCTCATTCAAAAAATGACAAGAATAATTTTTTTATTTATTATAAAATTAATACTTGAGTAATCACTAATTTTAATAATCATATGGTAATATTACAATTACTATTCAAATAATTTTTATAATATATATATATGGAAGAAAATGGATTTTTGACCGAACCGAGAAATAAATTAAGTCTTACTTAAAAACGTTTTATCATTCACATGAGGACATAAAGTTATTAAAATGTTAGTAAACCATGAATTTTGAATAAATAACTTGAGTATAAGAAAATTCATGTAATTCATATGATAAAGATCACTAAATTTCATCCCGAGAAACATAATCATAAAAAATCTTAACAAATAACAAGATTGAAATATAAATCTCATACCTCATGTATCATTTTCTTCAAAAGTGTTCTATAATTCTATGTCATAAAATTTAAATTTATATTAATTATATAACATAATAAATTTTATATATAAAATTTTTCTTATGTTCCACTAATAACATTTTAGATAGCATTTATTTGTAAATCGGTATTAAAATATTTATTCATGGTGCTAATTGTTTAACATTTTATCGGATTTTGGGTTCATTAGTTTTATCCCATGTACATTGATCATGATTACATAATCTAAAAAATATTATATATGACAAAAATATAATATATATTCAATATATATATATGTTTTTAATTATCCATAAATAGTATATATATATATAATCAAGTTACACCATTCATTGAAAAAACATGGAATACTAATGCATGAATGTTAGTAACATTATTTGTTGGATGGAATGGAAAATGGTAAATAATAAATCAAATTTTAATAATAATTAATAAATTATGTAGATAATTTATACTAATTAAATATATTTTTAATACCCTTCATGTAATGTAGAAATGATAAAATTATTCATATTTCACCGTATAGATGGTCTTCCATATTTAGACACGAGCGACGTTATCATTTTCTAACAGATTGTAAGGAGGTGGATACCAGTTTCCCAATCATCATAATAAAAATCAACATATTTAAGATACGTATTTAATTATTTGGTATTTTATACTATAAAATCATTGGAGGTACAAGAAAAAATTAAATTTAAAACTATTTGTATATAGTTATACATCTTAATTGAGAAACCCAATTTGGAATGCACCTTATGAATTTAAAGGATGATCATTTAGTATGAAAATATGCTCTAGGATTTATGTATGGAATATAGTAAGGTTTTATTATAGGTATTAGGTGAGTTACAAGAATCAATTTTTTTTACTAATGATGGATTGGAGGTTCCCTTTTATATGTAAAATTAGGGGAACTCTTAGAATTAACTAAATGATTAAATTAATATAAATTAATTTTCATTAAAAATTATAGAAAATTTATATAATCATAAGAAAAGTAGAGTAATATTATAAATATATTCATATAATAATAGTTTGAGACGTTTTGTTAAAATTTTCCAATTATTTCTTATCTTTAACAAGTTTTAACCTTTTTTACAATTACCATGATTACAATATTGTGTACTATTTAATGATCTATACTATTGTGATAAACGTACAACTATCCCATAAATGTACCATTAATTATATTCAAAATTATTTCCCATTAATTTTTTAGTTTATAGAATTTTTATTATTTATAATATTTTAATAATATATTTCTCATTATAAAATACCATTAATTTCAATTTTGAAAATGTGACTTACCTTGACATTGAAAATAACAAAAAAACAATGTATTTTGTAAATAAACCATTCTAACATCCATAATATGTTATATTTATCTATAAATTTATTGGAATACTATAATTGTTTCACACCCTGTCATGAATTTATTTAATTTATATTAATTTTTGAGTTTGAAATTATTATTCTTATTTCCATGTGGTTTTTTCTCTTAAATAATATCTTTTTTGGGATGAAGTGTACATCCCACAGATCGAGAACATGGTTTTATAATCCATGTGGGAAACATGTGAAAATTAATATATTTTATATATCTAAATTACAAATTTGGTTAATTTCTTTTCAAAGCATGTGGTTTTCCCTTGTGTCGTGCTCCAAGGTCCCGGTAGAGGGCACATAATTAGTGCATAGTTTGGCCATCTATACATATGTACTTTTTATAGTGTCAATTGTTTTTTAAATTAAGATTTTAAATTATTAAAAATAAAACCCTTAATTTTTTATATTTTCCCCTTATCCTCCCTCTAGATTGATTCCATGCATAGGGGGGATCTTTCCTATTTTCCATATCCTCTACTCCCCCTTTATTTATATGTCAGTTTCCCTATTGTTTCCTTTTTTAACTACTCTACATCAGTTTTCCCCTCATTGTCATCCTAGTTTTTATCGATGAATTATATTTACTTCCCATTAAATGTTTTATGCATAACCAATCTCAACACTAATTATATTTTGTGTATTTAAATTTTTAATTCTTAATCTTTATGTTCATTTAGCAAAATTTATGGTTGGTTCCTATTGTTGACATTGAAGGATGAACTTTTTTCCATCAGTTTTGGGTAGGTTTTCAATTAATAATTCATTTTTGAGAATTACTAATTAGTATTTTTTAAAAATATTGTTTTATTATTATTTTTATAATTTTATGGACCTTCATGAGCATGATTTGGCTAGTCATTGCTAAAGGCGATACCATTTCAGGTACGTTAACCTAAGTCTAGGTAATTAAATTGGAAAAATTATTTTCATGCTTGTTTAATTAAGTGTTATAATAATTTAAAAATTTAATGAAATTATTTCAAATGATTGGGTTCCATATAATTGACCAGTATTATATTACCATATTTTCTTGATATCCAAATATCAGTTTTATTCTACAAAAAACTTTTAAAATATTATTTTGAATGGCGTATCACTAAAATTTATAGGATTGTCTTAAAAAATTGTTTTATTTATCTAGGATTCTAATATCTAGGATTTCATGGCCTTAAATCCTATTTTATAAAAAAGGATTAATGGAATGTTTGATTTTCAACGGACATCAAAATAGTATGTAATTTTCTTTCCCTTGTTAAAATATAACTTATTCTCATATACACACATATATATAGGTATCTTATTTGTACATATTCACACAGGGTTTGATGAATATGTACATTAATAAAAATGATATATATATATATATTCATTGAGGTTCATATGTGACTATGGTTGATGTGTAGATTTAGAATTTGTGATCCTATGGTATTAAAGTGGGTTTTCAAATGAATGGTTTTTTTTACTACACTATCCATGTATTCTCTTTTATAATTTTTTTAAAAAAGTGCATTAAAACTGAATCCTAGATTTCTATGTTATTTTTGATTCATTAATTTCATGTTATTGGAATGTTCTCATGATTTTATGAAAATGGTGAAATCACATTTGGAGTACATGGAGCTATGCTATTGTTGCATTTCAGCATTATATTTTTATGTGATTGAAACCTTATGTCATACTAAAATTCTATTATGTAAATAAATTATTGGAATTTAAGGGGAATCTTATGTACCCTGGTAGAAAGACTAAGGACTGGTATTCTAGGAGAGTTGAAGGACATTATCTTTCACTCCTTGTAAGTTTTACACTACATTGAAAACAATACAACATTAGGATATAATGGATACAACATGAGCATCGGCTCATTACTACCTATTGGATACATCATGGGAAGACTTTTTACATGGTTGATAATTGAGGTATTGAGGATATAAGGTCCCGGTTAACCTAGCTACATTGGGATTTCACATAGTATTTTTTTTTATTTTTATACTTTGGTTTCTAGGGTACCTTTTTTAAATGATCTTTCATTTTTTTGTATAAAATGATAATTTTTTTATTTTTTCATCTATTTGTATCACTTTGTGATGATATTTTTACTCATATTATTTATCATTGATAATATTACTTCATAATTGTGTTCCTTATTATATGTGGTTCATTATAAAACCTCAAATCAATGGAATATGAATTTTCAAATTAAATAAAAAAATGGTGTTTAAAATGAATGTTTAGGTGATTATGTTTTGAAATAAAAGTGAAAGAGTTTATTTATAAATTTATATAAACTATTAAAATTAAAAAAACTTATTTTTAATGTAAATTAATAGGTAATGGATTCTTTATTTTATATCATTACTAGGATTTTTCTCTCTCCTATATATTATCATCTTTAGATGGAGTTATATCATATATTGTATTATCACCCAAGGGGAATTTTTGTTTGAGTTTTATAGGTGATAAATTATAGTCACAAAGAAGGGATGTATGTTTTATTTTAAATTTTATTTCATTTTTTAATCACATTTTCTACATAATCATTTGCTTCTTTTTATATTCAGATGTGTAGAGATAATTGGATGTCCAAGGATAAGTGTTTGGAGGGAAATTATTCCATGTAGGATTGAGAGATTTGGTTGATGAGTGATGTTTCTGGTTCATGATGCAATTGATAGAATTCATACTTCTTATATTAGGCTATTGTTTAGTTTTTTCATCATTATGGAAATCTGGTGCATGGGTGGATATTGTCAAATTTTTATTTATTTTTCACTCCTAGTTTTACCTATTATTCAATAGGGTAAATCATTCAATATTGGTCTTCCTCGATGACTAGAATATTTTTCCAACCCATAGGGAACGGGAAATCATGATGTTCTATGGTGTAGTATGTCTTCAGTTTCTTACAGAGGGGTGAATTTGGTTATTTCATGAAAAAATATTACCAATTCTAGTTTGGTTCTTTTCACCCTAAGAATACTATATCTCTCATATGATTCCCTTTTTATTTAGGATTGATGGAATATATACATAGGATAATCATGGATGAGGACGTATGTTAGGGTTTAGTGTCAAATTACTACCACCTCTAATGTAACATTAGTTACCCATTGATGTTGGTATTTTAATTTAGAGATTTCATTTTATAGATGAAATGGTTTATAGAATGTGGTACAATATGATCTTACAATGATTGTTAACAATTTTGGATCCCACATATTGGGTTTTATTAATCTCTCTCTAATAGCTATGATAAATTCAATTGTGGTCACTCCATCCTTCATATTTAACTTTATGTTGTGTTTTATTGTTAAATTGAGAAATAAATAAGTTTTGATGAATGTTTAGGATTTTAAAATAGTTTTAATATATAGTTTTATGATTTTAAGGATGGAATTTTGTTTTTGAAAATGGTTTTAGGTGGTTAAAATTTGTTTTTAATTTTAAATGATGACTTTTATGATCGGGAAATATTCTCCAAAAGGATTTTTTGGTCTTTGAATTAATGTTTTTGCTTTAAAATATTGGGAATCCTTATTTTATAATATACATTAGTGTTTTATAAGTTAATTTTAAATTAAATACATGTTCTATTTTTGAATAATGGGAAGATAAATGAAAGGGTTATTCACAATATATCCATTAGTAAAGCACATTTGGTTTAAAAACTTTTTAATTGAAAATTTATAATTTTTAAGAAAAACTGGGTTTTTATTTTCCCATGTGGGATTATTAAATTTAATTTTTTGGAATTAATTTAAATTGTTTTTTGAAAATCCATTAAAAAAATTAAGGTTAAATATATCAATGGGGGATGAAATGTTTTCATGGTTTGTTATGAAAAATGATTATTAACTTTTAATATTAAAAATTGAATAATTTTAAAAGGAAATGGTAAAGATTTTAATTTTTTATCATTTAGTTAACATTTATTTTTAGATTCATTTTCGGATTCATGTTTATAAATTTATATTTGAACTTGGAAGTGTGAATAAATTGATTAATTTTTCATTTTTTTTATCATTACCTTGAAATGTCTCAATTAGGATTGTATGGTCAACCACTAAGGAATCTTCATTTTTGTGTTTTCATATATTTGTTTTGTATATCAATGGTGGTAATTATTTACTTATTAGATCTTATAAATTTAGAGTTGTTCGGTGTCTTTGAAAAAAAATTTAAATGTGTATTTCTATGCATATTCTCCTTTGAGAAATTTATAGTGTGTATTGATTGATTTGGTTATCTTCTATTTGATGAGGTTCATTCTTCTGAATTGGTATTAATTTTAAAAATTAGAATGTATTGGTTGAGGGTAGGGATAATTGTGAAGTGTAATTTCTTTCTAATTGGATAGGTTTTACCGGATTTGATGTTCTAGTAGTTTTTCCCTAGTATTCTTTTATTCAACCAATATTGGGCCTATCTGGATCCTATTGTGGAATGTAAGTTTGATGAATTGTTTGTTGGAGATTTCTCAACTATATCTTGTTTTCCTAATCTAATCAATTTATCCTAGTTGTCATTATTTTAATCGTAGTCCTTCGAATTCATTATTTTGTTATATTTTTTTTGTTATTTGGGTTGTTCTTTTTTGGATTTTTCTTGAGTCTTAGAAATGGTATTTTGTATGGTAGGGTATCAGTATTTTCTATTAAGAGCTATATGAAAATAATCTATTTACTATTGCATTAGGTTTATAAGTCCCACTATCTAATTTTCTTATTATATTAGGTTATGTGATCTTTTCTTCATTTTAAAGTTTTTAGGTCATTTGGGGATTAGTAGAGATTCCATTTCATTTCCTTATTTTATGAATATTGATTTTAATGGATGGGTATTTGGTAAATTTAGTAGAAATCATTGTGGATTTATGATGTTTTTCATTCCATGAACCATTTCTCATAGCATGGATATAATATGGACTTGAATTTTTATTCTATCATAAGATATCATTGTTTGAACATAGTCCAAATAAGATTGAATGGAAACCATAGAATAATATTGTAGTGAACTCGTTCTCGATGATTCATTTATAGGGTAATTATTTGTTTCGGACCCACCTAAACTTGGCCATTAGAGTTTGGTTTGACAATACCTTGGTTTATGAGTTGGATGCTCAGGGAGATAAAAAATTTAACATAATGATTTTATTATATTATGATTGTACTATATATTGGTGTTTTTCTTGATTGGTGGTTCTATTTAGAGACATTATATTCGTTCTCTAACCAATATTCTTCTTTATGGATTGGGTTCATTGGTGTTTTGTAAATATCACATTGTGTATTGATTGAACTTTGAAGGATAATATCTTAACATTTTTTAGATTTATTGGTGCACTCTTTTGAATTTAAGTGAGTGTTGGTTCATCCATGTTTTATCATTTTGGGTTGAGCTCATCCATACTTCAGGTTTCGATCAACAAAAGGTCTTCAGACATTCTAGGTGCTGAAAGTGTTGGGGTGTAGAGAATTTTCACACCTAGAACAAAAAATATGTAATTTTAATATATTTTTTAGTGCCTATTTATTTAATTTTTCTTTCTATTGGGCCCTTCCCTAAAATTTATATTTTTTTGGTATACATTCCATATTTTATAGTTAAAGAATGCAGTTTTACAAAACATGTGGAAATAGTGTTGAACCTTCTATTATTTTATATATTGGAATATCTTAGATGGAATATGGTTTACCTAACCTTGTGGAATGCTCGTACGTGGAAGTCAAAAGGTGTGATGTCCTGGCCCATCATAACAAAAACAAGCAACTGAACCAGTTGGACACAAGGATTCCAACACACCTCTTTATATTCTAGAGGTTAATGAATAGTAATGAGGGTATAAAATGGTATTGTGGGGACACAATACCAACAAGATCATAGGTCTAAAGTGTTAAATAATGATATAATGTGTAAAAAATAGTATATATAATAATAATAATAAGGTAGTGGAACAAGAATAATCATCTAATGAAAAACTTATCCACTCAAATTTTGAAATAGTACCATATACAATAACTATGTCATGTATTAAAAAATGAAAAATAATAAATTGATGCATGAGTATATAAAAGTTCCCAAAAATAAATAAAACTATCCAACCATACAAATCAGTGGCATGATCACCTTATACCATGCTCTCATACTAGTATTAATGTTACGCATCCATAAATGGATGTTTACCATTATCCAAAAAATGTTATAATATAATCTTCTTGAGTGTCATCAGTTTCATGAAAAGGGTGATAGATAAAATCAATACCCCACCACAAAAAACATATATAAAATTCTATTCTATGAATAATAGTATAATTATATTTATAAATATTGTAAATATTCATAATAGGCCATGAAATACTCGCTCTAATTGTTAATCCATTATGACTATTACATTACCATTTATCTTAGATGAGAAGGTGAACAAGTAAATGCAACAATTTTCCATTTCAATTACATTTGATCAAGGCCATGTGGTATCTACATATGTAAGTTTATAATTTCCATTTAATGATTTATATTTCATTTCATTGAAATAAGGAATTAACATAAAAAATTTCAATTCAATATCACCTAAATGATTCCCAATATAGTAAAAATATCATTTACATAAATCTTAATAATGAACACGCCCTACATAGAATAGTTGACATTGATATATCAGCAACAAATATTGTCTATTTATCCTATTAGCGATTTAGATTTCTATTTAGTTGAATACATTTAATGTAAATGAATTTTAGGATAAATTCCTAGTGAAACCAGCTTGGAAAAAATAAAGACAATTTATAAATAGTGAAACATTTAGGGAAAATTCATAGATAACCTTATTCCTATAGTGGATATGTCATCTAATACTGTCCATTTCATTGGTCTGGAAAATAAGAAAGAATATGAGTAAAGAGAACCATGAAAATAAGGCATCTCGTCTCAAAACAAAATTGTAATAACGATGGTGAGATAATAGAGATAGTGAAAGAAGCTGATAAAATCTATTACCAAGACGGATCCAACTAGATAAATGTTGATCGATCAGACTTCAAATCAAAAAGATAACTTAATGCTTGGGTTAGAAAATACATGGATCTGTTAGGGAGGAGGAGGCATTATATGTTTGCTTTGTTGGGTGAAAAGGGTGATAAAAATGTAAAGGAAGTAAGGTAAAATTCACATTTTCCCCATTTTAATGGCCACATTGTTTGTCCACATGGTTAACCAAATCATGCAAAAATCGTGCGCACCCCCATTCCCCATGTTCTCACACCACCAGGACTATACTTCATGATTAGAAAACCTTGAATATCCTGTGAAAACCCTATATTTCATCCCCATATATACAAACCCCCATGAAAAGTTTAAACATTAAATGTGGTTCTCTTATGTAGCCTCATAGATTGAGGGGAACGGTTAGCACTAACCATGTGGTGATCACATTCTAATGGTGGGTCTCAATGGTTTCCCCAAAAAATTGATACTTCACACTCCAATTAAATACCTAGATGACCTCAAACACCTACTTAAATCATCAGAAACATTTATAAGGATTAATTTAAATATTTCATGAAAATTTAATGGTTCCATAAATCAAATAAATGTTATGTTTTTACACTCTTCCCCCTAAAGATACTCACCCCCATGATTCCATTCGATATGTATTTAAACATCATATGATAATAACTCTACCCACTGATCACATAAATCCACCGGTTCCTCCTATGTCTTGTTGTGTACTTGAATGTGATGCAAAATAACCCATACTAATGGGACATATTTCCTCAAAGAGAATTAGTTCTATGATCAATAGTGCATATTGTATACTTTCAAAAGAAGCACTGGAATCTAATTCAACTCAATTAGGATAAAGAATATGTGGAATATCTGAATGTTAGCTGTGAAGTGGAGATATTAGGATGAAGGTGTTCATGGATCAGTTCCTCTGAGGTTACTACCAATGATAGGCTACCTTCCTGAATCTCTCCAAAATAGTTTAGTTCCAGACATAATGATAAAAATGATTCCATTTTTTTGATCTGTCTATACCATATTCATGGAAAAAAAGAAAGAAAATATGATCCCAAACCTCAAACAGCATAGCATATCAATCAATATAGGCATTTGATTTTAATATAGACTAAGATGTATTAATAAAATTCCCAACAAGTTATACCTACTCTAAAATCCATTAAACGACATAAGGACATAGTAACACTACCTTCCTTGATTCTATCAATGATACATGTGAACAATGGGACCAACATCATAAAGCCACCAATGGATACATCTATATAATCATGAGAAAACTGTAAATGTAGCTAAACTCGAAAAGAGTTATAGATTTCTCCAAATTACCTCTGAAATTAAGGACATGAAATAAAATAATTTTCTTTGTAACCTATATCATTCATTCAAATTGACCCATGCACTATGGGTGGTACATTTTACTCCTAAGTACCTAGTCATATAGCGCTTCTTGTAACCCCATCTAAAAAATCAATATTAAATGACCATCCATATCCAAAAAATTGTAGGATGAGAACCCCATGTAATATGATAATCTCATGAACATATAGTCTCCCCTACTCATTCACTGAAAGGGTCTTAGAAATAGGAAGGATTGGTGAAACCTTCATCATCCAAATCATGAATACCAAAATTGCATCTTTACATCAAGTTAACCTAGGAAAACCATGCAATAAATTCATTATGAATAAATCCCACTTCAATTCTGGGATTGGTAATAGCTAAAAAAGCCAATAGGATACTAGTTCCCCACCATCACCTACTGAATGAATGATCACCAACTGATAAAACATGTAATATTAAATTTCATCCTAGCCCCCTAATACTCGTAACACATGTGATGATAAATCATGGAAAAACATGGGTTCACTAACTGTTATGAATTTTGGTATTCTTCCATAAAATAGTGCATCCTGTTTGTAGGTACATTGATATGTCATTGTATTATCTTGATGTTGAATCCATTGACAGACTAATCTAGCAGTGGACTATACCTGATACAATCTCCCTCAAGACCAAGACATTAGGATTTGAGAACATCCTCCTCTTAACTATATCCATAAGTACTGAGGACTCCACCAAGGATGTCAAATAATCCAAAAAATTCTTTAACTTCCATTCATCTCAAAAAGATGTTCCTTTAACCTCCATTACCCTCTATCTTACTAAACAGATTTCATCTGAGTAATTTACATAAAATCATCTACAAGTTCATTTCCCTTACTAGGATTGTATTTAGGTTCAAATTTTAATGAATAAAGGTATCCTACCATTCATCATTATATGATATTCATGTCACAATTTTGTAAGATTCACTTAAGGATTTTGTGTCACATACACAGGAAAAAGTGATCTCCCAATAAATAGTGTCTCTAGTAAGGTAATTTATCGACAACTACTGATAGCTTGAAATCATGAATCAGGTAATGGTTCTCCCAATGAATCATGTATTGAGATCTAGACACAATTAATTATCCATTCTACATTATTAATGAACCTAAACTAATTCCATAGGCATCAAAAAAACATTTTATATCCTCTACCAATATTAGGTAGGACTAGAATCCAGGATGATTTACATAATCCCTTCATTTCCTAAAAATAATCTCTCAATCCTTAATATAGATAATCATGATTCTCTTTTTGGTCATCCCTGTTAGTATTACTTCAATATAAGATAAACCCTATATAATGTCATATTATAACATTTTAGCGCCATTAAAATGCATATATAAATCATTTTCTTTGGCTTATCCCCGTAATCAACATTCCTCAACATCATTTGGTCAACTAATACTCCCAATTTTAATTTAATATCATCCAATAATTAAACTGAGAGGATACTAATGTTAAATTCAGACTATTTATTATACAACATATTCTCTTTTACAATACTCAAAATGATATAAGGGAATAAGGATTGATCATGTTGAGTTTATGAGTACCCCATGATCTCTTCCAAAAACACCACAATTAAGGAATCATCATACATGTGGAAACAAAAATTCATTAAGTCCCTGATAATGGTAGGAACATCCATAAGAAAAAAAGGAATAACAAGATACTTTTAATGTTTATAAATTTTATGAAATGAATTATAAGATATTTTTGATGGTTGGACACGTACTTGATGATAACATGTCCTTATATCAAACATTGATAACACTTTCTCTCTATAGATATGATAAAAAGTATCATATATATATATGGTAATGTATACGAATTTATAATAATTTGTTTTTCAACCATTTCATATGAGTATAATTTATATTCCAAGAAAAAGTACTGGTAATCTAATGGTGAGGTACTTGGTCATATAATAAATATATATTCCAAGGCTTCTAGATCCCTCTTAAACTAATTAAACTTAATAGTCGACATATTGTAAGTATGAATGGAAATTGGCGATTCTCTGAGAAATAGCTCAATTGAAAACACAAACCCTCCCATTAGATGAAAGCCAAAATGATATTCGATGAAAACATCCTTGAAATGATCTATTACAGTAAAAAAATTATCCTAATGTAAGTCATGTTCTTTTATTTAAATTATATCCATATAGGATATCTCTCCGCCCATCCCATGATGATCTAGTACAACCCTATTTTCATAGACATCCAATTCATCATTGAAAATAAAATTGTCTCCCAATAGTTACTTGAGAAATACACTGTTATTATAGTAGTCCATATAAGCATGATACAGGACTGACTAGTCCATATAGATATTTAAATAAATCTTTTGATCTTGAGGATGAAGTAGTACTATAAGAAAAATTACCTTCATACATCATGGGGGAATTCATTACACTAGCACACACTCTCTAATCTAATTCCCAACAGAGTATCATGTTTTATAACACCACAATAGTAAGGAATTTAATTCCCAATAATTTCAATGATAGATATATAAATAAATTACTCTAAAACACCTATATATATCAAACAAGATAAGATATTATGGGCTACTAAAATCATAAACCATACTATAGGAGGCATTTTCCTCTAATCCCCATGTACTTGTTGTACTATGTGAAACTATCAATATTAGTGTGCTTAAGCTACTAATGGAAAAACATGAGATGGTCAACTATTTTGTTGACTGAGCAAATATTTTCATAAACATTCATATTTTTTCCAATTATTAAATCCATTACAATAAACCAAATTTATCTGATTTATATTATTTTAATTTTTATGGTGAATTTTGTGCATAAATGTGAAAATTGGTTATTTATAGAAGTTTACAACATTTCAAGACCTTCTATACTTCAAGAATATTATTTAACATTTTGAATCAATATAAATGAATCAATTTTTTCAAATTCCATTTTTTGCGGGTTGTAACTTTGTCTTATATACCTCAATCTAATTAAAAACACACTACCCCATAGAAATGAATCTAGAGGTGAAACTTTGATTTCCAATAGAATAGACCCCACCTCAGTTAGTGGGTAATACATCAATATAGAGACATATAAATGAGCATATTATATATTTATGTTTATGATCACACTAATAATCATGTGGACATTAAATTTCATGTAGAACATTTCTCATTAAAGAATTATTTTCGTACTTCCAAATGAAGTATTTTTAAGAGTCTACTTAGCCAAAAAAAACTTATACATTCATAATATGGATATAAATTCCCCTAAATGAATAAATATTATTTTAAATTTTGAGGTTAAATAGATAATTTCATTTTTATGAACCTTTTAGAAGATATCATAGAAATTTTCACAAGATGATTGTGTTTAAAACAAGAAATCGTTAGGTAGAAGGATTATGGAGGAAACATTTCTATTTTACTTTTCCCATATTTTATTTCTTTTTAGTTTTTAAATAACTAATTATGACTTATTATTAAAGGATAAAATTCACATAGAAGTTTAATACTTTGAGTTATTATTTACGGATATGTTTTGCTTTTTTATTACATAAGATCATGAAATTAATGGTAAGAAATTTTTCTCTCCTTTGAGAAGTTGGTTTTAAGTTTATAATTGCATTTTTTATTATAAAGTATGATCATATATTGTTTTATATTTTATTGATGGTATATGTTTAGTAAAATAACATTTTATCCCTCCAATTTGTTCTGGTCTATATAGAATAAAATATATTAGTTCTTAGTGGTGAAGTACTTGAGGATCATCTATAAGTGGGGGAGGGGTAGTGGTTATTCATGGTCTTTTGGGAGAAAAAGTCCTGATTGAAAATTACCAAACACAATTGAGGGTATTCACTATAAAACATTCACACATATTAAAAAGTGTATATCTAGATAAATTGTTGGAAAGTTTTACTCTCTCCATCACCATTTGACAAAGGGAGTGATAGGAAGCAATCATACAATCTCCCTTTTATAGGCTTAGTAGAATAAGATTGGATAAATTGAATCTATGATTGCTTAAAATTCTAAAACTAATCTTGACTTAATCACCCATTAAATACCAATACATTCAATCACATTATTTTTCAATATTCTTTCTAAATTATTCTTTATTTTATTTGTTCTGTTTTGTTAATTTAGTTTTTTCTAAATAATTTTTTTTTAAAAACTTCCTCCACTTCTTTATCAAATTTTAAGGTGAAAAATTAATTTTTGTACGATCCAATCATTAGACAACATATGTTACCACTATTATTCATTTTAACATAGGAAATATGTTTTTTCACAACCTGTGATAAGAACATGTATAAACTCAATTTTTTTATTGGGGAGGAAGTTCCAACAATAATCTTCTGACATTATATATATATATATATATTTTATTCATTAAAAAAATACGTGATTTATTCCCAATGAAATTATTATTCATGGATTGATAAAACACATATAGAAGGGTAAAATGTCTATAATATTGTTATGGTCCTATTAAAAATGGTTTATAAACGAACTCTGTATTCCAAGAAAATGTTGAATGGCCATGTCATAAGTGTCTCACTTCAAGAACTAATGGACATGTTTAATAAAGTCTATAATGATTATCAATGATTGAAGTCCATGGAGGTAGTTAAATTATATTATATAACTCAACTTGAACCATATTCCAAACCATTGGTGGAAGTGATTTACTCACTCATCATTCAAATAGAAGAGCCTAACTACCCACCTCCATCTACTACCACTCTACTACTTATAGAACATTCCAATGAAGAATAAATTTACACTGATAAATTTATGGGAGGAGAAATTTCTGTAAACTTATTATATTACCATTTTAATGAATCTTAATTGAGTATTACCTCCCCTTATTTTATTTATTTTTTAAATTATAACACTTTTTCTCAGAGAATTTGACTAATGGCATGATTCACCTAAAGAGTAAAACATAGAGCTCCCCAAACATGTTGAGGCTTTATTACAGGGAGTTCGAGTGGTGATCAAATTTCTTTTGCCAAAGGAAAAATAGATGCTAGTTTATTACTTTGAAAGGGAATAATTGGATATTGAATCATCATGATTTATTTTTTAAGTTGACTTATAGTGTTATATTATTTTTTATAATTATTTTGATTAAGAATACCTTGAAAAAACATTATAGAATTAAGAAGAAGTTGTAAAGGTGGAATGAAGAAATAGGAGAAATAATTCATTGTCAAATTCCAAAAAAGATATTTGATTCTTATTTTCTGAGTGGTGGATTTTGAGTATTAAAAACATGGATTCATAAAATAAAAGGAAGAAGTGTATGATGTAAATAAGAATTTTTTTTGGTTCATCTCAATAAAACTACACCCTCCGTCATATTGGGGTAACGAACTAGAACCACCCATATATAATTAGTCCAATACAAGGGCCCACTTGGGGGATTAATCCATTGTCTATCCTTATTTTTTCAATCAATTAATTTTTTAATTTTATTTTAATTAATTTAATATGTTATCTTCTACACTTTTTTGTAGGTTTATAGAGAGCATCACATAAGAGCTTAACTCAATACAGCACTACCAATAAGTCATGTTGCACCTATCCCTAACACTTTCTTCATTGTTCTTATTCAATCAAAAATATACATACATGTCAAATACAATTGACATAATTTAATATAATATATATTTTTTAAATGCGGGGGAGGTACCCATTGTAGTTATGGATTATCAAATTTATGATTTCTAGTTTACCAATAAAAATTATTTGTTTTTAAATAATTTTGTGTGTTTATTTTTATATCATTTTGTGTTTTTAAATTTTTTTTCTGAAATAATTGCAATTTCTATTTTTGAAACTGATTCTATTGAGTGAAGCAATTTAATCCCTGAAAATGACCCTATATTATGGCCGAAAATAACCTTGTTTCAAGTTCAAATATTGGAGAATTTCATGGAAATTACTATAATTTTTTGAATCTCATGCAACATCTCAATGTATTTATATATGAAATAACATTCCTTTGAGGATTCTAAAGCCTTTCTCATTTTTTCTTCATTTACCTCACTTCATGAGAGAACCAGACCATGATTTCTTTAAGCATATTTTGATTTATTCTTTTAAAAACATGTGTGTTTTAAGTACTTATGTTTTAAATGATTAAGGAATTTCTTTCGTTTAAGACTCATTTTCAAGGGAATCCATTATATTATATCCTTTAATATATATTTAATATTTATAATCATTAGAATCTATGAAAAAACATCTAGGTTTTCCACATTACAATCTAATTTTTCCTACCTGACATGCTCTTAAAGTGAAATAGACTAATCAGGTTGAACTTATGTGTGAGTGTGGGTGAAGCTATCTTGTGTTGTGCTACCTCTTTCAGTGATACATTATGTTGAAAATAAAATATTGGATTGATATGTTTTCTACTAGAAAAATTATTCTATTGAAGGATATTCAATTCTTTGATATTTCAGGATAAGAGAAGTAGTTTCCTTCAAGAGAATCCAATGGGGAAATAATGTTGTGCCTTTTCTGGAGGATTCACAAAAATTTATGTTTTATATTATTGAAATTTATGTTACTAATATAATTCCCTGACCCCAGTTATCCAGAGTCGGTGCATTATTTCGTAACATTGGCATGATCACAAAAGATCAAGTCTCGAAAGAACGATTAGTTTAGTAGCCTTAGAAACACTAGGTATATTCATAAATGTTACATCACATCATAAAGTGATAAATCAAAATAACATAGTATCTATTTTCCACACTCCAATCCCTTTCAGACTATCCCAGTAGGTAATTCATAATATATTTCTTCACATCCTGGGAAAATAAAACATAGAAAGGGGTGAGCTCAGATGCTCAGTAAGGATAAAAATACAACAGAAACATTCATAAATAAACATAATCATTTAAGGCATTGTGTAACTAAAAAAAGCCTTTTAAACATGAACTTCATCATAATATGGAAGAAATAAAATAAAATAATGCCATTTATTTATTCACATGGATATTCTACTAGTCGAATAATAACATGAAATATCGATAACAACTTTCATAATGATGGAATGAATAATGCCAGACTATCACAACCACATAGTCAAGGCCTCTTTCCAAGACTACAAATTAGATTTTATCAAGGCCTTGTGACAATACAATAGTTTGTCTCATGAGACCTACTGATGCATCGATGAGCTATAGAGGGATCCACCCGTCACTTATTAAGTCCAATTCATTCCTCATATGAACAGTTTTAAACATATCTTAAACCATAACATAATCGTATCACATAAAATAGCCATAAAAGGAACATAACAGTTACACATTTCAGTCACAATATATCAATACAACACATTAATATATTAAAAACACTGTCAAAACCATTTTCAATACCAAAATAAAAGTAAATTACAACTTGGTATTTATTTTTCATTTTAAAAAAAGGTATGGCCTCTAGAGAAAGTTGAAACCCAAATAATGGTCATGACGGTGGAGAAGTCATTGTCGCTGCATACGTATGACAAAAAAACATTACTTTTTGTCGTTTAGTAATATGATTAATATAAAAATATTCCTTTTGAATAAAATTAAATGTCAAAGTGGTTTATACACCGTATAAAATAATGTTGTGTATAAAACAAAATATGCCTCAATGAAAGGAGATTGAGACGAAGTCCCTTACCTCGTGTCTGACTTGACTCGATCATTCTTTAAACTCCTGAATAATAAACTAGAGTTAATATCTACTTGAATAACGACCTCTTTCAAGTTCATTATTCCTTTCATATCACTTATTACCATGTTATGAACATTATATAGTCATTTAAGTTAATATCAGTCGTTTTTCCGATCTTTGGTACTTGAGTCAACAATAAACTTCTTATAATTACAAGTTGTTCAGGTGGTAAAATATCCATTATCTCCATAATTATATTCATGATCCAGATATGATATATATCATATATATCCAGTATATTCATGAATTTATAATAATACATAACATTTAGAGGTATGAAATAAAATGAACCGTTCATGGAGACGGTAAGCCGTACGTATTCATGAACGCTATTTTCATTTATATTTCGTATTTAATAGAATGAAATCATAATGATATAAAGTTATATTATAATTTCAGTATAATATCATATATAATATCATTAACTCAATCCATTATATATCCCATATATGGAATTAAAGATTCAAATTACTTTGAGGGGGCGGTAGTACTCACTTCTTAAAATGAAATTATCGCGTTTAACCATAATGGAAATTATAAAGGTATGCCATAAATGAGAAATACAGAAGAATAAGGAAAAAATAAAAATAATATATATCATATATAAATATAGTTACATCTTAATGGCCACCATGAGAGGTGTTAAAAGAATATTGAACAATCATCGTTCCATGAGGCAGTAATTCACCACCTAGAGAAATAGTTTGTTCTTTAACCATTAGATGAAGATGTGTGTATGTTTAAATAAAATAATTCCCATAAAACCATACTAGTATATTTACGATACTGGTGTTGTTACAAAATAAAGTAACAAAAAGAGTTTAAGGGGCTGGAGAAGCAAAATAATACAAAATAATATAAGAGAAGACATTACCTTAAAATCATGTAACTCTTTCGATTTGAGCCAAAGGCAACCTTGGTAAGACTTATGCCCAAAGTTAGGCTTCTAGGAGTAATATAGGGAAGTTAAGATAGTATTTGGGAAGAGTTTCGCCGAGCCAAATGGCTTTTATGGTGTTAATAATGTGGTAGAAGTTGGGGCCTTTTATAAGAGGAGAGGAGGGGCACTCATGGAATGTCATGAAATGTTACATTATTATGAAGTGCTTTTATGATTTCAAAGGTCCCAAAATTATATATTTCAAGGATATGTTGAGAAGGGTTCAAAATATACTCATATTATAGGTTTTTGAAAAGTTTATTTCATATATTTTAACTTATCTTTTCATTTTATTTAAATCGTTAATTAATTAGGTAATCGATGCATCATCATGGTGTCATAAAAAATTTAATTTATTTATGGTCTAAAAATTACAGAAAAGATATCATGATGTATGAAATAGTTTTATCTTTCCAATTAATATTTATAGTCGAAAAGTTAACTTATATAACCACATGTAATAATTGTTTTAGTAAAACAACACATGTTTGTGACAATTTTATTTTTACATTAAATAAAAAGTTATTAATGCCAATTTCTTACACAAGTCACTCCATGGGGTCCCCAAGTTGACCCATGTATTTTCCTGGTTGGCCATGACTCATCCACTAAGGGTAGTACAAGTTTCATGATATTTTAATTTTTTTATAATATCATTTTTACCTTAAATTTCAGTAATTTCCTTTAATCCGGATTAATAAAACCTAAAAGTTACTATTCACAAAAAATTATTTTCATCCCATTGCACCATATTTTTCTTCCTAATGAAAAACATGTTTGTATGATTTTTTAAATTCAATACATAGAAGTGTTAATGTTTTATTTACATGAAAAATCAGTTTTTAATCTACCTCTTAGTGGTTTTACTATTCATCAAAAATTTAAGTTTTTCAGAAAAAAAACAAAAATTAACCTTAAGCTATAATTGATAATATGAATTCAAAAATGATGTTTATTTTACAAAATTCCAAACATATAAGTTGCATTAATTAATTTTATAATTAATTCCCATTGTTAAAACAAATAGCGTGTTTTTAAGAAACAATATCAATCAAAAGATTGACAATTGTTTATGTCTAATTTCAAAGTGAAATTGATTCTAATGACCACCATTGGATAAAATGGTAAAATTATATTCCAATTATAATTTAAAACCACTCAATAGTATAATTTATCCCTATAAATTATTATTATTAAAAATTTTGTTTTTAAATATTTTTCACTATTCATCAAAAATTGGAAGTTCTCTGAAAAATACCAAAAATTCAACACAGGCTAATTACGATATTCTGAATCCAAAAATGAAGTCCATTTTGAAATATAAAATCTATATAATTTCAAAAAGTTTGTATTACTATTCATACGACTACTTTGATTGTTCACGGTGTGTTAGAACTCGAGGTTTAGTACAACACACACTGCTCTATTATTCAAAGAGAAGCGTACCATGGAAGCTTGGGGTGTTAAATTCTCCCCTCCTTTAATAAATTGCGTCCTCTCAATTTGAAATAGTCCTTCGGAAATAGAAGGTTTAAAATAGAATATACCTTTGTGGAAAACCCATATCAGAAATAGGGTTAATAAAATTTAGTCTTAATAAGAGGGAAATGGAAATGAGAAAGTCACCACCAAATTATGGTTTCGAATAGGAGAACAATGGTGGAAATTATAGACAGAAAAAATAGAGGGAAAATGTTAATATTTGTAGGGATTGATTGCGGTCATCAATCACAAACAAGTGTAACATTTAGGGCCTCAAAGCCTTCAATCTATGGTGATTTAAAATATCATCAGTTCAACAAAACATAAGCTATTAGGATAACACATTTTTATAATATCCCTTTCATAATGTTTAAGAATTAATTTATTCATAGAATAAAATAGAGGTATATATATATATATATATATACCTGACAAGTAAAGATTTAACTTTCATCTAATTTCTATCACAAACTCATATTTCACTGAAAAAGATGATAAAACTCAAAAATATTATATTTATCCTAGTCGTACAGGGTTCCAAATATTAACAAATACAATTAGGATTAGGAAAACTATTTTGTAACACCAGGGACTTCCTATAGGCTAGTGGTAGGAAATAAAGTCCTGTCGCACTATGGTTGTGGGTTCAACTCCTGCAGCTTTTTCCGACGCGACGGGTTATCCCCAACATGCAGGTTGTCCTTTTCCTAAAACTATAGTATTATAATATTCTAAAAATAATCTTCAGAAATGTTTTAACCTTAATCAATTCTATCCAAATTCCAACTTAATCCATTCCAACCTTTATAGTTATCCAAAATACCTCTGTTTATACTTTCTCTAAAAGGTCTCTAAATTCCAAAATCAATTGAAACACCAGATTCCCCAAACAATGTAAAGTATCTCTTATTGTCACATTCTAAAAATATGATTTTCTTTCATCATATTAAAACCCTAATGAAAACAAAAAGTACTACAGTACAATCCTTATATATATCACATTATTCTTATAACCAGAATATAATCCTTGAGTCCAAAAGCACCAACACATTAATTATTCCACTTCAACTGTAGTAACAAAATTTGATTGGCCTTGATCCCCTGGCTTTTTCTGTGGTAATTTTCCCTGACACTTAAATTATTCATATGCATAATGCCCTTTTCCCTATAATTGTTGCATTCATCATTCTTATCATCTTTCTTTCCCTTGCAATCACGAGTGTGGTGACCCTTTTCTCCACATTTATAACAAACTCACATTCCTTTTAGGCAAGTACCGGGGTGATTCTTCCCACAATTATCGCATAATGGAAAATCCTTCATTCCATTTTTTCATTTATCTATCTCTTGTTCCATCGTTCACTTGTTCTCTTGCTTTACATTATTGTCATAAGATTTAGAGAATTCATTTTCTGGCTTGATAGCACATGAGACAATATCTTTCTATGATGAGAAATATTGTGAGACTAAGGCTCGATGGAGAAACGGTTTTAACCTATCAAATAAATGACCAATCTTACTTCTTGGGTTGCGTATATAATCTACAGAATGCCTGTCTAACCTTGTAAAGTTATACTCATACTTTGCGACATTCTAAACCTCGTTTTGCCTCAGACTCAGAAACTGCCTTTCCATCTCTGCTCAATGGTCAGAAGGAAAGTATTTTTCTAAGAAAAGCTCATTGAACTCCCTCCATTCCATATTTGATACTTCATCATCTTCCTTTGTGTTTTGAATCAATGACCACCATTGATCAACATCTCCAGTGAGGCGGTAAACGAACATGATAACCATTTCCCTTTCACTACTCCCCAAGGAATGGAATATTTTCTCTAAGGAGTTTATCCATTTATCAGCTACTAATGGATTTGTACCCCCATTAAATGTTGGCTGTTTTTGCCTCATGAAACGATCTAACATTGATCCTCCATGTTGCGGATCGGGGTTCACCATACGAGTAAGGTTATTATTCATAAACTGAGTGAGTTGTCCCAGAATAGTGATAGGGTGATCAACCCCAGTTGTATCACCAGCTCCACTATAATTATTTTGATACGGAGGGAAATCCCTACATGGAGTGTGTGGATTTATAAGGTTTCCATTCCATCCACTAGGTGCCAGTTATAAATAATGTCGTAAACTAGATTAGTTTATGAATCGAAATACATAATAACAAACGTTCAAAACGCTTTACATAAATTGAACTATTTATGCATATAATCCATAATAATAAACAAAATTCTTTTAGGAAGTATATACTCATAAACCATTCATAATGGTTTTTAAAGAAAATGGTAATTATCCTAAGAATATCCCCCGGGAGTGTCGTAACCGAGAGTGCAGTAAGGCCCGTTGTCGTGCACCAGTTCCCGTTTGAGTCTAGCTCAAAGCAGTGTTTTCTGGTTTTACCCCTAGGTAAATCTGTGCAAGAGCCGCCTCTACTTGGTCATATCCAGACAAGGATGTATTGCTGGGAAAACTCACAAAATCTCTATAATACCATAATTCTAGGAAGTTCTTCTATACTAATCCTCAAATTCTATCTTAGGGCTATGTGCTCTAATCAGAGTTTTTCTAATTCTAGCTTCCACGGTTAGTACTAAACTGCCTCTGATTCCAAATGTAATGCCCCCACCCGAGTTACCTAAAGTCGGTGCATTATTACGTAACATTGGAATGATCACAAAAGATGATGTCTATAAAGACCGATTAGTTTAGTAGCCTTGGAAACACTAGATATATTCATAAATGTTACATTACATCATAAAGTGATAAATCACAATAACATAGTCTCTATTTTCCAAACTTCTATCCCCTTCAGACTATCCCTATAGGTCAAATATAAAATATTTCATCATATCTTGGAAAAATAAAATATAGAAAGGGGTGAGCTCAAATGCTCAATAAGGATAACAATACAGCGGAAACTTTAATAAATAAACATAAACATTTAAAGAAATTTATAAATAAAAAAATCCTTTTAAACTTGAACTTCAGCATAATATGGGAAAAATAAAATACAATAATGCCATTTTCTTATATACATGGATATTATAATAGTCGAATAATAAAATGAAATATCGATAACCACTTTCATTAGGATGGATTGCATAATTCCAGACTGTCATAACCACATATTCAAGGCCTCATGACAAGACTACAAATAAGATTTTTTCAAGGCCTCATTCCAAGACACTAGTTTGTCTCATGAGACCTACCGATTCATCGAGGAGCTATAGTGGGCTGCACCCGTCACTTATTATGTCCAATGCATTCCTCATACGAACAGGTTTAAACATATCATAAACCATAACATTATCGTATCACATAAAACATGCATAAAATGAACATAACGTTTCCACATTTCTATCACAATATATCAATACAACACATTTATATAATAAAAATAATGTCAAAACCATTTTCAATACCAAAATAAAAGAAAATTAAAACGTGTTATTTATTTTTCATTTTAAAAAAAGTTATGGCTTGTAGAGGAAGCCGAAACTCAAATAATGGTCATGGCGGCGGAGAAGTCAATGTTGCTGTATACGTATGACAAAAAAACATTATTTTTTGTCATTTAGTAAAACACTTCATATAAAAATGTTACTTTTGAATAAAAGTAAAATTCAAAGGGGTTTATACACCATATAAATGAAAGTTGTGGATAAAATGAAATATTCCTCAATGAAAGGAGATTGAGACGAAGACCCTTACCTCGTGTCTGACTTGACTCGATCGTTCTTTAATCACCGGAATAATAAACTAGAGTTAATCTATACTTGATTAATAACATTTTTCAGGTTCATTATTCCTTTTATATCACGTATTACCATTTTATGAACATTATGTAGTCATTTAAGTTAATATCGGTCGTTTTGTCGATCATTGATACTTGAGTCAACAATAAACTTCTTATAATTACACATTTTTCATCTTGTAAAATATCCATTATCTCCAAAATTGTATTAATGATATAGATATCATATATATCATATATATCCAGTATATTCATGCATTTATAATATTATATAACATTTATAGGTAATAAATAAAATGCACCGTTCATGGAGACGGTAAGCCGTACATACACATGAACACTACATTCATTTATATTTCATATTTAATGGAATTAAATAATAATGATATAAATTTATATTTAATTTCAGTATAATAGAATATATAATATCATTAATTCCATCCTTTATACGTCCCATATTTTTCATTAACGATTAAAATCACTTTGAGGGGGCGGTAGTCCACACATCCAAAAATGAAATTATCATGTTTACCCTTAATGGAAATAATAAAGGTATACCATAAAAGCGAAATACATAAGAATAAGTAAAACAATAAAATAATATATATAATATATTAATATAGTGAAATCTTAATGGCCACCATGAGAGGTGTTAAAAGAATATTGAACAGTCATCGTTTCATGAGGCAGTAATTCGCCACGCACAGAAACAGTATGTTCTTTAACCATTTGAAGAAGGTTTGTGTAAGTGTAAATAAAATAATTAATGTAAAAACATCCTATTATATTTAAGATACTGGTGTTTTTACAAAATAAATGAATAAAAAGAGTTTACGCGGTTGGAGAAGTAATATAATACAAAAGAACATAAGAGAAGACATTACCTTGAAATCGGGTAACTCTTTTTTATTAGAGCCAAAGGCTTTCTTGGGAAGACTTCCGACCAAAGTGAGGATTCTAGGAGTAAGATAGGGAATCTTATAGAGTATTTTTCAGAGTTTGGGTGAGCCAAATTTCTTTTATTTTGTGAATAATGTGGTAGAATTGGGGGCCTTTTATAAGAGGAGGGGAGGGGCACTCTTGGAATTTCCTGAAACGTTACATTATTATGAAGTTATTTTCAAATTTAAAATGTCCCAAAATTATATATTTCGAGGATAAGGTGATAATAGTTTGAAATATACTCATAAAATAGGTTTTTGACATGTTTAAGTCTTAGATTTTAAATTATCTTTTCATTTTATTTAAATCGTTAATTAATGAGTTAATTGCTGCATCATCATAGTGTCATAAACAATTTAATTTATTTAATGACTAAAAATTATAAAAAAATATCATTATGTAGGATATCTATTTATATTTTCAATGAATATTTATCGTCAAAATGTAAACTTATATAACCCCATTTAATAATTGTTTTAGTAAAACAACACATGTTTGTGACAATTTTATTTTTACTTTAAATAAAAAGTCATTAATGTCATTTTCTTACGAAAGTGGCTCCATGGGGTCCCCAAGTTGACCCATGTATTTTCTTTGTCGTCCATGACTCATAAAATAACCATAGTACAAGTGTCATGATATTTTCATATTTTTATAATATCATTTTTACCTTAAATCTCACTAATTACCTTTAATCTCGATTAACAAAACTTAAATGGTGCATTTCACCAAAAAATATTTTCATCTAATTGAACCAAATTTTTCTTAGTAATGACAACCTTGTATGTAGGATTTTGTAAATTCAATACACAGAAGTTGTAATGTTTCATTTACATGAAAAATTAGTTTATAAACTACCACTTAGTGGTTTCACTATTCATAAAAATTGGTGTTTTTCATGAAAATACCAAAAATTCACCCTAAGCTATAATTGATATTCTGAAGTGAAAAAATGATGTTTATTTTAAAAAATTACAAAAATATAAGTTGCATTAATTAATTTTATAATTAATTCCTATTGTCAAAACAAATATCATGTTTTTAAGAAACAATATGAATCAAAAGATTGCCAATTGTTTATGTCCAATTTCAAAGTGAAATTAATTCTAATGACCACCATTGGATAAAAAGGTAAAATTATATTATAATTATACATTAAAACCACTCAATAGTATAATTTATCACTATAAATTAATTTTATTTAAAATGTTGTTTTTAAGTATTTTTCACTATTCATCGAAAATTGGAAGTTCACGGAAAAATACCAACAATTAAACACATGCTATTTCCGATATTCCGAATCCAAAAATGAAGTCCATTTTGGAATATAAAATCAATATAATTTCAAAAATTGGGTATTACATTTCATAACGGCTACTTTGATTGGTCATAGTGTGTTAGAACTCGAGGTTGCGTAAAACACACGCTGCTCTATTATTCAAAGAGAAGCGTACCATGGAAGCTTGGGGTGTTACAACTAAAATTCCATATTGTGTTCATATTCCTTGATGAATGACTTTATTTTCTACTAAGGGGAGTGGGGATGATACCACACTTGAGTGAAAATTAGAATCTTGTAATTTTCATCAGAAAGAGCCAATCCATCCCCATGCAGACTTATAATTTTTTGAATTCTAATCCATCCAACCAGAAGCCATGAATCTGATTTGAAATGTCATCATTATAATCATATATCCTTGACTCAAATATTGATGAGATGTTATAATTTATCAATCCTAGGATGACAAATTCATTGGTTTTGATGAAAAAATCTTGTTAAAGAATTATATTTATAAGATGAGAGACAGTTCAGGTGAAGTATGTTTCCTATGTGCATGGGGGAATAAATTAAAATGGAATATATTGAATGGTCTATTTTTATAACATCAAATAATTGTCTTTTATAGGGCATGTTATCTTTTTTTCTTGGTATGGAATGGGGGGATCACATGATCTAGTTTTTTTTAATTTTCTTTTATTTTATTTTGATGCAGAATTTATTGGAATCCAAGTACTAAGTGTGGGGGAATTGATAGGGATAATATCTTAATAATTATTTATTTTTTTCAATTATTCAATCCCTTAAAATTTGTCAATTTCATTTTATTGGAATCATTTTAATATTTTTTTGTTAATTTTGGGCATAAATTTGAAAATTGGTAAATTCTGGAAATTTAACAATTTTATGGATCTTCTATATTTACAAAATATATTATAAAATATGAATCCAATGTTAGATATTAATTTATTTATGATACATTTTTTCATGGGCCTTAACTTTTTCTTAAGGGCCACATCCAATTTAAAACACAGTGGCCCATATAAATCAATCACATGAATAATTTTTTCTGGAAAACAGAATGAAACCCAGATCAGTTAATGATGTATATCTAGGTCTACATATATTCAAATGAGTTTATTCTAGATAGATATAAAAAGGACTAAAACTATAATTCATACAGTATATATTTCAAGGTTCATTTCTGTCATTAAGGTGTATTTTTCATGCACTCTGGTGGAGAAAGTTCAAGAGTATCCTCATCTGAGAAAAATTATATTTTAGTTATATAGTCATTACCTGCAATGAATGTATCCAAATTCATGGAAAATTTTAGGGTCAATATCCCACATCATTCTAAAAAATTATTATGAATACAAATTGTCTATTTTTGGAGGTCTGGTGGGCATAAAATATTAAAACTCTATTTAGAAAGATTCTTGGAAAATAATTTCTATTCTACCTTTACCCAATTTTGATACCATTTAGTTTTGAAATGTATTCTTCATCTTCATTTTTCAAGGATATAATTCACATGGAGGGTTAATACTCTGAGTGATTAGGGAAGAGTGGTTTTCCTTTTTTAATAATTCAGTTCATGCACTTGATGGTTCGAAATACATTCACTCCTATGCAAATTTGGTTTCAATTTATAATAAATATTGTTATTATCAAGAATGCATGTATTTTGAATTAGATTCTATTGTTGAAATTTCGATGATCAATGTTAAATTTCTACATCCACTGGTTCTATTCTATATTCAAATGAATAGATTATGTCTTAGTGGTGAAGTACTCTATAATCATTCGTACATGTGGGAGGGGTAGTGGATATTCTTGATTATTTGGGATAAACAAGACCTAAATAGTAATTTAATAAGTAAATTGAGGGTATTTTTTAAAACATTTTCACACATATTTAAGAGAGCATATTGAGGTGAGAGATATGAATATTTTACTCACTCCATCACCATTTTACTAAGTGATTGACATGAATTGGTCTTCAAATCGCAATTTAATCAGCTTAAAAGATAATTATTTGACAAATTAAAACTATTATAGAATTAAAATTATAAATTTGATCCAAACCTAATCACCCATTGAATATAAATATTTTAAATTACATTATTTTTCAATTTTTCTTCAATATTACTCTTAATTTATTTAATTTAATTCTTTTAATTTTGATTTTTTAAATCTAAATATTTTGAAAATAGCCAAAAATTGAATCCAAAATTTATGGTGATAGCTATATTTTTGTTATCCCCACTGTAGATAAACCCTTGGTGACCACTATAAAAAAATTTCTGTTAGTAAATATTTTATTTTGTTGCCCTACAAAATATGAATTAGTTAGTTGATTCTAGAAAAAGAAGTCTGGATACCGTGACCATGACCTATTTTTTTGCCTTACCAGTCAGTAATACCCCAACTCCCTATTTCAGAATTCTCTTCTGATCCATCCCTATAATGTGTATCCAGTTAAGTTCCTAAACCATATATAATATATGTGAAGGACTAACATTACATATAAAGAGGTAATAGTTGGATGTAGGCTATATACACGACTGGGATCCTATCACAATGAGGTATATATTGGAATTTCATTCAATACTGATGGAACACTACATAATCACATGTGTGGATTATCGGTATTCCACTTCCCTAATGAGATATCTCATGATAATGTTTCTAGCCACTATAAGAAGAATTATTTTTCCTTGGTACTAAAAAATTTCTCTAAACTATCAACTTCCATCAAGATGAGATCAGTGATTAAGTCATGATTTAAAATATCAAAGTTGATATATAACCAAATGAAATTTACCTATGATTTGATGGTGTACCTAAGAAAATCTCCAATGGGACTCCCCCATGTATTATCATATTCATTAAGGGTAAGGATAAATACATGAATCTCAGTAAAGGGAGTTGAATAGTCTATGATAGACACGGTTCACTACTCCAAGTGCATGAGATATCTGGCCCTATCAAATATATGAATTTATATAAAGAATAATTCAAAGATACATGAATTGAATTTCTTCAAAATCACAACCCATTACTGAATTTTTTTATTCAGAAAAACCCACCAATGTTTTGGGGAATTAAGAAACTTGTAAGTTGTGAGCTTCACTCTCATACCAGGAGGTGTCTCAATTTGCTCAAAAATTGATATCAAGGCATCCCTCTATGACTATAATGCATGAGGAAATCTGTCATCTAAAAACATAGGTAGATGTTGAAGTGGAAAATCATGGGTCAAACCAACCATGGAAGACATTGGCCATGGATATCCTATCATAGTTTGTAAAATATCCCAGAACCCCTATGGAAACTGGGAATCATTAGCCGTATTTTGTATAGTAGAAGGTCCCACACATGGATCTAATAGAGGTAACAATTGTGGATTATGGCCTAATACATGTGGACCATGGTAATCCCCACCATTATGGGTAATGACTTGAGGATGTCATGGTACAATTTACCTACAAATTCCATGATGGATCCTCAAATAAAATTTCATAATGGTAAAATTAAAAATGTAATAATAGAAATTGTAAAAACCATCATGTACGAGAGTCACACCATGATTCATGCTCTTAATTCTAGTTATGGGTGATAGAAATGAATTGAAGGAACATAAGATACATTGTCTACTACCCACTACCTTATTCAGGTCTTGGATAATCTTAGTAATTTATCTTGGGTACCAGTATATGGAATATCACTTGATAATTATATAGTGAAGCTCACATTTTATTATAATTGAAGCCCCCATTTAATGGTGAAAATAATCATATTTAAGATTTATCAATTTGTAATTTCTATTTATAAACAATTTAACTTATGTTCCATTCACAATTTATACATGTAAATGATTTATATGTTATAGTTATTGGTTCATTTAACTATATCTATTTCCATACATTCGTTTGGAAAATATAATAGTTCATAAATGATTATTTCACCACATCAATCATTATTCAAAATTTATAGAGGTATATGATCTCTTTAGGTTTCATGTTTTATATATTTATTCACAATAAACTAATTTTTCATTATAGTAAAACCCAATTACATAAATAAAATAGGTGATACATGATTAATTAAGTGTTTTCCGGAGACAGTAACTCAAGAGGTGGTGAATGTAGTTCAAAATAAAAATGTATGTAATCAAATTGACTAAAAAATAAAAAACCATGAATAAAATAAATTATTAAATTATTAAAAATATATGATTGATATAAGATATATCATTTTTAAATATTTCATAATGACTGATTTGGTCTTAGTTAGAATATTTTTTGGAAATAAAAAATATTTTGAGAACAATTTACTTAGATAGAAACATATAAAAACAATATTTCATATTAATTACCAAATAAATTATTTTGTTTGTTGATGAAATGTTATCTTAAATATTGTATAAAAACAAAAAAAAACGACACAGTGATATAGTAGAATAAACAATTTGTTTAGTATCAAGGTGAGACCAAATCCTCTCCACTTGGAAATCACCTAAGTAGATTAAAATATAAACAAATATACAACCTATAATAGGTATATAGTAAAAAAATTATATTTTAAATCTAAAAAGAATATTCTATAGTTATACAAGGGATGAAAGAAAAGTACAAGTCACATAGTGACCTCTTACACAAACACATTTATCAACTGAATGAGGAAGTAGAAAATAATAGGTATTCTAATAGAATATGTAAGAGGTACTATGTCTAGGATAATAGTAAAACAACATGTTTAAAAAAAGTAAAAAAACAGAACAAGTACGAATAGAAATATATTTTTCTGATGTGTTCTGTGCATTTGTAATCCTCAAATCAGCAATGATGAGGAGTTTTTTCTTTTTTCTAAAACATTTGATGCATCACAGAGGATCGTTGAAATCTGATGGTATCCTTCAGTGGATCTCTATATTTTGTATCAATTAGTTTCAGTAATGGGTTTAGTGTTACCATGTCATTGATCATCATAAAATGTAAATTAGTTTAATTGATATAATTCAAAATTTGATCACACAATTTTCATAATGAATAGTAATCGATCTATTAGTATATATCCTAGTCATATCACAAGAGTGATCCTCCACGAATTTATATAATATCTAGATTAAGGAGATATACATTCTCATTATTAGCTTTTAATAACTCTTGAGGTCATGGTCAAACCATCTAGGGATATATTTATTCATTGAACCATTCATGTCCAAGATCTTAGACAACAGCAGTAACAAGTGCACTGCAAGTGAATCATCATCTGGAAGTGACTCCGCAGATAGTTACTTCATTGGATATAGTGGTTAGTCACTTATAATGATATTTCATCCTATCTGTAATGGTGAAATGAATTTTTAGGTAGCTTTTCCTGGCATTAATAATTTATTTAGTACAACTATAGCTCACCCGGGTGGTAATGGTCACTTGATTTTAGAGGTTGAGATGACTCGTAACCAATAGTATCTTACCATCACTCTCAGCAAGAATGTAATAGAATTAATATGTTCATATAAAATGATGCCGTAAATCATTTGAAGCATTAGTAATAAATGAATCATGGTTTGTGGTCATTAAAATAAGAGATTTCAACCCCACTACATTTTAGGAGGTGCTAACATTCTCCCACTTTTTGAGGATTGAAATTATAGAATTTTATAAATCATGTACTAAAAAGTAATAAAAAAATAAGTAGGAATATATGGTAGTAAAAAAAATATTATGATAAATTATTTTCCCAATTATACCCCCTTTGATAATATCAAAAGAAAACAAAATTGAAAAAATAACATAAATGATTTGTCTTAAATAAGTACCAAAACGACAGGGAATCAAATAATATAGATTTTATTTGAAGAAATTAGAGGATAAATATAAAATAGATTACACCAAAACAGATTCTGTAACACCCCAAGCTTCCATGGTATACTTCTCTTTGAATAATAGAGCAGCGTGTTTTGTACGGAACCTCGAGTTCTAACACACTACGACCAATCAAAGTAGCCATTATCAATAGTAATTCCAAAATTTTGAAATTATATAGATATTATATTTCAAAATGGACTTCATTTTTGGATTCAGAATATCAGAATTATCCTGTGTTGATTTTTTTGTATTTTTCCGTGAACGTCCGATTTTCGATGAATAGTGAAAATGCATAAATTTTTTTTTAATCAAAATAATTTATGGTGATAAATTATACTCATTAGTGGTTTTAAAGTATAGTTAGAATATAATTTTACAATTTTATCCAATGGTGTTCATTAGAATTAATTTCACTTTGAAATTGGACATAAACTATAGTCAATATTTTGATTGATATTGTTTCTTAAAAACACGCTATTTGTTTTGACAACTGGTATTAATTACAAAATTAATTAATTAATATTATATTTTTTTGAATTTTTTAAAATATACATCATTTTTTTAATTCATAATATCAATTATAGCTTAGGGTGAATTTTTGGTATTTTTTTAAAAAACGTCAATTTTTGATGAATAGTGAAACCACTAAGTGGTTGTTTAAAAACTAATTTTTCGTGTAAATGAATCATTACCACTTCTATGTATTGAATTCCAAAAATCTGACATACATGTTTGTCATTAGGAAGTAAAATGTGGTGCAATGTGATGAAAGTAATTTTTGGTGAATAATAACATTTATGTTTTATTAATCGTGATTAAAGGTAATTAATGAAATTTAAGGTATAAATGATATTATAAAAATATGAAAATATCATGAAACTTGCACTACCCTTATTGGATGAGTCATGGACGATCAATACAATACATGTGTCAACATGGGGACCCCATTGAGCCACTTGTGTATGAAAATGACATTAATAACTTTTTATTTAAAGTAAAAATAAAAATGTCACAAACATTGTTGTTTTACTAAAAAACTATTTACATGGGGTTATATAAGATAACGTTTCTACTATAAATATTTCATGTAAATCTAAAAATATTTCCTATATCATGATTTTTTTATAATTTTTAGACATTAAATATTTTAAATTTTTTATGACACCAAGATGATGCAACAATTACCTCATTAATTAACGATTTAAATAAAATGATAAGCTAATTTAAAATCTAAGATGTAAACTTGTCAATAACTTATTTGATGAGTATATTTTGAAACCTTATCACCTTATCCTATAAATATATAATTTTTTGAACTTTGAAATCTGAAAAGCACTTAATAATAATGTAACATTTCATGACATTCCAAGAGTGCCCCTCCTCTCCTCTAATAAAAGGCACCCACTTCTACCACCTTATTCACACCATAAAAGCCATTTGGCTCGGCCAACCTATGCCCAAATACTCTCTCATATTTCCTCTATTACTCCTAGAAGCCTTACATTGGGATGAAGTCTTCTCAAGGAAGCCTTTGGCTCAAATCAAAAAGAGTTACCCGATTTTAATGTAATCTCTTCTCTTATGTTCTTTTGTATTATTTTGCTTCTCCAACCCCGTAAACTCTTTTTATTCCTTTTTTTTGTAACAACGCTAGTATCTTAAATATACTAGGATTTTTTATGAGAATTATTTTATTTACACTTACACACACCTTCGTCTCATGGTTAAAGAACATATTGTTTCTGTGGGTGGCGAATTAATACCTTATGAAACGATGTTTTTTCAGTCTTTTTTTAACACCTCTCATGGTGGCCATTAAGATGTCACTATATTTATATATGATATATATTATGTTTATGTTTTCATTATGATTATTTATTTCTCATTTATGGCATACCTTTATGATTTCCATTATGGGTAAACACGATAATTTCATTTTAGGAAGTGTGGACTACCGCCCCCTCAAAGTGATTTGAATCGTTTATGCCATATATGGGACGTATAAAGGATGGAGTTAATGATATTATATATGATATTATAATTCAATTATAATATACCTTTATATCCTTATGATTTAATTCCATTATATATGAAATAGAAATGAAAGTAGCGTTCATGCGTACGTATGACTTACTGTCTCCATGAATAGTGCATTTTATTTCTTACCTCTAACTGTTATGTAATATAATAAATGCATGAATATACTGGATATATATTATATATATGATATCTATATCATGAATATAATTCTTGTAGATAATGGATATTTTACCATATGGACAAATTGTAATTATAAGAAGTTTATTATTGACTGATGTACCGAAGATCGACAAAACGACCAATATTAACTTAAATGACTAAATATTGGTCACAAAATGGTAATAAGTGATATAAAAGAAATAATGAACATGAAAAAGGTTATTAATAAATTATATATTAACTCTAGTTTCTTATTCAGGAGATTAATGAACGACCGAGTCATGTCAGACAAGAGGTAAGGGACTTCGTCTCAATATCTTTTCATTGAGGCATATTTTTTTTTATACACAACTTTATTTTATAAGGTGTATAAACCCCTTTGACTTTTACTTTTATTCAAAAGTATTATATTTATATGAATCATTTTACTAAACGACAAAAAAGAATTTTTTTTTTGTCGTACGTATGCGGTGACAATGACTTCTTCGCCGACGTGACCATTATTTGTGTTTCGGCTTCCTCTACAAGCCATAACTTTTTAAATTATAAGAAATAAATACAATGTTTTAATTTTATTTTATTTTGGGATTGATAATGGTTTAGAAAGTGTTTTTATTATATCAATGTGTTGTATTGATATATTTTTATTGAAATGTTGAAATGTTATGTTTCCTTTATGCATGTTTTATGTGATACGATTATGTTATGGTTTATGATATGTTTAAACCTATTACTATGAGGAATGCATTGGAGTTAATAAGTGACAGGTGGAGCCCGCTATGGCTCTTCAATGAATAGGTAGGTCTCATGAGACAAACTAGTGTCTTGGCATGAGGCATTGAAAAAATCTTATTTGTAGTCTTGGCACGAGGCCTTGACTATGTGTTTATAATAGTCTGGCATTATGAATTCCATCATTATGAAAGTGGTTATCGATATTTCATGTTATTATTAGAATAGTATAATATCCATGTGAATATGTAAAAGTAATTATTTTATTTTATTTTTCCCATATTATGATGAATTTCACGTTTAAAAGTCTTTTTTTAGTTATACATTGCCTTAAATGTTTATGTTTATTTATGAAAGATTCTACTGTATTTTTATCCTTACTGAGCATCTGAGCTCACCCCTTCCTATGCTTTATTTTCCGAGTATGTGAAGAAATATTAAATAACTGACCTACAGGGATAGTTTGAAGGGGATATGAGTGTGTAAAATGGAGACTATGTTATTGTGATTTTTCACATTATGATGTAATGTAACATTTATGAATATATCTAGTGTTTCCAAGGTTATGAAACAAATCGGGCATTCGAGACTTGATCTTTTGTGATCATTCCAATGTTATGTAATAATGCACCGACTCTAGGTAACTAGGGTTAGGGCGTTATAGTAGGTATCAGAGGCAGTTTAGTACTAACATTAGAAGATAGATTTAGATAAAATCTGATTAGAGCAAATAGCCCTAAGATAGAATTTTGAGGATTAGTATAGAAGAACATCCTAGATTCTTTGTATTATATATATTTTATTAGTTTTTCAAACAATACATCACTATCTGGATATGAGAAGGTAGAGGCGGCTCTGGCACAGATGTAACTAGAGGTAAAACCTGAAAACACCGCTTTGAGCTAGACTCGAACGGGAAATGGTGGACGACAATGGTCCTTGCTCCACTCTTGGTTACGACACTCCCAAGTGATATTCATAGGATAATTCCCATTTTATTTACAAACCATTATGAAGGGTTTATGAGTATATACTTTTTGAAAGATTTTTTTTTTTATGATTATGGATTATATCCATAAATAGTTCAATTTATGTAAAGTGTTTATCAAGTTTGTTATTATGTATTTCGATTTATAAACTATTCTAGTTTATGACATTGTTTAGAAATGGAGATTATTGGAAGGAATGGAAATCATATCAATGCGCGTACTCCATATAGGGATTTCCCTCCTACTCAAGATAATTATAGTGGAGCTGGTGATACAACTGGGGCAGATCACCTTATCACTATACTGGGACAACTCACTCAGGTTATAAATAATAACCTTACTCATATAGAACACCCTAATCTGCAACATGGAGGATCAATGTTAGACCGTTTCATGAGGAAAAAAATGCCAATATTTAATGGAGGTACAAATCCATTAGTAGCTGAGCAATGGATAAACTTATTACAGAAAATATTCCATGCCTTGGGGAGTAGTGAAAAGGAAAATTTTATCATGGGAGTTTACCGCATCACTGGAGATGCTGATCAATGGTGGTCATTGATTCAAAACACAAAGGAAGATGATGAATTATCAAATATAAAATGGAGGGAGTTCAAAGATATTTTCTTAGAAAAATACTTTCCTCATGACCATCGAGTAGATATGGAAAGGAAATTTCCGAGTCTGAGGAAAAAGGAGGATGAGAATGTCGCAAAGTATGAGTCTAACCTTACAATGTTAGCGATGCATGCTGAAGATTATATACGTAACCCAAGAAGTATGATTGATCATTTCTTTGATGGGTTAAAACCATTTCTCCATCGATCCTTAGTCTCACAATCTTTCTCATCGTACGAAGATATTGTCTCATGTGCTATCAAGACAGAAAAGGAATTCTCTAAATATTATGAAAATAATGTAATGCAAGAAAAGAAGAGAATGGTGTAATAAGAGATAGATAAAGGGAAAAATGGAATGTATGATTTTACATTATGCGATAATTGAGGGAAGAATCACCCTATACTTGCCTAAAAGGAATGGGAGTTTGTTATAAATGTGGATAAAAGGGTCACCAGGCTCGTGAATGTAAGGGAAAGAAAGAGGCTATCAATGTTGAATGCTACAATTGTAGGGAAATGGGGCATTATGAAAATGATTGTCCTAAGCATAAGGGAAACTTAGCACAGAAAAGGAAAATGGATCAAGGACAATCTTATGATGTTACAATAGTTGAAGTGGAATAATTAATGTATTTGTGCTTTTGGACTCAAGGATTATGTTCTGGTTATAATAATATTGTGACATATATAAGGATTGTACTGCAGTACTTGTTTTTTTCCTTAAGGTTTGAATATGATCATGGTAATAATATTTTTAGTTTGTGACTATAAGAGAAACTTTACTTTGTTTGGGGAATCTGATGTTACAATTGATTTTTGAATTTAGATACCTTTTAGAGAAAGTCTAGATAGAGGTATTTTGGATAACTATAAATGTTGGAATGGATTAAGTTGAACTTTAGATTGTATTGTTTAAGGTTAAAACATTTTTGAAGATTATTTTTGGAATATTATAATACTATAGTTTTACGAAAAGGACAACCTGCAGGTTGGGGGATAACCCGTTGCGTCAGACAAAGCTACAGGAATCAAACCCACAACCATAGTGCGGCAGGCCTTTATTACCTACCACTAGACTACAGGAAGTCCCTGGTATTACAAAATAGTTTTCCTAATCTAAATGGTATGTGTTTATATTTGGAACCTTGTACGATTAGTATAAATATAATATTTTTGAGTTCTATTATATTTTTGAGTGAAAGATGAGTTTGTTTAGAAATTAGTTGAAGGTTGAAACTCTACTTGTCATGTATATATATATATATATAAAACTCTCTCATTTTCTATTAATAGACTAATTCTTAAACTTTAGTAAAGAGATATTAAAAAAATTTGTTTTCCTAATACCTTATGTTTTTTTGAACTGATGATATTTTAAATCACCATAGATTGAAGTCTTTGAGGCCCTCAATTTTACACTTGTTTGTGATTCATGTCCTCAATCAATCCCTACAAATATTTACATTTTTTCTCTAATTATGTGTCTATAATTTCCACCAATGTTCTCCTATTCGAAACCCTAATTCGGTGGTGACTTTCTCAATTCCATTTCCCTCTTATTAAGACTAAATTTTATTAACTGTATTTCTGATATGGGTTTTCCAAAAAGGTATATTCTATTTTCAATATTTTCTTTTCTAAGAACAATTTCAAATTGAGAGGACACAATTTATTGAATGAGGGGAGAATGTAACACCCCAAGCTTCCATGATACGCTTCTCTTTCAATAATAGAGCAGTGTGTGTTGTACGCAACCTCGGGTTCTAACACACCGCGACCAATCAAAGTAGCCGTTATGAATAGTAATACCCACATTTTGAAATTATATAGATTTTATATTTCAAAATGGACTTCATTTATGGATTCGGAATATTAGAATTAGCCTGTGTGGAATATTTGGTATTTTTCTGAGAACATCCAATTTTCGATGAATAGTGAAAAATACTTAAAAAGAAAATTTTTAATCAAAATAATATATAGTGATAAATTATATTATTTAGTGGTTTTAAAAAATAATTAGAATATAATTTTACCATTTTGTCCAATGGTGGTCATTAGAATTAATTTCACTTTGAAATTGGACATAAACAATTGTCAATCTTTTGATTGATATTGTTTCTTAAAAACACGCTATTTGTTTTGACAAGGGGAATTAATTATAAAATTATTTAATGCAACATATATTTTTGTAATTTTGTAAAATAGATATCATTTTTTAATTCAGAATATCAATTATAGCTTTGGATGAATTTTTGGTATTTTTCTAAAAAACATAAATTTTTGATGAATAGTGAAACTACTAAGAGGTAGTTTAAAAACTAATTTTCCGTGTAAATGAAACATTAACACTTCTATGTATTTAATTAAAAAAATCCAACATACATGGTTTTCATTAAAAAGAAAAATTTGGTTCAATGAGTTGAAAATAATTTTTGGTGAATAATAACTTTTAAGTTTTATTAATTGCGATTAAAGGTAATTAGTGAAATTTAAAGTAAAAATGATATTATAAAAATATGAAAATATCTTGACACTTGTCCTACCCTAGTTGGATGATTCATGGCTGACCAATAGAATACATTTTTCATATTGGGGACCCCATGGAGCCACTTTTGTATGAAAATGAGATTAATAACTTTTTATTAAGTAAACAAAATTGTCACAAACATGTGTGGTTTTACTAAAACAATTATTACATGGGTTTATGTAAGCTAACATATAGACTATAAATATTAATTGGAAATTGAAAAATATTTCATACATCATGATATTTTTTTATAATTTTTATACATTAAATAGATTAAATTTTTTATGACACCATGATGATGTAGCGATAACCTCATTAATTAATGATTTAAATAAAACGAAAAGATAATGTAATGTATAAGACATATACTTGTCAAAAACCTAATGGATGAGTATATTTCGAACCCTTATCACCTTATCCTAGAAATATATAATTTCTGGACCTTTGAAATCTTAAAATCACTTCATAATAATGTATCATTTCATGACATTCCAAGAGTGCCCCTCCTCTCCTCTTATTAAATGCCCCCACTTCTACCACCTAATTCACACCATTAAAACCATTTTACTTGGCTAAAATCTTCCCAAATACTCTCTCAACATCCCAATATTACTCCTAGAAGCCTCACTTTGGGCAGAATTCTTCCCAAGGAACCCTTTGGCTCAAATCGAAAAGAGTTACCTGCTTTTAAGGTAATGTCTTCGCTTATGTTATTTTGTATTATTTTGATTCTCCAACCCCTTAAAATATTTTTATTCATATCTTTTGTAACAACCCCAGTATCTTCAATATAATAGGATTTATTTATGATAATTGTTTGATTTACACTTACACACACCTTCGTCTATGTGTTAAATAACATACTGGTTCTGTGGGTGGCGAATTACTGCCTCATGAAACAATGATTGTTCAATATTATTTTAACACCTCTCATGGTGGCCATTCAAGTGTCACTATATTTATATATGAGATATATTATGTTTATGTTTTCCTTATGCTTCTTTATTTCTCATTTATGGCATACCTTTATGATTTCCATTATGGGTAAACGCGATAATTTCATTTTAGGATGTGCAGACTACTGCCCATTCAAAGTGATTTGAATCATTAATTCCATATATGGGACATATAAAGGATGGAGTTAATGATATTATATATGATATTATACTGCAATTATAATATACCTTTATATCATTATTATATCATTCCATTAAATAAGAAATAGAAATGAAAGTAGCGTTCATGAGTACGTACGGCTTACCGTCTCCATGAACGGTGCATTTTATTTCTTCTCTCTAAATGTTATGTAATATTTTAAATGCATGCATATACTAGATATATATTATATATATGGTATTTTGATCATGAATATAATTATAGAGATAACGGATATTTTACCACATGAACAACTTGTAATTATAAGTAGTTTATTGTTGACTCAAGTACCAAAGATCGACAAAACGACCGATATTAACATAAATGACTACATAATGATCATAACATGGTAATAAGTGATATAAAAGGAATAATGATGTTGGAAAAGGTTATTAAGAAAGTAGATATTAACTCTAGTTTATTATTCGGGATATTAAAGAACGAACGAGTCATGTCAGTCATGAGGTAAGGGACATCGTCTCAATCTCCTTTCATTGAGGCATATTTTGTTTTACACACAACTTTATTTTATATGGTGTATAAAACTCTTTTACTTTTACTTTTATTCAAAAGGAATATTTTTATACGAATCGTTTTACTAAACGATAAAAAGGAATGTTCTTTTTGTCATACGTATGCGGTGACAATGACTTATCCTCCGCCATGAACATTATTTGAGTTTCGGCTACCTCTACAAGACATTACTTTTTATTAAAATGAAAAATAAATACCATGTATTTATTTTCTATTATTTTGGTATTGGATATGGTTTTGACAGTGTTTTTGTTATAACAATGTGTTGTATTTGTATATTGTGATTGAAATGTGGAAAGGTTATGTTTCCTTTATGCATGTTTTGTGTGATACGATTATATTAGGGATTATGATATGTTTAAACCTGTTCATATGAGGAATACATTGGACTTAATAAGTGACCTGTGGAGCCCACTATAGCTCCTCGATGCATCAGTAGGTCTAATGAGACAAACTAGTGTCTTGGCACAAGGCCTTGACAAAATCTTATTTTCAGTCTTGGTATGAGGCCTTTACTATGTGGTTATGATAGTCTGGAATTATGAATTCCATCATTATGAATGTGGTTATCGATTTTTCATGTTATTATTCGACTAGTAGAATATCCATGTGAATAAGTAATGGAATTATTTATTTTTATTTTATCCATATTATGCTGAAGTTCATGTTTAAAAGGCTTTTTTAGTTACACATTGCCTTAAATGTTTATGTTTATTTATGAAAGTTTCCACTGTATTGTTATCCTTACTAAGCATCTGAGCTCACCCCTTTCTATGTTTTATTTTCCCAGGATGTGAAGAAATATTTTAAGACTGACCTACAGGGATAGTCTGAAGGGGATATGATTGTGGAAAATGGAGACTATGTTATTGTGACTTTTAACCATATGATGTAATGTAACATTTTTGAATATATCTAGTGTTTCCAAGGCTAATAAACTAATTGGTCTTTCGAGACTTGATCTTTTGTGATTATTCCAATGATTTGTAATAATGCACCGACTCTGGGTAACTCGGGTCGGGGAGTTACAGATTCATTGAAAATAGGATGGTAGATGATCAACTTTTCCCTTCCCTTTGTCTTTTTTCATGTCTCTATCATCATCCTGAGAAGGGAAAATCAAATAATAAATTGGGGAAATGGTTGTAATGGATATTAGAGTGGTTGTATAAGGTAGTGGATCTCTAAAAGGAAATGGTCATAGCTATCTGATAATTTTAACAGTGGACATGCATAGAGGAAAAAATGGTGGAGGTATAAGACCGGTGGATTGAGAGATTATTGAAGTCATTTATAGAACTGAGCCTGTGGTTTTGGTTTAATGATTTGAAGAAACAAGAATGGAATCTGGAGCAATAAAAGTGGTTTTATAGAAATGAATATAAGGTTTCATATTATTTTTGAACACCATAATTATTTAACATCCTCATTCCATTACATTAATGAAATCATACTTTTCATCCAAAAACCTCTGAAGTGCTGGTGTAATAACTTTTAACTGAATTACCTTTTCTTTAAAGGCTCTTTTAACTGGTGGGATATTCATGTTCTTAGAATAAACATTAAATTATAAAATATATCATGCTTACTATAGAACATTGAAAAATAATATTAGATATCCTTTTTGATCACTTTATAATCGTAACTGAGGTCACCTGCATACTGTTTTAAGAATTGAAAAATATGTTTCCCATGAATATTTATATTCCAAATTTAATATTTGTGAGTACTGAAATCACCCATGGAATTTCATAGTTTTCTTTTAAAACTATTGAAATATATCTCTATAAAACTATATTAGAGTAGGTGAATGTGAAAACTACATAGAGGCAATAGAATCCATACTATCCTTCTTTTAAGAAGTGGAACTCATAAATTCTAAAAAAGATGTTTGAAGTCCCTCTATGGAATATTTAAAACATGCTGTATCACAAGTCAATATTCAATTTTAAACATCTATTTCATGAATATGAAAACAAGATCTAGGTTGAATATGATATATGAATAACTCTACTAAATAATTAATATTGTCTTTATTAATATGAGCAACATGAAATGGTTGGGAGTTCAAAATGTGTGAAAAGTATGAGACAAAATTCTTTGTCATGTTTTCCATATATGAATGAACATCCCTTTAGGAAGAATCCAAATCATCGTTGGTTGGAACATTAGGAGGCAACACTAAAAGATAAGTTGAAGGGTTTCCTCTCTCATGTGGTACTATATCCTCAGCTGGTCTTCATGTTTCCATGTGAGTGAAATGATTCCAACTCACCATCTTCATCAATATAATTCATTATGAATCATTCTCTTATGAATTCAGAGTAATCATCTGAATCACTTTATGTCAGCCTAAGTCTTACAAAACTGTGATATTTCTCACATTCTTTAAAGGTTGTAACTGAATATATGACATATGGAATAATTTGTGTGTCTCTAGGATATTGATAACTCCGACCAACTTCAATTCTTAAGGGAACAATTAATTTATTTTTTATTTAAGAAATGGGTCTCTGTGGAGTATAATCGATTATGACTAACTGAATAATTGAAAATGTATTCAAATTTTCCTCAGTTATATCTAGAAGAAATTATTAATGATTTCATTCCAAAATCTCCAATAATTCTAAATGAGCTAGTTTAGCTAGCTACTCAGCAGGATTTGGAATTTTCTCACCCTCACCAGAAACTTCCTTATCCATTGAATGAAAAGTTTGAATATTGGGAATTACTATATCCCTGGTCTGAAATTCTACAATTATATTGGACCCAATTATTTTAGAGGGTTGAAAATGAACTAATTCTTGGACATGATCTACAAAAAATTTTCCATTTCCAACATGTTCATAACCACCTTATTTATGTTTATAAACTCTGTGAATAGAGCCACTATCCTCACTTTCACCATCAGTATTCTCATCATGAGTTTCATCAACTTTATACTTAGAATTATTTCTTGAAGATTGATATAATTTCCCAAGATCCATATTCTATTTATGTAATTTTTTTTAAACATTATAATTCTCTTAATTATTAATCTCCTAACATGACATCTTAGAGGTGAATGATTTATACTGAGACTCTTTAGAAACATCAGTATCTTCTGCATTATTATTCTCAGATAAGAGTTTTTTTCTAGAAGATAGAGAGTTTTTAGAACTAAATTTCTCACTAAATACTCATGGTGATGATTTGATTATCTCTATATCACTCCACCCTTCAACTAACTAAAATTATTATTCTTCTTTATTAATTTTAACAATAACATCAGAAATTGAATACTAAGGT
This sequence comes from Viscum album, assembly GCA_963277665.1. Classification (NCBI taxonomy): domain Eukaryota; kingdom Viridiplantae; phylum Streptophyta; class Magnoliopsida; order Santalales; family Viscaceae; genus Viscum; species Viscum album. The sequence continues at coordinate 1,852,064,458 of OY728148.1, read as the reverse complement.
ATCTCACCAGGTTCAAGTCTAGGATCTACTATATCCCTTGGTCTTTTTGGATGATCAATAGGGTTAAAATTATCATATTGTTTTTCATTATCCCTAAACTAAAATCCCTTCCATGGATTCCACCATTCATTCACTCTTTTTCATTTTGTCTTCAATAGGAAAAAAACCACCCATCTTATCCCCATCTTCTTCTCTAGTATTGACATATCATTTTCTTCTCGAATCGAATAGATTATTTTTTGATAATTGATGGATTTTGATTTAGATCCCTTATTGCACATCTCATGAATGTGTTCCATCAAAATTCTATAAATATTATTTTTCATTTCGTCATCATATACATAAAATAGAAATATTGATATCATATTGTTTTTATGTATCCTTTCCTTGTACATTAAAGATGATGTTAAAAATTAAACAACAACATCAAGTCACTATCATGATCAATATATGTTGGTCTCCTCATGGTTTGAACTCCAGTAAAATCTCGCAGAGTCTCCTCTAACTTTTTATTTGGCATGATTCCATAGAAATCTTCCTAAACTCCATTTTGAGGTATCTATGGGCTTTTTTCACTTATCTAGAACAGAAAGAATATTTTTCTCCATTGATACTCCTATGAATCATATTTTGATTTTTCCCATAAAATGAATCATGCATTATGATAAAATTCATAAACTATCTTTAGATAATACACTCTATGATTGGAGGTAAACCAGTTAATAAACTTTTGTTTTTAAATTACCTTAAACAATATTGTACTTCATGTTGGAAGCCATTATGCAACCATATCATTGTATACATCGAATACATAGTTCATCATATGTGAACTAACTAAATTTTCTTGATAACTACTTGTGAATACACTTCTTCTCTTTCAAGGCCTCATACCTACTAGATTTGATTATGTAACTCTCCTAACATGGTTCGGTCGAATTGGTTGAAAGATTCAAGAGGAGACATGATGTGGGAATATTGGTTCCTCAAACATGAAAAGGATCAGGATTTCAATAGTTATGACATGTGAATTGATTGGCAGTAATCCATGTTCTTTGTCATTTAGGTACTCTAAAACAATAATAATAAATTTAACATCAATAAAATATAATCGATATTGTAAAATAGTTACAGTAATAAAAATAATAGTAACATATAAATAGAAGGGTGAATCATTCAATAGTGACTCATCAATGGTGACTCATCAATGGTGACTCATCAATGATGACTCCATCAACCAAAGTTTATTATTTATAATTCATGTTTGATATAGTTTAATCTGTCAAAATTCAATTATTTTATAGATATTTCATCTAGCTAATGTTCATTTCCAATAAATTATAAAATTATATCACCCTTTTTGATAATTATCTCCCCAAAAGTGTTGTTAAACATCAATAACGTTGTTTTTAGAGAGAGATACTACATTTCTTGGAAATATTTATTACACATGTTTTTTCACAATTAATAGGTACATTTAGACATTGGTATCCAATGTCTAGTAAAGTATATTTTATCCACAATATTTAGGCACAAAAACATCATACAACTATGTATTCAGCTTTTGAAATGGATAGTGAAATAACATTTTTCTTTTTACTAAACTATGATACTAGAGATTTTAAAAAAAGATGACATGTTCCTGATGTTAATTTTCTATCTAACATTCTATGACCAAAATCAGCATCAGAATAACTAACTAAATCCAAAGCATGTCCACAAGCATAGACCAACCCTATATTGGTTTTTTAATTGAGGATTTTAAAAATTATTTTGACAATGAATAAATGGGTCTGTTTTGTATTTTTTAAATTATAACACATACATATACTAAACATAATATCAGGATGACTAGCAGTAAAATAAAGAATACATAAAATCATACCTTTGTAACTAGTTTGACCAAATGATTTCCTAGTTTCATCATGATTTAGATTACAAGTGGTACCCACGAGAGAATCAATTATTTTGTTACTCTCCAGGAAAAAATGATTTAAAATATCTTTATTGTATTTACATAGCTTTAAAATAAATCATTATTTATTTATAAAAGTGTGAAATCCAGGAAATAATTTGACTTCACCCATATAATCCATTTCAAATTCAATTTTCATTAAATTTAGAAAATCAGTTCAAAATGAGTCTTTAGTAGAACCAACAAAATATCATCCACATAAATTTGAACAGACAAAACCACTTTTTAAATCCATTAAATAAAGAGTGTTTGATGCTATATTCCATTTGAAAAGCTTTAAGAAATAATAAAATAGGTAATACAATCATACAAAGCAGTTATAGCCTGTTTAAAACCCATCAATTATTTTTAAAATATAAAAATACAGTTAGGAAAATGAGGTTTTTGAAATATAGGGGATGTTCATCAAAGATCACCAAAATTATGAATCCATTTATTAATTCACTTTTTAGATACATTTTTTATAGTTTTAAGTCCACTTGTGCTTCATAGGAATGTATTTTCTTAATAGCTTCATGTCTTTCTATAGGTAAAAATAATCTTCATAATTGATACATTCTTCTGGATTATAACCATGAAAAAATAATATAGGTTTTTTTCATAATATATTGATAGATTAATCAAAATTGTTTTTATGAACCCACTTAGTTCCAATTGTTAAGGTATCTATAGGTCAGTTAGCAAGATCCAAAAAAATTTATCTTTCAAACTAATTAAGTTACTCTTTCATAGTTATTACCTAGAATTAACCACTGATAGAATCATTGATTTTCATATGTTAATTCTCTGAGAAAGAGGCTTGATGATCAATTAGATTTATCAAAAAATCTCTGGTCTATGTACCTAAATCTAAATTTCCAATTTCTATATCTAAAGGTTAGTTTATATGAGTCGTAATAGTTCTTTGAGATGTGGAAGTATTAGGATCAGGGTTTTTTCCTATTTAGGTTCTGGTGGATCCCTGGATCTAGGTTATATTTCATTAATAGATCTTTTAGACTCATTGGATTTAATATTCAAAGATGAATGATCATACTCAAGGTCCTATAATATAGTCTTGGATTCATTTGGATCGATTTCATCAAAATAAATATGAATCTATTCTTCCATTTTTTCGGTCAACTTTTTAAACACATTGAATACACAAAGCAAATTCATTCATTTCTTTTGGGAGAAATTTTTTCAATATTTTCCTTTTAGTTATGGAATAATACTTTTCAACCAAAAACACTAATAAAATTAACCATTAATTTTATATTATTCCATAAATCATAAGGTGTTTTATTTAATAAGGGGCTTATCTAAGCATTGTTAATAATATGAAACGTTTTATTAACATATTCATCACAAATGTAGATATGTATGTTATACTCATTTAACATTGTTCAATATATCTATTGAAGAGTCCAATTTCTTTTATCTAACACACTATTTTTTAGAGGTGTTATAGGAGTTAAAAAGTATTGATTAGATCCATTTTGAGAACATAATTGTTCAATGTTTTGATTTTCCAATTCATGACTATGATCACCCCTTATGTCATTAATCCTAAGTCCACATAGATTTTCTATAGATTTTTATTAAATATTAAAATAAGAACATGCTTTGCTTTTGTGATATATAATGAATCCACAATTGTATCTAGAGAAGTAACCTATAAGGACATAAACATAGTTTTTTACACTTATACTGGAAACTATGAAAGGTCCAAAAAGGTACATATGAATTAAAATTAATGGTTGGGATGCTTTCATTTTTATCATAGATTTTAATGAAATATAATGACAGTTCCTTTTTCGACAAGGATTATAAACTCTATCATTTGAGAATTCAATCCTTTGTAGGTCTCTAACTAAACCTTTCTATGTAATAATCCTAAGGGAGTGAATATCGAAACGGAATATTGTCATATTTCAAATCCATTATTTTTTATGAATGTAACATATGCAAGAAATATTGGTATAATTTAAATAAATTAAATCAATAGAATAAATATTATCATTTATAAGGAACTACAAAATAAATAATTTTTATCATTAAATAAAAAACACATTTTGTCTTCAATTTTCAAATAAAATACATCACTAAAAAATTGGGTAATTCTATGTAAAATGCATTTTAATCCATCTATATATAAAATTTGGAAATTACTACTACATTAGAATTACCATGTTTTCTAATACCAGTGATTTTTCCTTTTGCATTGTCATCAAAAGTTACATTTCCACCATCAAATTTAACCAAATTATTGATGTCTTAATACTCACGAGTCATGTGTCTGGAACATACACTGTCAAAATACGATTTGCTTTAGCTGGAGGTTCACGAATAGGTTTCCTACAACATAGTGTTTTATGCCAATTTTTTTTTGTTCCACAATTTTCTTGGGTCTAAATATGTATGTGAAAATGGATTTTGGTATCCATATTGTTCTAACAGGTATCCTATAAATAGATTTATTACTTCTATAGATGAAAATAATTTTAGGATCACTTGAGTAGGTGTTTGTAGTATATGAACATTCAACACAGGAACATGATGTAAATTTGGTTTCTGTAGTTTTTCTATGCAGGGGCAGGTATCATATGCCCATTGCATACCGGGGAGAAACTTTTTTTTGCAGTATTTGAGTTATTTATTTATTACCATTGGTATATTTTACTATTTAATTCTTTAATTGTTCATTTGAAAATTTTAATTTGTTATTTTCTTTCAAAAGCTGATCATATTTCTCTTTTTCTATAGAAAGATTATTTTTAAAAATAAGTTTTTTAAAAATATTTACGACGGGTCCCCGTCACAAAAGGTCCTTTTGTAAATAATAAATTAATTTAAAAGAAATAAATTTATTAAAATTACAATTAATTAAAAAATAATATTACTATTATTAAAATATATATATATATATATTAAATTTATCAATATTCACAAAAAAAGTAAAAAATCATAAAATATTATTATTATTATTAGTAAATAAACAAACAATAAAAAATATAATACAAAAAATATATATTTAATAAAATAATAATAAAATTATAAAAATAATTAAAAAATAAAAAAAATTAAAATTCTCAATATTCACAAAAAAATATAAAAAATTAATAAAAAATTAAAAATTAAATTATGTAATATTTTCACCAATATAAAAGACAAAAAATTTAAATAATTCATTTTACAATTTTAAATTAACATTTTTTAACATTAAAAAATCACTGGGGGTCGTCTTCTGGAGGGGGTGGAGGAGATGGTGAAAGAAACTCCATCCCTAAACTATGAGTCAGATGGCACATTTACTCCATCTGCTCGTGATGTTGCTGCTACCATCGGTTCATCTCCTCCTCATGATGCTACTGCTACTCCTGCCATCGACGCATCTGCTCCTCGTGATGTTGCTCCTACTGCAGCTGCCGCTGACACATCTCTTCTTCTACTTCTATAAAGTCTCAATATGCTCAGCCTAAGCTCGCAATTACTCCTGATACTGTGAGCCAAAAGATGATGCATCTCCACGAGCTCCTCTTGAGATGGACGCCGACATTACAGTTGTACCATAATAAGTAATAGGGGTAAAATGAGAGCTGATAACAACTACTCTTCCCTTCTCAAAGACATACAGAGTCACCCGCATCCATGCCGCCTCATCAAGATGGTGCGCACTGGTCTTCTCAGCCATCTTGTCCTGACCCTCAGCTTGTGTATGAGATGTCTCAACCTCATATGACTGCTTCAATTCCAATTTAAAATTAAAATTTTGAAAATATTATATGGAGTTAATTATCAAACTGAAAAAATAATACTTACCACAATCTGACACTGGTGATCACCTCTAATCTCTCCAGTGGTTGGATGATTGTACATCCTCTGATAAATGTCATACTCTGTAATATCGGGATGCTTGACTACCAGCAGAAATATAAAATAATTTTTTTATATTTAAATTAATATAAAATATTTAAAAAATATACTTACCAGATGATCTCTATGAGAAATGAATGTAGAACTACCAGCTCGATGCGTAACCTCATGTCTCCCCCGGTTCTGCCATCCCACTAAAGATCTCCTCTGAAATCCACCACTCAACTAGTGTAAACATAATCCATCCCCATCATGTGATGAAATGTACTCTGGTCGGTGTGCTCTACACAACTCATCAAATTCTATAACTCCTGCTTTCTTAATGTTATCCATTTCAAATTGTGAAATAACTGAAAAAACGGTCATGCATAGAAACCTGTCATGCCTTGTGGATAGCGGCGGGCATGATATCATCGATAGGATACCATCAACCCTAAAAATAATTTATAATATCATGTTATTAATAAAATAAATTTCTAAATAAGCATTATTTATTTACGTACCATCCAATGATAGAACATGTCACGTTGCACATCAATGAAAATCTGTTCTCATGTGATCTATTGCTGAGAAAAATAAATGCGCAATATAGCGCTCCCCTGTCCAATATCTACATGTGAAAAACTGTGAAAAAGGAATAAAAAATCAAACAATTATTATATATATAAATAAATTAATGAAATCTAACTAAATTATACAGGTTACCAAATCTCTGTGTGCATGGATCAAAACCAAGACGTGGACATCGCTCAGGGATAGGGTCAGAAATCATCAATCACGCAAGACTGTGCCCCCTCCACGTACCTCCTGAACCCCTAATAAGGTGATGCTCAGATGATCCCACATCCCCATCATCCAATGGTAGCTCAGCCCCCTCTAACTCACGCAACAGATCAGAGTCAATATGAAACACAAAATGATTTTTGTTAACAGATAGTTGAAAATAACTATTATATATATATATATATTATTTACGAGTATAACCAACAATTAACTATGTCAATGTTATTCATCATCCTCTTCTCCATAGCTTTCAATGTCAATGTATTTATCTTCCTCCTCAGTATCATCAATATCCATATGAGTTTAAGTTTCAGCATCTTTTGTCATTTCAAATTCATTTGTAACATCATTAATATTATCATCACCATCGATCCTTAATTGTGGGGTGTCATCATCGATATTCATGTCTCTTTGTGAATCAGATGTATTTTAAGTAGTCTCTTGAAAAATTTCAATTCCTTCCACTACAGCAGAACCACATTTAGTTTGAGTAAAATGATTTCCCCAAGATTTCATTTTTATTATGCTCCACCAATCACTCAAGTCTCTTGAATTAGCACAATACTTTTAATAATAAATTTGATGTGGCTGTTGAGCCAGTAAAATTGGTTCATTTACTGCATGAAGACTTTTATATTTAATAATGATGATTCCATGAGCCGGTTGAACACACAAGCCTCTCTCAGTATCCAACCACTCACATTTAAACATCATTATGTAATTCTGTACTTGATAACATAGCTTAATAATTTCATCCAAAATTCCATAAAATTTAACTTCAGTTTCTCTGTGATTTGATCCTCTCAAGAAAACTCCATTTTTCATTGTTTTTTTTGACTCCCCATATGCATGTGTATGAAATCAAAAACCATTCACTACATATACATTATAATATTTAACCTTTTTGGATGGTGGGTTACTCAATATACACAGTCGTTTATCCAATTTATCAGCTTATTAAGACACATGAAAATTTATAAAACAATTATCAATATAATAAATAATAAACGGAATTGATATTAAACCATCAATAATTTATGTTACCAGTTTTTTAAACCATTGAGAAAAATATTTTTGTATGCGTTTTTCAAGAGCAGCTGCTACAATTTGTGGAAGTTGTTTCTTGATATGATTATCATATAACCTACAAATAATATAAGTTTAAATACTATTACATAAATTATAGAATAAGTGATAGAAGCACTCACAGGACAAATTATGTCACTTCTTTATAGTTGAGAAGAACTTTTGTATGAGCTCTGTGATGTTCATCATCTGAAAGACGTCGTTCATGAACTCCACCGAAACCAAGATTTGGATGATTAAAAACTGTTAATTGATTGTCCATTTCGTCATTAACATTCCCCTCTTTTCATCCCATTTGATTCGGTTTTGAGGGATATTGAGATTCAAAATACTGAGAGTAGAAAAAAGAAATTTCCTCTTAGAAATAAGTGTCAGCAATTGAGACTTCAACTGATGCTTTATTACGTACATTTTCCTACAATTTCTTCACTCATCTCTCGAATGGGTAAATCAATCGAAACTATACTGGACATCCACATTTAACTTCATGTGGAAAATGTAATAACAGATATTCTATTTACTCAAAGAAAGTCGGCGGATATATTTTTTCCAATTTACATATAATTACAGCAACAACTTCTTCCAGTTTTCTTAGCACATCGTAGTCTGTTTTCACTGCACAAATGTCTCAAAAAAATATGATATGTCTGGTATCAAATCTCAAATCATAGAATTCATCAAACCTCTGAATCCAATCAGCATAAGCCATTCCATTACAACAAGACAATCATGACTTTTTAATCCAGTAATATAACCATTCTGAACACATCTATCCAAATTGGAAGAATAGACATATGGAAGTCTCAAATCATCAATACACTGAAAAAATAACAAGCAACTATATTTGGAAAATATATAAGCTCATTTTAGCTTCATTAACCTCTGTGATATGACATTTTCAAATAGTTCAAGTTTTGGTCCCCTGCAAATTTGGGCAAAATATAATCGTTCATTTACAGTATCATTGGTCTTACCTGGTGTATCCAAAACAGTATGAAATAAATTATCAAAAAGGTTCTTCTCAATATGCATAACATCCAACATGTAGCAGACCAACAAATCAGACCAATGCAGAAGATCCCAAAAAATGCTCTGTTTTATCCATTTATGTTCTTTCCCAAAGCCATGAATTTTCTGTTGGTTTACTGTTGGTACAAATGTGATGGGGGAAATTAAAATACAACTGATTTTAACTCTATACTTGAGATCATCTTTCGAGGTTCATCCATTTCAATTGTACCTTTTCTAAAATGAAATTTTTTCCTCTGAAAAGGATGATCGTTTGGAAGAAATCTATAGTGACAATCAAAATAGCATGGTTTTTTCCATTGATGAGTATAAAGGATTTGTATTCTTTCATAAAGTAAGGACATGATTTCAGACCATGTGTACTCCAACTAGATAACATGCCATATGCAGGAATGTCACTAATTGTCCGCATCAATGCCACTTTTAATATGATATTTTGTTTCCCAACAACATCCTATGTATTAAAACCATCACTCCACAGTGCATTTAACTCATCAATCTATGGTTTCAAATAAACATCAATATTCTTTTATGGATGTCCAAGGAATAATAGAGTCAAATATATATAAGGCTCCTTCATCAACATCCATGGAGGAAAATTGTACGGAGTTATAAAGACATGCCAACATGAATACTGACTACCATAAGAACCAAACAGACAGAAACCATCAGTAGAAAGACCCAATCACATGTTTCAGGCTTCTATACAAAAAGACAGATGTAGACAGTGAAAATGTTTCAATAAATCCCCTTTAGATGGATGTTTCAAGCTTTTATCAGTTTAAATCTTGGTTTTGTGCCGTGAAATCATTGATGATGTTTTCTGAGACATAAATAAACACTGAAAACTGGGTGTGAGGGGGAAATATCTCAACTAATTTATTGGAATCGATATAGACTTCTCTGGTTGAGCTTCTTTATACCTCGATTGACCACATTTGGGACAACTATCCTATTAATCATTTTCGGCAGAATTTAAGATGAAATCATTTGGACATGCATGAAACTTACGATAACTAAGGCCCAGATTTCGAATCAACCTCTTGCTCTTATAGTAATTTGAAGGAAACACATTTCCTTCAGGTAATAGTGTTTTAACCAAAGAAAATATCTGATCAAAACAGTTGTTTGATATTGCATTATCTAATTTAATAGCCATAATTTTTTCAATCGCTTATAATTTTTTAATCTTGAAACTAGGATATGATGCATCCTCAAGAAAACCTCAACAACTCATAAAATTTGGATGGTGACCACTTAGGAGTTAAATCAATATCATCATGTGTTCCAGTTTTTTGCACGGATGGACCTGCAACATCATGTACTAAATTTTGAAAACATGATGGATCTAGAATCAAGTAATTATGTTCTTCTCTAAAATTGTGTTCACCTTGTTGATACTAAAGAAGATAATCTGGTTGAAAACCAAACCGCAAGATATGTCCCTTAACCTTGTCAAATGTGTCAAACTTTCTCAGAGAACTTGTTTTTACAATGACACTTAATTGTGCCTTCTAAAAAATATTCTTGTTTTGATGATGAGAATGCTAATAAAGCTTCAACAACCTCAATATATACAATATTTAAACCAGAACCATTAGGATATCTACACTGATTTATCCAAACATGATCATCTAATAAAGAGTGATGTTGACTTCCTTGTTCCATATTTTTCTACATAAAATATAAAATCATCACTGATTTTGAATAATTTGAAATTATAAAAAACACTATCTCAAAAAAGAAGATAAATAATTACAACTACTTAATAATTACCATTAATAAAGGGGGACACAATTTCCAATGGATTGACGGCTACACTTTTGTCTGACGACTCATTTAATTGCATCTTTCCCTTAAATTTTCCAGGAAGAATGGTCTATCTAAAGGGTAATTTGAGATAATTCTTATAAATGAGAAGGGAATGACTTGTGTTGTCCTATTGAAACACTACTTGCGAGGTGATCAACCATGCAAGGACAATTATAGAGTTTACATTGGACATGGATAACACAAACTTTTTATTGCGCATGACCTGATAATTGGAGACCCTTTAAGATTTCAAGATGTTAAGAGTAAAGAAAAGCCGGTTGCGAATATTGATAATTTTAATATTTTATAAAATTTTCATTATTTTAATAATATTAATTTTTTTAATAAATATTGATAATATAATTTTTTATGACTATTTATTACTAATTATTACAAATTATTACAAATTATTACTAATTATTACTAATTATTAGTAATTATTACTAATTATTACTAATTATTACTAATTATTACTAATTATTACTAATTATTACTAATTATTACTAATTATTACTAATTATTACAAATTATTACAAATTATTACTAATTATTTCTAATTATTACTAATTATTACTAATTATTACAATTTATTACTAATTATTTCTAATTATTACTAATTATTAAAAATTATTACTAATTATTACTAATAATTACTAATTATTACTAATAATTACTAATTATTACTAATAATTACTAATTATTACAAATTATATCTAATTATTACTAATTATTACTAATTATTACTAATTATATCTAAATATTACTAGTTATTAATAATGATATCTAATTATTACTAATTATATCTAATTAATACTAAGATTTAATAATTATTACTAATCATTGCTAATTATTACAAATTATTACAAATTATTACGAATTATTACTAGTTATTATTAATTATATCTAATTAAAACTAATTATATCTAATTATTCCTAATTATATCTAATTATTCTTAATTATATCTAATTATTCCTAATTATATCTAATTATTCTTAAATATATCTAATTATTTCTAATTATAGCTAATCATATCTAATTATTGTTAATTATTTCCAATTATTTGTAATTATTCCTAAGTATTCCTAATTATTTCTAATTATTGCTAATTATTCTCAATTATTCCTAATTATTGTTAATTATTGAAAATTATTGCTAATTGTTACTAATTATTTAAAATTATTTCTATTTATTGCTAATGATTTCTAATTATTACAAATTATTCCTAATTATGGCTAAATATTTCTAATTTTCCCTAATTATTGCTAATTATTGCTAATTATTCCAAATTATTGCTAATTATTCCAAATTATTCATAATTATTCCTAATTATTAATAATTATTCCTAATTATATCTAATTATTGCTAATTATATCTTATTATTGCTAATTATATCTAATTATTGATACTATTACCAATTATTACTAATTATTACCAATTATTATTAATTATTACTAACTATAACTAATTATATCTAATTATTACTAATTATATCTAATTATATCTAATTATTTGCAATTATTAATAATTATATCTATTTATTACTAATATCTAATTATTACTAATTATTTGTATTTATTACTAATTATATCTATTTATTACTAATTATGTCTATTTGTTACAAATTATGTCTAATTATTACTAATTATATCTAATTATTAATAATTATGTCTTATTATTATTAATTATATCTAATTATCACTAATTATATCTAATTATTACTAATTATATCTATTTATTACTAATTATATCTAATTATTACTAATTATAACTAATGATTGCAAATTAATAGTAATTATTTATAATTATCAGTAACAATATCAATTTCTTACTAAAAATAAATATAAGTAAAAATCAATTGAAATCTATTTTAATTACAACTAAAAAAATAAAATAAACATAAATAAAATAAATTAAAAAAAACAAAATATAAATACCATAAACTTTGATATTCTGAAGATATTGGCGCCCCCCAATTGCTCTCGTATAAAAAAATTTAACTCAAAGAAACTATTTCCTTGAAACAGAATAATGAAAAGTTAGAAAGAGAAAGATCTGAGTGATCTGGGGGAAAACGTATGAGGGTATATATAGGTTAGCATAGTTGCGACAGGGTTATTTGCAATGGTAAACCCATTGGAAATGGAGGTATTTGTGACGGGGTCCATCACAAATACCCTCACGAAAATTAATTACATTAGGCTGTTAAAAACGTATTTCCGATGGAGCCCATCGCAAATAGTTCCTGCCGACACTCTTTTTGTTACGGGACGACATTTTCGACGGGGCCCTTCGCGAATAACCCTCACGCGCATTAATTACAATCGGCGTTTAATAGGGTATTTTTCGACGGGCCATGTCGCAAATTGTTCTTACTGACACTATTTTTGCGACAGGACGACATCCTGTCACAAAAAGCTATTAACCGATGTTGGGTATTTGTGATGGGTTTCGTCACAAACACTATTGCGATGTTTGGTGCGCAGGCCGCGTGGTTTGGCTCGCAAGTTGTGCCAAACTATTTGCGACGAGAGACATATCCCCATCGCAAATAAAATTCATGTGGTTTGGCGTGGAAGTCGCGCCAAACTATTTGCGATAGGAGATGAAATCCCGTCGCAAATAATTGGTTATTTGCGATGGGGAAGTTTCCCCGTTGCAATTAACTTCCTATAAGGGATATTTGCAAATGGGAAAAATCTCGTTGCAAATAACCCGTCGCAAATTTTGATTTTTTTCCATAGTGTAGGTGTCTCAATTTTCTCAAAAATTAATATCAAGGAATCCCTCTATGACTATGAAGCATGAGGAAATCTGTCATCAGAAAACATGGGCAGATGCTGATATGGAAAATCATGGTTCAAACCATCCATGGAAGACATTGATCATGGATATCCAATCATAGCATGTAAAAGATCCAAGAAGTCCTGTGGAAATTGGGAATCATTTTCCGTATTTGGTGTAGTAGAAGGTCCCACACGTAGATCTAATAGAGGTAACACTGGTGGATTAGGGCCAAATACATGTGGAGCATGGTAATCACCACCCTCATGGGGAATGACTTGAGGATGTCCTGGTACAATTTACATACAAATTCCACGTAGAATCCACAGATATAATTTCATAATGGTAAAATTATAAATTTAATAATAGAATTTGTAAAAACCATCATGTATGAGAGTCACACCCTGATTTATGCTCTTAATTTTAGTAATGGGTGATAGAAATGAGTGTAAGAAACATAATATACATTGTCTACTACCCACTACATTATTCAGGTATAGGATAATCTCCCTAATTTAACTTGGGTACCATTATATAAAATATCCCTTGGAAATTATATAGTGAAGCTCACATTGTGTTGTAATTGAAACCCTCATTTAATGGAGAAAATAATAATATTTATGATTTATCAATTTGTAATTTATCTTTAAAAATCATTTAAATACAGTTCCATTCACAACATGTACATCTAAACGATTTATATGTTATAGTTATTGGTTCATTTAACTATATCCATGTCCATACATTCGTTTGGAAAATATAATAGTTCATACATGATTATTTCACCACATAAATCATTATTCACAATTTATAGAGGTATATGATCTCTTTAGGTTTCAAATTTTATATATGTATCCAAAATAAACTATTTTTTCATTCTATTAAAACCCAATTACATAAATCAAACAGGTGATACATGATTAATTAAGTATTTTCTGGAGACAGTAACTCAAGAGGTGGTGAATGTAGTTCGAAATTAAAATTTATGTTATCAAATAGACTAAAAAATGAAAAACCATGAATAGAATAAACTAGTAAATTAATCAAAATTGAAGATTGATATAAGATAAATCATTTTTAAATATTTCATAATGAGTGATTAGGGCTTAGTAAGAATATAGTTTAGAAATAAACAATCAATAGAGATCATTTTACTTAGATAGAAACATATACAAACAATAGATCATATTAATTATCAAACAAATTATTTTCTTTATTGATGAAATGTTATCTTGAAAATGATATAAAAACAAAACAAACAACATAGTGACATAGAAGAATAAACCATTTGTTCAGTATCATGGTGAGACCTAATCCTCTCCATGTGGAAATCACCTAAGTAGATTAAAAATATAAACAAATATACAACCTATATTAGGTATACAGTCAACAAAAATTATATTTTAAATCTAAAATAATATTCTATAGTTATACAAGGGATGAAAGAAAAGGACAAGTCACATAGTGACCTCTTCGACAAACACATTTATCAATAGAATGGGGAAGTAGGAAATAAAAAGTATTCTCATATAATATGTAGGAGGTAGTGTGTGTTGGATTATAGTAAAATAACCCATTTATCAAAACTAAAACGAACAGAATAAGTAAGAATAGAAAAATATTTGTCTGATGTGTTCTTTGTGTTTGTAATCCTCATATCAGAAATGATGAGGAGTTTATTCGTTTTTCTAAAAAATATGATACATCACAGAGGATCTTTGAAATCTGATGGTATGCTTTAGTGGATCTCTGTCTTGTGTCTCAATTAGTTTCAGTAATGGGTTTAGTGTTAATGTGTCTTTTATCATCATAAAATATGAATTAGTTTAATTGATATAATTCAAAATTTTGATCACACGGTTTTCTTGATGACTAGTAATCAATCTATTAGTATATATCCTCATCATTTCCCAAGTTTGATACTCCACAAATATATATAAACTCTAGTTTAAGGAGATCTACATTCATCATATTGGCTTTTAATAACTCTTGAGGACATGGTCAAACCATCTAGGGATATATTTTTACATTGAACCATTCATGTTAAAGATCTCAGACAACATCGGTAACAAGTGCGCTGCAAGTGAATCATCATCTAGCAGTGACTCCACTTATAGCAACTCCTTTTGGTTGTAGCGGTGAGTCACTTCTAATGATATCTCATCCTATCTGTAATGGTGAAATTAATTTCTAGGTAGCTTGTACTGGCATTAATAGTGTATTTAGTATAGCGGTACCTCACCCTGGTGGTAATGGTCACTTGAGTATAGTTGTTGAGGTGACTCATAACCAATAATGTCTTGCCATCACTCTCAGCAGGAATGTAATAGAAGTAATATGTTCATATAACATGATGTCGTATAACATGTGAATCATTAGTAATAAATGAATCATGGTTTGTGGTCATTAAAATAAGGGATTTCAAACCCACTACATTTTAGGAGGTGCCAACATTCTCCCACTTTTTGAGGATCGCAAACATAGAATTTTGTAAATCATGTACTAAAAAATAATCAAAAATAAGTAGGAATATATGGTAGCAAAACAACAATATTATGATAAATTAATTTACCAATTATACCCCCATTGATATTATCAAAAGAAAACAAAATTGAAAAAATAACATAAATTATTTGTCTTAAATAAGTAGAAAAAAGATATGGAATCAAATAAGATAAATATTATTGGATGAAATTACAGGATAAATATTAAATAGATTATAGCTAAATAGATTCACTCAAAATAGGATGGTAGATGATTATCTTATCCATTCCATTTTTCTTTTTTCCATGTCTCTGTCATCATCCTGAGAAGAGACATTCAAAGAATACATTTGGGAAAAGGTTGTAATGGATATTAGAGTGGTATCAGGAGGTAGTGGCCCTCTGAAAGGAACTGGTCTGAGCTATTTGATAATGTCAATAGAGGACATACATATAGGATAAAATGGAGGAGGCATGAGACTGGTGTATTGAGAGATTACTGAAGTCATGTACAGAACTGGGCCTGTGGTTTTAGTTTAAATAATCGATGAAACCAGAATGGACTCTAGAGAAATAACAGTGGTTTTATAGAAATGAATAAAAGGTTTCAGATTATTTATGAAAACCATAAATATTGAACATCCTCATTCCAATACATTAATGAAATCATACTTTTCATCCATAAACCTCTGAAGAGATTGTGTAATAACTTTTAACTGACTTACATTTTCTTTAAAGTCTCTTCTAACTGGTGGGATATTCATGTTATTAGAATAAACATTAAATTATACAACATATCATGCCTACTGTAAAACATTGATAAATAACATTGGATATCCATTTTGATCACATTATAATCTTAACTGAGGTCACCTGCATACTCTTTTAAGAATTGAAGAATATGTTTCCCATGAAGATGTATATTCCAAATTTATTATTCATGAGTACTGACATCATCCATGGAATTTCATATTTTTCTTTTAAAACTATTGTAATATATCTCTATCAAACTATAATAGAGTAGGTGAATGTGAAAACTACGTAGAGGCAATAGAATCCATACTATCCTTCTTTTATGCAGTGGAACTCATAAATTATAAAAAAGATGTTTGAAGTACCTATATGGAATATTTAAAACATGAAGCATCACATGTCAATATTCAATTTTAAACCTATATTTTATGAATATGAAAAAAACTCTATGTGGAATATGATATATGAATAACTCTACTGAATATTTATTATTGTCTTTATTAATATGAGCAATAGGAAATTGTTCGAGTTCAAAATGTGTGAAAAGTATGAGACAAAATTCGTTGTCAACTTTTCTAAATCTTAATGAACATCCCTCTAGGAAGAATCCAAATCTTCTTTGGTTAGAACATTAGGAGGCAACACTAATAGAGCAGTTGAATGGTTTTCGTTCTCATGTGATACTATATCCTCATCTGGTCTTCCTATTTCCATGATAGTGAAATGATGCCGCTCACCATATTCATCAATCTAATTCATGATGAATCATTCTCTTATGAATTCAGATTCATCATCTGAATTACTTTATGTCAGCCCAAGTCTTACAAAACTATGATATTGCTCACATTGTTTAAAGGCTCTGACTCAATATATGAGATATGGAATAATATGAGTGTCTCTGGAATTTTGATACCTTTGACAAATATCAATTCTTAAGGGAACAATTGATTTTTTTTTATTTAAGTAGTGGGTCTATGTAGAGTGTGATCTATTATGACTAACAGAATAACTGAAAATGTAATCAAATCCACCTCAGTTGTATCTGGAAGAAATTATGAATGATTTCATTCCAAAATCTCCAGTAATTATAACTGAGCCTGTTTAGCTAGCTACTCACCAGGATTTTGAATTTTCTCACCCTCCCCAGTAACTTCCTTATCCATTGAAATAATTGTTTTATTATTGGGTATTACTATATCCCTAGTCTGAAATTATTTTATTATATTGAACACAATAGTTTTAGAGGGTTGAAAAGGAACTAACTCTTGGACATGATCTACAAAAAATTTTCCATTCCCAACATGATCATAACCACCTTATTTGTAACGCCCAGACCCCAGCTACCCGGAGTCGGTGCATTACTTCGTAACATTGGCATGATCACAAAAGATCAAGTCTCGAAAGACCGATTAGTTTAGTAGCCTTGGAAACACTAGATACATTCATAGGTCTTACATTACATCATAAAGTGAAAAACTAATAACAAAGTCTTCATAGTCCACACTCATATTCTCTTCTGACTATCCCTGCAGGTCATTCATAAAATACTTCTTCACATCCTGGAAAATATTAAAACATTGAAAGGGGTGAGCTCAGATGCTCAGTAAGGATAACAATATTGCGGAAGCTTTCATAAATAAACATAAACATTTAAGGCAATGTATAACTAAAACAAAAGCCCTTTAAACTTGAACATCAACATAATATGGCAAAAGTAAAATGAGATAATGCCATTTACTTCTTCACATGGATATTCTACTGGTCGAATAATCACATGCAATATCAATAACCACTTTCATAATGATGGAATGCATAATGCCAGACTATCATAACCACGTAGTCAAGGCCTCGTGCCAAGACCACAAATAAGATTTTGTCAAGGCCTTGTGCCAAGACACTAGTTTGTCTCATGAGACCTGCCGATGCATCGAGGAGCTATAGCGGGCTCCTCCCGTCACTTATTAAGTCCAATGCATTCCTCATATGAGTAGGTTTAAACATTTCATAAACCATAACATAATCATATCACATAAAACATTAATAAAGGAAACATAACATTTCCACATTTCAATCACAAGATATCAATACAACACATTGATATAATAAAAATACTTTCAAAACCATTTTCAATACCAAAATAAAAGAAATTCAAAACATTGTATTCATTTTTCATAAAAAAAAAGTGATGGCTTGTAGAGGAAGCCGAAACTCAAATAATGGTCACGGTGGCGGAGAGGTCGTTGTCCCCGCATAAGTACGGAAAGAAAAACATTCCCTTTTGGTCATTTAGTAAAACGCTTCGTATAAAAAATATTCCTTTTGAATAAACGTAAAAGTCAAAGGGGTTTATACACCGTATAAAAGAAAGTTGTGTATAAAACCAAATATGCCTCAATGAAAGGGGATTGAGACGAAGTCCTTAAAAGATCATTTTTAAAATAAAATAGATCTATTATGTGTATTCACTATAGGTACACATAAAGATGGTAAAAATACAAGATAATACATAATAATATCATGACATAATTGGAAAGTAGGAGATTAACCCAAAGAATGGAAGTTGGGTTAAGAAGTTCCCTTACCTCGTGTCTGACTTGACTCAACCGTTCTTTAACCTCCTGAATAATAAACTAGAGTTAATATATACCTTATTAAGAATCATTTTCAATTTCATTATCTTTATTATATCACTTATTACAATGATATGAACATTATGTAATTATTTATGTTAATAACGGTAGTTTTGTCGATCTTTGGTACTTGAGTCAACAATAAGCTTCTTATAATTACAAGTTGTTTATGTGGTGAAATATCCATTATATCCAGAATTATATTCATGATTTAGATGTCATATATATCTTATATATCCAGTATATACATTCATTTATAATATTACATAACATTTAGAGGTAAGAAATGAAATGCACCGTTCATGGAGACGGTAAGCCGTACGTACGCATGAACGCTACTTTCATTTCAATTTCATATTTAATGGAACTAAATCATAATGATATAAATTTATAATATAATTCCATTATAATATAGTGTATAATACCATTTACTCCATCCTTTATATATCCCACATATGGCATTTACGATTCAAATCACTTTGAGGGGGCGGTAGTCCGCACTTCCTAAAATGAAATTATCGCGTTTTACCCATAATGGAAATCATAAAGTATGCCATAAATGAAAAATACAGAAGCATAAGTAAAACAAAAACATATTATATATCATATATAAAAATATTGACATCTTAATGGCCACCTTTGAAGGTGTTATATGAGTGTTGAACAATCATCGCTTCGTGAGGCAAAAATTCGCCATCCACAGAAACCGTATGTTCTTTAACCATTAGATGTAGGTGTGTGTAAGTGTAGCTCGAATACTTCTTATAACAACATCCTAGTATATTGAGGATACTGGTGTTGTTACAAAAGAAATGAATAAAAAGAATTTAGGGGGTTGGAGAAGAAAAATAAAACAAAACAACATTATAAAAGACATTACCTCAAAATCGGGTAACTCTTTTTGATTTGCGCTAAAGGCTTCCTTGGGAAGAGTTCTGCCCAAAGTGAGGCTTCTAGGAGTAAGGGAGGAATGTTGGGAGAGTATTTGGGCAGAGGTTGGCCGAGCCAAATGGCTTGAAAGTGTAAATGAGGTGGGAGAGGTGGGGGCCTTTTATAAGTGGAGAGGAGGGGCACTTTTGGAAAGATTGAAATGTTACATTATTTCACAATGCTTTTCGGATTCTAAAGGTCCCACATTTATATAATTATAGGATAAGGTGATAAGGTTTCGAAATATCTTCATCCAATAGGCTTTGGACAAGTGTAAGACTTAGATTTTGCATTATCTTCTCATTTTATTTAAATCGTTAAATAATGAGGTCATCGCCACATCATAATGATGTCATAAATAATTTAACTTATTTAATGTCTAAAAATTATAAAAAAACTACTACGATGTATGAAATCTTTTTATCTTTCTAATGAATATTTATAGTCAAAATTTGGACTTGTGTAACCCTACATAAAAATTGTTTTAGTAAAACAATTTATGTTAGTGTCATTTTCACTTTAACATTAAATAAAAAGTAATTTATGTTATTTCCCAACAAAAGTGGATCCATGGGGTCCCCAAGTTAGGCCATGGCTTTTCTTGGTCGGCCATGATACAACCAATGAGGTTGGGACATGTGTCTAGGTCATTTCATATTATTAAAGTATTATTTATACCTTAAACCACACTAATTACCACTAATCGCGATTAAAACTTAATAAGTTACTATTCACCAAAAAATTATTTTTATCCCATTGAACCACATTTTACTTCTTAATGACAACCATGTATGTAGGATTTTTGAAAATCAAATCACAGAAGTGGTAATATTTCATTTAAACGAAAATTCAGTTATTTAACTACCACTTAGTGGTTTCACTATTCATAAAAAATTGAAGTTTTTCAGAACAATGCCAAAATTTCACCCTAAGCTATAATTGATATTCCGAATTCAAAAATGATGTCTATTTTAAAAAATTCCAAACATATAAGTTGCATTAATTAATTTTATAATTAATTCCCGCTGTTACGACAAATAGCGTGTTTTCAAGAAACAATTTATATCAAAAGATTGGCAATTGTTTATGTCCAATTTCAATGTTAAATTAATTCTAATGACCACCATTGGATAAAATGGTAAAAATATATTCTAATTATACCTTAAAACCACTAAATAGTATAATTTATCACAATAAATTATTTTGATTAAAAAAGTTGTTTTAAAGTATTTTTCACTATTCATAAAAATTAGAAGTTCTCAGAAAAATACCAAAAATTCAACATAGGCTAATTTCGATATTAGGAATACAAAAATGAATTCCATTTTGAAATATAAAATTTCTATAATTTTAAAAAGTGGTTATTACTATTCATAACGGCTACTTTGATTTGTCGCGGTGTTTTAGAACTCGAAGTTGCGTACAATGCAAGCTATTGCATTATTGAATGAGAAGCGTATCGTGGAAGCTCGGGGTGTTACATTCTCCCCTCCTTCAATAAATTGCGTCCTCGCAATTTGAAATTTTTTTCTTTGAAAATAAAAGGTTGAAAAGAGAAAATACCTTTGTGGAAAACCCACATCGGAAATAAGATTAATAAAATTTAGCCTTAATAAGAGGGAAATGGAAATAAGAAAGTCACCACCAAATTATGATCTCGATAAGGAGAACATTGGTGGCAATTAGAGAAATATAATTGGAGGAAAAACGTAAATATTTGTAGGGAGTGATTGAGGTCATCAATCACAATCAACTGTCAAATTGAGGGCCTCAAAGCCTTCAATCTATGTTGATTTAAAATATCATCAGTTCAACAAGACATAAGGTATTAGGATAACACATTTTTTGTTTTAATATCCCTTTACTAAAGTTTAAGAATTAATTTATTCATTGAATAACAGATAGGTATATATATATTTATGCCTGATAATTGAAGTTTCAACCTTCAACTCACCTTTCACTCAAAAAGATAATAGAACCCAAAAATATTATGCTTTTCCTAATTGTATAAGGTTCCAATTGTTAACACATAAAATTTAGATTAGTAAAATTATTTTGTAATAACCAGGGACTTCCTGTAGGCTAGTGGTAGGAAATAAAGGCTTGTCGCACTATGGTTGTGGGTTCGATTCCTGCAGCTTTGTCCGGCGCGACAGGTTATTCCCCACCCTGCAGGTTGTCCTTTTCCTAAAACTATAGTATTATACTATTCCAAAAATAATCTTCATAAATGTTTTAACCTTAAACAATACTATCCAAAGTTCAACTTAATCCACTCCAACCTTTATAGTTATCCAAAATTTCTTCGTCCAGACTTTCTCTAAAAGGTCTCTAAATTCCAAAATCAATTGTAACATCAGATTCCCCAAACAAAGAAAAGTTTCTCTTATTGTCACATACTAAAAATATGATTACCTTAATCATATTAAAACCTCACTGAAATCAACAAGTACTGCAGTACAATCCATATATATATCACATTATTCTTATAACCAGAATATAATCCTTGAGTCGAAAAGCACCAATACATTAATTATTCTGCTTCAACTGTAGTCACAGCATAAGATTGGCCTTGATCCCTTGGCCTTTTCTGAGGTAAGTTTCCTTGACGCTTAGGACATTCATTTGCATAATGCCCTGTTTCCCTACAATTGTAGCATTCAACTTTGACAACCTCTTTCTTTCCCTTGCAATCACGCACTTTGTGTCCTTTTTCTCTACACTTATAACAAACTTCCATTCCCTTTAGGCAAGTTCCATGATGTTTCTTCCCACAGTTACCACATATTGGAAAATTCTTCTTTCCCCTTATCCCTTTATCCATCATTCTCTCTTCCATCCCGTTCGTCTCTTGCTTCGTTTCAAAGCCATATGACTCAAAGAATTCCTTACTTATCTTATTGACACATGATACTATTTATTCATATGTTGAAAACACATGGGAGATTATTTCCCTTCTAAATGTTGGCTTAATACCGTGAAAGATATGATCCTTCTTACGCTTTGGATCATACGTATTGCTGGAGTTCACATTCCTTCCACTGGGCACCATTTCTATACAATGGCATAAAATAGGTTAGTTTATGAATCAAAATACATAATTCCATACTTGTAAAACACCTTACATAAATTGAACTATTTATGGATATAATCATAAAAAGAAAAGTTTTCTTTGAGGAAGTATATACTCATAACCCTTTATAGTGGTTTGTAAATAAAATGAGAATTATCCTAAGCATATCCCCCGGGAGTGTCGTAAACAAGAGTGCAGCAAGGCCCGTTGTCGTGCACCAGTTCCCGTTCGAGTCTAGCTCAAAGCGGTGTTTTCGGGTTTTACCCCTAGGTACATCTGTGCCAGAGCCGCCTCTACCTGCTCGTATCCAGACAGGGATGTATTGCTCGGAAAAGTCATAACATCTCTATAATACCAAAATTCTAGGAAGTTCTTCTATACTAATCCTCAAAGTCTATCTTTGGGCTATGTGCTCTAATCAGAGTTTATCTAAATCTAGCTTCCAAGGTTAGTACTAAACTGCCTCTGATACCAACTGTAACGCCCAGACCCCAGCTACCCGGAGTCGGTGCATTACTTCGTAACATTGGCATGATCACAAAAGATCAAGTCTCGAAAGACCGATTAGTTTAGTAGCCTTGGAAACCCTAGATACATTCATAGGTCTTACATTACATCATAAAGTGAAAAACTAATAACAAAGTCTTCATAGTCCACACTCATATTCTCTTCTGACTATCCCTGCAGGTCATTCATAAAATACTTCTTCACATCCTGGAAAATATTAAAACATTGAAAGGGGTGAGCTCAGATGCTCAGTAAGGATAACAATATTGCGGAAGATTTCATAAATAAACATAAACATTTAAGGCAATGTATAACTAAAACAAAAGCCCTTTAAACTTGAACATCAACATAATATGGCAAAAGTAAAATGAGATAATGCCATTTACTTCTTCACATGGATATTCTACTGGTCGAATAATCACATGCAATATCAATAACCACTTTCATAATGATGGAATGCATAATGCCAGACTATCATAACCACGTAGTCAAGGCCTCGTGCCAAGACCACAAATAAGATTTTGTCAAGGCCTTGTGCCAAGACACTAGTTTGTCTCATGAGACCTGCCGATGCATCGAGGAGCTATAGCGGGCTCCACCCGTCACTTATTAAGTCCAATGCATTCCTCATATGAGTAGGTTTAAACATTTCATAAACCATAACATAATCATATCACATAAAACATGCATAAAGGAAACATAACATTTTCACATTTCAATCACAAGATATCAATACAACACATTGATATAATAAAAATACTTTCAAAACCATTTTCAATACCAAAATAAAAGAAATTCAAAACATTGTATTCATTTTTCATAAAAAAAAGTGATGGCTTGTAGAGGAAGCCGAAACTCAAATAATGGTCACGGCGGCGGAGAGGTCGTTGTCCCCGCATAAGTACGGAAAGAAAAACATTCCCTTTTGGTCATTTAGTAAAACGCATCGTATAAAAAAGATTCCTTTTGAATAAACGTAAAAGTCAAAGGGGTTTATACACCGTATAAAAGAAAGTTGTGTATAAAACCAAATATGCCTCAATGAAAGGGGATTGAGACGAAGTCCTTAAAAGATCATTTTTAAAATGAAATAGATCTATTATGTGTATTCACTATAGGTACACATAAATATGGTAAAAATACAAGATAATACATAATAATATCATGACATAATTGGAAAGTAGGAGATTAACCCAAAGAATGGAAGTTGGGTTAAGAAGTTCCCTTACCTCGTGTCTGACTTGACTCAACCGTTCTTTGACCTCCTGAATAATAAACTAGAGTTAATATATACCTTATTAAGAATAATTTTCAATTTCATTATCTTTATTATATCACTTATTTCAATGATATGAACATTATGTAATTCTTTATGTTAATAACGGTAGTTTTGTCGATCTTTGGTACTTGAGTCAACAATAAGCTTCTTATAATTACAAGTTGTTTATGTGGTGAAATATCCATTATATCCAGAATTATATTCATGATTTAGATGTCATATATATCTTATATATCCAGTATATACATTCATTTATAATATTACATAACATTTAGAGGTAAGAAATGAAATGCACCGTTCATGGAGACGGTAAGCCGTACGTACGCATGAACGCTACTTTCATTTGAATTTCATATTTAATGGAACTAAATGATAATGATATAAATGTATAATATAATTCCAGTATAATATAGTGTATAATACCATTTACTCCATCCTTTATACATCCCACATATGGCATTTACGATTCAAATCACTTTGAGGGGGCGGTAGTCCGCACTTCCTAAAATGAAATTATCGCGTTTTACCCATAATGGAAATCATAAAGTATGCCATAAATGAGAAATACAGAAGCATAAGTAAAACAAAAACATATTATATATCATATATAAAAATATTGACATCTTAATGGCCACCTTTGAAGGTGTTATATGAGTGTTGAACAATCATCGCTTCGTGAGGCAGAAATTCGCCATCCACAGAAACCGTATGTTCTTTAACCATTAGATGTAGGTGTGTGTAAGTGTAGCTCGAATACTTCTTATAACAACATCCTAGTATATTGAGGATACTGGTGTTGTTACAAAAGAAATGAATAAAAAGAGTTTAGGGGGTTGGAGAAGAAAAATAAAACAAAACAACATTATAAAAGACATTACCTCAAAATCGGGTAACTCTTTTTGATTTGCGCTAAAGGCTTCCTTGGGAAGAGTTATGCCCAAAGTGAGTCTTGTAGGAGTAAGGGAGGAATGTTGGGAGAGTATTTGGGCAGAGGTTGGCCGAGCCAAATGGCTTGAAAGTGTAAATGAGGTGGGAGAGGTGGGGGCCTTTTATAAGTGGAGAGGAGGGGAACTTTTGGAATGATTGAAATGTTACATTATTTTACAATGCTTTTCGGATTCTAAAGGTCCCACATTTATATAATTCGAGGATAAGGTGATAAGGTTTCGAAATCTCTTCATCCAATAGGCTTTGGACAAGTGTAAGCCTTGGATTGTGCATTATCTTCTCATTTTATTTAAATCGTTAAATAATGAGGTCATCGCCACATCATAATGATGTCATAAATAATTTAATTTATTTAATGTCTAAAAATTATAAAACAAAATACTACGATGTAGGAAATCTTTTTAGCTTTCTAATCAATATTTATAGTCAAAATTTTGACTTGTGTAACACTACTTAAAAATTGTTTTAGTAAAACAATTTATGTTAGTGTCATTTTCACTTTAACATTAAATAAAAAGTAATTTATGTTATTTCCCAACAAAAGTGGATCCATGGGGTCCCCAAGTTAGGCCATGGCTTGTCTTGGTCGTCCATGACACAACCAATGAGGTTGGGACATGTGTCTAGGTCATTTCATATTATTAAAGTATTATTTATACCTTAAACCACACTAATTACCACTAATCGCGATTAAAACTTAATAAGTTACTATTCACCAAAAAATTATTTTTATCCCATTGAACCACATTTTACTTCTTAATGACAACCATGTATGCCGGATTTTTGAAAATCAAATCACAGAAGTGGTAATATTTCATTTAAACGAAAAATCAGTTATTTAACTACCACTTAGTGGTTTCACTATTCATCAAAAATTGAAGTTTTTCAGAACAATGCCAAAATTTCACCCTAAGCTATAATTGATATTCCGAATTAAAAAATGATGTCTATTTTACAAAATTCCAAACATATAAGTTGCATTAATTAATTTTATAATTAATTCCCGCTGTTACGACAAATAGCGTGTTTTCAAGAAACAATTTATATCAAAAGATTGGCAATTGTTTATGTCCAATTTCAATGTTAAATTAATTCTAATGACCACCATTGGATAAAATGGTAAAAATATATTCTAATTATACCTTAAAACCACTAAATAGTATAATTTATCACAATAAATTATTTTGATTAAAAAAGTTGTTTTAAAGTATTTTTCACTATTCATAAAAATTAGAAGTTCTCAGAAAAATACCAAAAATTCAACATAGGCTAATTTCGATATTAGGAATACAAAAATGAATTCCATTTTGAAATATAAAATTTCAATAATTTTAAAAAGTGGTTATTACTATTCATAACGGCTACTTTGATTTGTCGCGGTGTTTTAGAACTCGAAGTTGCGTACAATGCAAGCTATTGCATTATTGAATGAGAAGCGTATCGTGGAAGCTCGGGGTGTTACATTATTTATGTTGATAAACTTTGTGAATAAAGCCACTATCCTCATTTTCCCCATCAGTATTCTCATCATGAGTTTCATCATCTTTATACATAGCATTATTTCTTGAAGATTCATCTAATTTCTCAAGATCCATAATCTAGTTATGTAATTTTTTGGAAACATTATAAATACCTTAATTATTAATCTCCTAACATGGAATCTTAGAGGTGAATGATTTATACTGAGATTCTTCAGAAACATTAGTATCTTCTACATTATTATTCTCATATAAGAGTGTTTTTATAGAATATAGAGAGATTTTAGACCTAAATTGCTCACTGAATACTCATGATAGTGATTTTATTATCTCTATATCAGTCCATTATTCAACTAACTAAAATTATTCTTCCTCTTTATTAATTTTATTAATAACATTAGAAATAGAATACTCAGGTATCTCATCAGGTTCAAGGCAAGGATCTACTATATCCATTGGTCTTTTAGGATGATCAATAGGGTTAAAATTATCATATTGTTTTTCATTATCCCTAACCAAAATCCCTTCCACAGATTTCAACTTTCATTCACTCTTTTTCATATTGTATTTGATAGGAAACACCCACCCATTTTATCCTCATATTATTCTCTAGTCTTGACATATCATTTTTCATCTCAGATTGAATAGATAATTTTTTGATAATTGATGAAATTTTATTTAGATCTCTTCGTGCACATCTCATGAATGTGTACAATCAAATTTATATAAATATTTATTACTATTACCCACTCATGCATACACACAGTGCCATAAATGTAAGCTAGATATCAAAATGCATTAATTAATTGAGAAGTTATCAATGAAAATTGAAAACAAATATTTTGTTTTTACAATGCTGGTAACAGTTCTCAAATATGAATAAGTAACAGTAAATAGTGAATTATGTAAAATGATGTTAATCAAATAAATAGAATGATAACATAAGTTATATATAGTAGAAGTGTAAATAAAAAAGAAACCCATTATCATTGTATGAGTGGTTGTTGTAATAAAATAAGTTTTCTGTGATGTGGAATAATTTCAACACAGAATGATATAAACTGATGTTAAAAACTATATAGAATTGTATCAACATCATGTTTAAAGAATTTTTGCAGGTAATTGAAGTGGGAAAGTCTGTAGGAAATTGTTCTTATTCCTAAGTTATCTTAAATTTTTTTATCATCCATGAATTGCATCCTGCAAGAATAAAAATATTAACATTAATAAATAGTGATGAATATTAAAGTATGAAAATCAAATGTATGAGGTTAATTGAATATAGTTGTAGTAACATAAATGAATCTTATGGAAATGTATATTAAAGGGATCAGTGGATACCATAATTTTCAGACTGAATTCATGTGGAGAGAATCTTTATTAGAGGAATGTATAAAGAACTATTACAAAATCATTCAAAGGGATGAAATTATACTGACTATTGTATAAGAGTTGTACCGTTTAAAGGGGTTTCTTTGTGGATTTAATGTTACAGGTTCAGTTGCAGATTTTTGATTTCAAAAATTGCATATTCTTTAGATCCTATAGTTAAACAAATGTAAAAATGGTGTTATATTTCATGAAGAACAACACTGTATTCATTTTGAAGAATTTTTCAAAATAAAAAAGTCCTTTAGTCAATAAAAGAGGTTGTATTTCTTCCATCCTAATAGATTAACACATAATTGAACAATCAGATGATACATTCTACAAGTGAACAACAATTGATACATCCAAACAGTTAGAAAAATAATATTGTATAGCTTGAATACTGGAAATATTTCTGGTGCAATGGTATTTTCTATGACATATGATATACTAATAATATCAAAATAGAAAATGAGTAGTAGAATGCATTTTATTTGAAATTTCTTGTACTCTATCTAATGTAATACATATTTCAATACAATTGAAATTCTGAAAACAATAATGAAAAGAAGACGAATAGTGAATATGTATGGTTACCTTGTGTTTTCAGTAGAAGATTTTAGTCTATTTTTTCAGTTTTCCTTGTTATATCTCCCCTTGGTATGGTGTGTAATTCAGAAATATGACTTGTCCTAGTGACGCCGTCTGGAGACGTCTTTTCACTATATTGTAGACCATCCTCACAATCAAAATAATTCAGCAGATTGTTCTATATAGAGGATATTGTTTGAAGAAATATTACCTAGAAACTAATCCAGCTGATCAACACTTATGGACAAAATATCTCTTCATACTTCTATGTCAGTAATATCCTACTAGGAATGTCGTGTTATTTTGTTATAGTGGACCAGCACTTATAGATGTTGGTTGACAGTAATGTCAATCCCTACAACAATTAATAATAGCTGAGAAAAAAGAAGCATGGAATTTGGTTCAGTGTACAATATATACTCATTAGAACGGAAAAATACTTAAGAATAATTTTGAAGTTTTCCTATTGTCATATGGGAATAACAAATGCAATGTGTTTCAATAATATAATCATTATAATTAAAACTGAAAAAAATATTCATTTTCTACTCCAATGATGTAATGAATGTAAAATACAATGATGAAAAAAACATCTAGCTGAATAGATGAAATATTTTTAGTTGTATGAAATCAAATTTTGTTGTTTTAGCTGACTCCTAAACATCCATCACTTTCATTTTTCTACCACACAAGTGTAAAATGAATATTATAATAATGTGGAATATGGCTTCTTGTAAATATTAATTAAAAAGGTAAAATTAGATCATCTAATTGGTTAATGGTAATACTTGTGATGATTCACTACAATGATGATCCTATATAATAAGGTTAAAAATAATTGTTTTTATTTGAATTTTATAGTGTTATTAATGAAATTTGTGTAATTTCAATATATAGTTACATAAAAAGCATATATATCAATATCTTTTATCCGACTAATATCATGATAAGTACCCATAGAGGATTCGTTTTTGGTTTCTAGGTATTGTGTTATTATGTTGGAATAATCTCCCCATACACTGCATTTAATTTGTAAGCCTTTATAAAAAAAATACAGAAATATTGTTGTTAATTATATCATTTCTATCAAATGAAGTTAGTAGAGAAACTTACTAACCTCTCCTCCTCTAAAACAATTTGGATGTTTTGGATGGCAGTCCCAATTATACTGTATGAAAGATAAATATTTCAACATTTTAAATTAAATTAAAAACCATTTGAAAAACATTAAAACATTATGATGGAACACTATAATGAAATAGTATTATATGTTACAAGAAATAACCAAACTCAAGACTATGCAGTGGACCAAGTACTTGTGTTAAAAACATGCAGTAAACATGTCTTGAATAATCAAAGAATTTCAGAAAATGTATTGGTAATGAAATATACATATTAGGTGTTGTTCTAGATCCTGTTTCTAAATAACATCATAAAAATAACTATATTAAAAACTAAATATTGAATTAATACCATTGTAAATGTTAAAATAAAAGGAATAGTTTGAAACAATGAAAACATTACGGTCCCTTGGTTGCTAGGACTGTGGAGGCCAGTGTATAGATTTAAGGTTGAATGCTATAACTAATATGGTAGGTTCAATGAATCTTCTCTTACAAAATGGAATTCAATTATATGAAATTATAATAATTGTTAAAGGAAGACACATTAAATGGTTTTACATTACAAAATATACACTTTAATAACACAGAAATTCATGTTACACCTTTGAATGAATAGATTGAATTTAGAAAACAACAACAATTTGATTGCATATGTAAATACCCTCTTCTGCTTCAGTATTGATGCTACATAAATATCTGAACCATATATTGACTAACATCACAACCTAAACAAAATATCCATTGAAATGATATTTACTCTATAGGAATAGTTCATGTAATACATGAATAATTATACGGAATATGAATACCAGTATTTTTTCATTTACAAAAAAAGTAGCACCAAAGGTGAGCAAAATAAACGACTGCCAATCAGATATGTATAGTAACAAACCTCTAACCTTCAATTACAAGCATTTCAAATAGATAAGGGAGTGGTTGGGGGAATGGCAAGATGAACATTAAACCTGGATAGAGGATTACGTTTACAAACAAAAAGTTGGGAATGGGGTGACCTATAATACTCACCTCATAGAAAATGATTTAAATATAACAGCAGTGGTGGTAGTAGTATATTCTTATACAAAATTACATACTGATTTATAGGAATCATCTGATGGAGTCTCTCACTTCAGTAGATGGTTGATATTTTCCATGAAAATACTCCTACCCACTTGCAGTATCAATAGAAATTATCACCCTCTACATCTAGTCAAGAATAGGTCCACCCTGTGCTTATTAAAGCCCTTTATGACTATATAGGATGGCATGTTTTGACCCCATGATAGAAAATCCATAACGCAACAGATGAGGATTCCCCCTTCTACACATAACAATTGTTTTAGAAAAACAATTCAAACCAACTGAAATAAAGATAATAAAAATGTATTACAAACTTTTTAATAAAACTAATGTATTATAATAATAGATATAAATGATAGTGGGTTGGTTAAAATTAAATGGTTTAAACATTCTAAATTAACTTGTGAAAGGAACCTAATATTGACAGGAAATGAACCTTTTGATTTGATTTATTTATATATAAATGCCATGGTGTGCATTGTTACATTTATATGTAAACTATACAATAAAGGCATAGTAGTATACATAGAGAATGCATACACCAAATTGGATAAAGATGTAATTTCATAGCATTATATAACTGTTAAAAAGTGATACATGAAATATTTATGTCGTAAAAATGAAATCTGTAGCTAACAAATAGTGGGGGTTATGTATTGAATAAAATTTGATATGCATACCCGATTTGTATTATATGATCAGCTATATTTAAAAGTTGAATGATCGGTAACATTAGTTAAATAAATTAAAATACCATAATGTCAGAATGGTTTTGTCTTTTAATATAATGAATGAATAGTGTATCCTCAATTCTAGAAATAGTAGTTATTCAAGGTGTGCAATGAAACCATATAATGCATAGTGTACAATAAAGGCAATGTAATATAAATTATGAAGGAAGACTCCTAAATGACAAAACAATTAATTAAATAGATTTGTACATCTGTTAAAAAGTGATATAGGACAGTGGCATGTAGTAAATAGTGGAAGCTATAAGTAAGAAATATTTGAAGTTATGTATTGAATAAAATTATATATGCATACCAGACTCGTATGATATGATCATGTGTATTATAACCCAAACATTGTGCTAACTACTAGTTGTTATGTAAGCAGTCAGATTAAAGTTCCTTGATATTGTATGACTCAAAGTAGTGGGAATTTAATATCATATATATGGTAAACTAAAATCACATACCTGCAGTTGTTGAATACCTTATTCTAAAAACAGTTATCGACGTGTGAATTAACACATGTCATGCAGCATGAAGAAAAATATAAATAGAAATGAGTTTTTCCCGAACTCATATGTTGCAATGGAAAGTTGGTGTTTGTGGAATAATGAAACTATAGATGTAAAAAATCAGATAATATTAACATATTATGTAAAGATGAAAAAAAATATATTAACAAACTTGATTGTTCCTGCACCTAAAAATCGATGTCATAGATAAGAATATAGTAAAGAAGCCAGTAAAATAATTAAATATGGAAATCATATGATGGGGAAAACATATTAATACATATTCGAATGTCTATGGGATTGTGAATCGGAAATCATGCCATAAGAATGAGATGGGTCATCGACTTGTTGTGAGGTTAAATGGATCGCCTGAAGGATGAAAAAATAAGATATGTCACTGTGATGCAAGAAGTGTGAATTGAAACATGTCATCTATGAAGAAGAAAAAATTAAAATAATAAGTTTGCACGAATCAACTTGAGAATTCATTTCTACTAATCGTCCATGTTCTCGGATCAGTGTAATATCATTTTCTGAAATAAACTAATATAAATAGTAGACAAAACAATCAAATGAATACAGTCATACCAAAATCGTAATCTGAATACATATTCATCATAAATAATAAGAATAATTTGTAAAAATTCATTCCAAATAAACCAATTGTAATGAATATAAAAGAGAAAAACCATATAGAAATCAATATATGTTGCATTGAATAACCTAAAACGTACCACAGTTGAAGTTTATTATTCATAAACAGAATATAATAGATCATGGAAAAAAATGAACCATAAGTGATCTACAATTGAAGTTAAAAATTATAAGAAATGTCAAAGCTTGTATTTAGGTTTTATAATTGGTATTTATTCATATACATGAGGTATGAATCAAATTCAGGAGGGAATGGGGGTTTAGGCGGCAGTGAGTGGTAGACCTGATTGTTCCTACACCTGAAATTCGATGCCATGGCTGAGAATAGAGTAAATAACCGGTAAAATAATTAAATATGGAAATCATATGATGGGGAAAACATATTAATAATGATTCAAATGTCTATGGGATTGTGAAGCAGAAAAAATACTGCAGGAATGCAATGAGTCATCAACTTGGTGTGAGGTTAAATGGATCAAGAGAAGTACGAGAAAATAAGATGTCATTGTAATGCAAGAAGTGTGAATTGATACATGTCATCTATGAAGAAGAAAAAATGAAAATAATAAGTTTGCACGAATCAACTTGAGAATTCATTACTCTTAATCATCCTTGTTTCCTAATCAGTATAAAATCATTTTATGAAATAAACTATTATAAATAGCAGAAAAGACAATCAAATGAATATAGTTAAACCAAAACAGTAATCTGAATACATATTCATCATAAAGACAAAGAATAATTTGTCAAAAATCATTCCAAATAAACCAATTTTAATGAATATAAATGTGCATAACCATAACGAAATCAATATATGTTCCCTGGAATAACCTAAAACTCACCACAGTAGATGTATATTATTCATAAACAGAATATAATTAATCATGGAAGAAAAAGTGAACCAGAAGTGATCTGCAATGGAAGTGAAAAATTATAAGAATTGTCGAAGAAAGTATTTAGGTTTGAGAATGGGTATTTATTCATATACATGAGTTAAAAAGCAAATTCAGGAGGGAATATGGTTTTATGAGGCAGCCAGAGGTAGACCTGAACTGCAAAAAAGATGCGGAGGAGCCGGTAGCAGAGGAGTTGGATACAGAGAATCCAAATGCAGATGAGCTGGGTGCAACTGGTCAAGGCTTGGAGGATTTGTACATGGAGGATCTGGATGTGCTGGAACAGAATATAGAGGAGCCAAACATGTAGGATCTAAAGGCAGCTGAGGTGGAGCAAGTAGAGGATAGGAGGTATAAGCAAAGTAGGTGGAGGCAGATAATATGAAGGCATAGAGGGATCTGATGATGGAGGCGGGGACCCTATGTTTAAGGTAATTGTGATTGATTTTGGAGGAATTAAGATGGAATATATAGATCTGGTGGAGGTGAGGTTGTTAGAGGCATAGTTGCCATAGGTGTCATAGATGGATGCCGAGTAGCTATATCCAAAGGATCTGGAGGAAGAGCGACAAGAGTCGAAGAAGAAGGAGGCGAAGCAATATGAGTTGAGGAAGACGGAGTCAGAAGTTTTAAATTGCAATGGGTATTGTGGGGCTGTGTTATGAAAGTAGAGGGTTATTTTTTAATTGTATATGTAAAAATGATGATGTGGAGCCATGTGCAGATGACACGTTAGCGGGGGAACACCCTGGTTTAGTATATATAGTAGATTTTCTATTTCTTCATCATATACATAAAATAGAAATCTTGATATCAAATTATGTTTAATTATCATTTCCTTGGACATTAAAGATGATGTAAAAACATAAACAACAACATCAAGTCACCCTCAAGATCAATATATGTTGGTCTCCTCATGGTTTGATCTCTAGTAAAATCTAGGAGGGTATCCTCTAACATTTTATTTGGCATGATTCCATGGAAATCTTCATAAACACCTTTTTGAAGAATCTATAGGCTTTTTTCCCATTCTCTGGAATAGAAAGAAACTTCTTATCCATCTATACTCCTATGAATAATATTTGGGTTTTTCCCAAAAATGAATCATGCATTCTGATAAAATTCATAAACTATCCTCAGATAATACACTCTATGATTGCAGGTAAAACAATTAATAAACTTTTGTTTTTCTATAACCTTAAACACTATTTTACTTCATGATGTTATCCATTATGAAAACATATCATTTTATACATCCAATATATAGCTCTTCAGATGTGAACTTAAAAAAATATAATAAAATGTACTTGTGGATACTCTTCTTCTCATGCAAGGCCTCATACCTACTAGATTTTATTATGTAACTCTCATAACATGGTTCGGTCGAATTAGTTAAATGATTCAAGAGGAGCAAGGAAGTGGGAATATTGGTTCCTCAGAAAGGAAATGGATCAGGATTTCAATGGTTATGACATGTGAATTGATTTTCAGAAATCCTTAATTTTTATCATTTATGTATTCTAAAACAATAATAATAAATTTATAATCAAAAAAATGTAATATGTATTGGAAAATAGTAACAGGAATAAAAATAATTGTAACATAAAAAAGGTGGGTTAATCATTCAATAGTGACTCATCAATGGTGACTCCTCAATGGTGACTCATCAATGATGACTCCATCAACCAAAGTTTATCATTCATAATTCATGTTTGATATAGTTTAATAATTCAAAATTCATGTCCTTTTTGGATATTACATCCAGCTAATGTTGAGTTCCAATAAATTGTAAACATATATCACCCTTTTGATAATGATCTCCCAAAAAGTGTTGTCAAATACCAATATATTTCATTCTAGAGTGAGATACTAGATTTCTTGGAAATATTTATTACACATGTTTTTTCACAATTAATATGTACATTTTTAAATTGGTATCCAATTTCTAGTAAAGTATGTTTTTTACACAATATTTATAGACAAAAACTTCTACAACTATGTATTCATCTTCAGCAATGGATAGTGAAATATAATTTTTCTTTTTACTACACCATGATACTAGAGATTTTAAAAAAATATGACATGTTCCTAATGTTCATTTTAGATCTAACATTCAACCACCACAATCAGCATCAGAATAACTTACTAAATCCCAAGCATTTCCCCCTTGATTAGAACTATCCTATATTGGGTTTTTAATTGAGGTTTTTAAAAATACTTTTAATAGTGAATAAATGGGTCTCTTTTGTATTTTTTTTTTAAAATGAGTAAACATACATATACTAAACATAATATCTGGATGACTAGTAGTAGATTAAATAATACATACAACCATACCTCGGTTACTAGTTTGACCAAATGATTTCCCAGTTTCATCATGGTTTAGTTTACAAGGGGTACTCATGGGAGTATCAATTCTATTGTTACTCTCCAGGAAAAAATGATTCAAAATATCTTTATTGTATTTACACTGATTTAAAATAATTCATTATTTATTTTTAGATGTGTGAAATCGATGAAATAATTTGACTTCACCCATTAAATCCATTTGAAATTAAATTATCATTAAATTTAGAAAATCAGTTCATAAGGAGTCATTAGTAGAACCAAAAATAATATCATCCACATAAATTTGAATAGTCAAAACAACATTTGAAATCAATTAAATAAAGAGAGTTGGATCCTCTATTACATTTGACAAACATTAATAAATAAGAATATAGGTAATACAATCATAAAAAGAACTTAGATCCTGTTTAAAACCAAACAAATATTTTTTAATATTAAAAATACAATTTAAAAAATGAGGGTTTTGAAATATAGTGGTTTTTCATCAAATATCACCCAAATTATAAATCCATTTATGAATGCGCTTTTTACATCCATTTATGATAGTTTTAAGTCCTCTTGTGCTTCATAGGAATTTAGTATCTTAATGGATTCATGTCTTTCTATATGTGAATAATAATATTCATAATTGATACATTCTCTTGGATTATAACCATGTACAAATAATATAGTTTTGCTTCTTAATATAGTGATAGATTAATCAAAATTGTTTCTATGAACCCACTTATATCCAATAGTTTTGGCATCCATAGGTCAGTTAACAAGTTCTGAAATATTTTATCTTTCAAACTGAATAAGTCACCCTTTCATAGTTGTCGCCCAAAATTAACCAGTGATGGAATCATTGATTTTCATACATTCAATCTCTGAAAAAAAGTCATGATGATTAATTTTATTTATCAAAAAATCTCTGGTCTATATACCTAAATCTAAATTTACTATTACAATATCTAAAGGGTGGTTTCTATGTGTCATAATGGGCCTTTGAGAAATGGAAGTGGTAGGATCATGGTTTTTTCCTGTTCAGGTTCTTATGGATCACAGGATCTAGTGTCTCTTTAATAGATCTTTTGGACTCATTGGATTTGATATTCAAAGATGAATGATCATACTCAAGGTCTTCAAATATAGTAATGGATTCATTTGGATCGATTTTATGAAACTAAATATGAATATATTCTTCCATTGTTGTAGTATACTTTTTAAACACTTTGAATACCCAAAGAAAATTCCTTCATTTCTATTTGACGAAATTTTTACAATATTTTCCTTTTAATTATGGATAAATACTTTTCAACCAAAAACAATAATGAAAATAACCTTCAATTTTCTATTATTCTATAACTCATACGGTGTTCTATTTAAGAGAGGTCTTATCTAAACATTGTTAATAATATGAAATGTTTTATTAACATATTCATATCCAATGTAGATATGTATGTTATACTCATTTGACATGGATCAAGATATCTCTTGAGGAGTCCAATTTCTTTTATCTAACACACTATTTTTCTGTAGTGTTATATGAGTTAAAAAGTATTGATTATATCCATTTTGGGAACAAAAATGTTCAATGTTTTGATTTTCCAATTCACAACCATGTTCTCCCCTTATGTTATTAATCCTAAGTTAACCTAGGTATTCTATATATTTGTTTTACATATTAAAATAAGAACATGCTTCACTTTTGTGATCTAAAAATAATACACAAGGGTATCTAGAGAAGTCACCTATAAGGACATAGAAATAGTTTTTTCAACTTATACTAGAAACTATGAATGGTCCAAAAAGGTACATATGAATTTACATTAATGTTTGGGATGCTTGAACTTTTATCTTATATTTTAATGAAATGTTATGACATTTCCTTTTCTGAAATGGATAATAAACTCTATCATTTGAGAATTCAATCCTTGGTAGGTCTGTAACTAAATCATTTTATGTAATCTTCCTAAGGGAGTGAATATTTAAATGGAATAGTATCATATGCAAAATCCATTATTCATTATTAATGGCACATAATCAAGAAATATTGGTATAATTTAAATAATTTAAATCAATCGAATAAATATTATCATTATTAAATAACTAAAAAATAAATCATTTTTCTCATTAAATAAATGAAACATGTTTTTTCCAAATTTCAAATAAAATACATCATTAAAAAACTGGGTTATTCTATGTAAAATTTATTTTAATCCATCTATATATAAAACATGGGAAATTAATACTACATTTTAATTTCTGATTTTTCTAATACCATTTATTTTTCTTTTTTCATGTTCAGCAAAATTGACATTTCCACCATCAAATTTAGTCAAATTCTTGATGTTCGAATACTCATGAGTCATGTGTCTTGAATATACACTGTACAAATACCATATTCTATTGTTGGAGGTTCACGGATAGGTTTTATACAACACAATGTTTTATGCTAAAAATTATTTTCGTTCCCAAATTCTCTTGGGTCCTAATATGTTAGCGAAAAGAGTTTTTGGTATCCATATTGTTCTAACAGGTATCTTATAAATAGATTCATTACTTCTATAGTTAAAAATAATTTTAGGATCACTTGAGTATGTGTTTGTAGTAGTTGAACATTCAGCACAAGAACATGATGTAAATTTGGTTTTTGTAGTTTTTATTTGCATGGGCTGGTAACATCTGCTCGTTACATATAGGGGATAAACTTGTTTTCACAGTATTTGAGTTAATTATTTATTACCATTGGTATATTTTACTATTTAATTCTTTAAATGTTGATTTGAAGATTTTAATTTGTTGTTTTCTTTCAAAAGCTGATCATATTTCACTTTTTCAATAGAAAGATTATTTTTAATATTCACAACTAAAAAACATGGTTTTAACGAATTATATTAATATTTTATTTCATTAAAACATTCTCCTATAATGTTACTATAATCAAGAATTTATCGATTATTTATTTATTTTTTCATTATTATTACATTATCAATTTTCATGCATGTCTGAAGAATCCGCACATGAAAAATTTTCTATACCTCAAATGTGCTTGGTATAAACCACTTGTTGGATCTATCAGAAATATCTCATTGATTAGTCTCTGAGTCACTTAAACTATCTTTAGTGGCACTCCAAGCTCTTTTCAGGGGAACTTCATATCTCATGTCCTTATCATCATACATTTTATAATATATTTTTTTGGACAGTCAAATTTAATGTGCACATTCCTATTACATTCATAATAGGTAACATCAATTTGAAGATCATCCCTTTTCTACTTTACTTTATTATCATAATCTCCTCTGATATTTGAATTTTTGAATAACATATTTTTTTCTTTAAAATCTATTGGATTGTCTTTCCATGTGATCCATTTCCTCATCGGTGACATCAGGCGATCCTTCATCAGTATAATCTTGGACTTGTACTTTATCTTTTTGTTTGGAGGAAGTAGATTTGAATGCTACTGATTTTATTTTTGGTTCATCTTCATCGATATCTTTTTTGGATTTTAGTTCCTCTTCCTACATCATCAACATTCCAATCAACTACTTGACATATAGTTTACTTACATCACATGACACTCTAATTCAGACCTATGTTTCACTACATCCTTCGAATGAAAATCTAAGTAGTCACATCACTTAATCTTTGTATTTCACTTTTTTCTATGTGAGAGTATAATTTTAACTATTTAATTGAATGTGAGATACATATCAAAAATAGTTTCATCAAATTTAATTTTAAAAGTGTCATACATGAATTTATATGTATTTAGTCTCATAAACATGACATTTTATGTTTCTTCTTGTGAAATAGTTAAGGTATCTCATATTTCAAAAGAATATTTGCATGTAGATATGATATTGAATTTTTCACCTCCCTAATAATTGAACAATGAAATCATAGATTTACAATTCTTATTATAATTAGTTTTTTAGCACTACTCTAATAACTTCTAGGAGTTTGTGGTATTTTATATTGAACTTCTATTACATCCCATATATCAAAACCGATACTTTCAATTTACATTCCCATTTTGGTTTACCATTGAGAATTGTTTTTAGAAATAACATAAAAAGGCATGTTGGTATCTAATACTTCATCTCTATTATTGATAAATAAATAAAATTTTAAATTGAATGAGTTTTTTATTATTATAATCAATCTACAATCACTGTAAAATGAGGTAAATTTTTAACACTCCACTGATAAAAAATGTTGGTTAGATAGAGTAACCCATGAGCGAGTGAATTAAAATTCCAATAAATAATTTTGTAAATAAATGAACTAAAAAATGAAAACCCCTGAATAAAATAAATTTTAAAATTAATAAATATTGAATATCGATAGAAGATATATCATTTTAAAAGATTTATTAATGAGTGACTATGTCGCAGTTACAACATGGTTAAGAAATACCCTAAAATTTGAGTGAAAGATTCTTAGATAGAAACATATATTGACACTATTTATTATTAATTATAAAATTAATTATTTTTTGGTTAATAAAATTTTATCATAAATAAGATATAAAAAACAAACAATATATAGAAATAATGGAATAAATAATAGGTTTTGTATCAAGGTGAGACATAATCCTCTACACATTGAAATCACCTACTACTAATTAGATTAAAAATATTATAAAACAAATACACTTTATAGATTAGGTTTAAAGACAATAGAAACAAGGTGGTCGGCCTATAAATCATCATCCAATATTTAAAATGGGATGAAAGTAAAGGATTGGTCACACATGGACCTCTTCCACAAACACAGTGGGAAAAATATTATGGCAGTAGATAATAACTGGTATTCACATATAATATTCATTAGACAGTGGGTGTTTGATAATAGTAAGACATCATAATTCTCAAAATTAAATCAAATATAACTAATAAGAATTGGAAAAACATTGTCTAATGTGTTCTGTATGCTTTCTATCCATATATCATCAATAATTTGGATTCTGTTCTTTGTCTAAGAATATTTTATGTAGTATATATGGTATTAAAAATATATAGGTATGCTTCAATTTGATCTATGTTTGTTCTTCTAATCAATATTGGT
Organism: Viscum album; assembly: GCA_963277665.1. Lineage (NCBI taxonomy): Eukaryota > Viridiplantae > Streptophyta > Magnoliopsida > Santalales > Viscaceae > Viscum > Viscum album. Next base: position 1,852,022,698 of record OY728148.1, on the reverse strand, counting down.
AATGGGTTTAGTTTTTCATTGTCGTTGATCTTTACCTAATTTGAACTAGTAGGTTTTAGAGAATTCAATATTTCAATTCCACAATTTTCTTTATGGATAATAATCATTGTTTCTATATATATCAAAATCATTTAAAGAGAGAATGAGATCCTTCACAAATATATAGATGCACTTGTCCACCGTGAACCACATTACTAAGATCATATTTTTAAAATCTTGATTAATTAGTCAAACCATCCCTGAATAGATTTTATTGTTGAACCATTCACATTTAATATCTCAGACCGCAATGGTTACTAGAGTGGTGATGGTTACTCATCATCTAGTGGTGACTCCGCTGATAGTAACTCCTCTAGTGGTAGCAGCCACTCACTTATTATGGTATGGTGGTAATCAAAACATGAGTCTGGATATTATCTCATCCTGGTGGTAACAGTGCCTTGATTCTAGCGGTAGTGGGGACTCATTACCAATGGTGTCTTGAAATAAATCATTGTAGGATTATCATATAAGTAACATGATGTTATAAAATTCTACCATACGACATGTAAAACATTAGTGATAAAGTAATCATGGTTTGTGATCATTAAATAATATTTGCCTTACATAACCATATGATTTTCATCTATAATTATTTTAAAATTGTATCATATGGTATATTACCAAATATGTTTTCTCCAAAATTTAGTTTTTATGATTTCTACTAAACATCCAGTGATACAATCAATAACAGCCCTGAACCCAAAAACATGGAACCAGTTCCATACTTTATTAATTTTTTTAAAAAACTAGATATAAATCCCAATAGACCGATTTGTTTAGTGTTTTAGGAAAACTAGATACATTCATCATACGAATTTTACCTTGAGAATTAAAAATGAAATAAAATAAAAAACAAAACAAATGAAATACACCCTTTATATATCATTCTAATAATTCTTCATCATCCCCTAGGGAAATTAAAAAAAAATAAGAGTGATCTAAATTTATCTGCTAAGGTTATTTACTAAGAAATCTATCATCAATGAATAAAAATACTAATTATATAATGGTTGATAACTGAACACACATATCACATAAATTTTTGCATAAAGAATAATCTATATGGAATGATAAATAACTAAATTACAAGACACATAATCAAAAAATTAATAGTGTAATGAATCCATAGATAATTTCATAGAGAAAATATCTTATATAATAATATTAACATAATTATAAGATATGGTAATGTCATGAACCCCAATATTCAGGAGTGGAAAAAAGAAAATTTATCCTCTTAATGTAGCACATAGGCTTACCTAGGTCATATCACCTGAGGATATTTCTCATAAATTCAATTAAAAAATATAATTCACATAATCTAATTTGGTTTGGAATTTTTTTTACTATTTGTTTAACAATATGTAATTTATAAGATATATAATATTATAATAAGTAATCTAAAATGAAATGATAGAATATAATTAGTGTAGAATGAACATGGGTTATGTGGGTTGGTTCATGGGTTCAATCATTTTACATGATGGTGTTTATATTTATATTGATAATTCCATCCTTAGATATCATGAATGAATTAATAATATTTTATTTGGTGGGGTGAAATTTTTACTTCTTTTATAAAACTCAATTCCACATCATCATCATATAATCAAGGTTTATGAACACCTTTATCAAGAGTGTGACATCTCCCATGACCATTCCTTATTATATCCCATTTTATATACTGAATGGCTCAACTCCATAATATGATTTGGTTATATCTTGTATAGGGGAGGGTATATTATTAATAAAATTATAGAAATTATTTTGAGTTCATTTTCCTGGTTTATAATGTCCAAACATGTCCACATCACCCTTTCTCACCACAAACATAAATACAAAATAATAATTAATGTATATAATTAATTAGAAACACCATTAACCACCCATGGGATAATGATCGGGTTAGCATATCATTTTTCAAGGAAATTTCTCACTATGAAAAGGATTAATAAAATAAAAATATAATAAGGAAAAAGATATAAAAAATGTGGACAAGAAAAGATGAAGAAGAAGAACAGTCACATGAAATAAAAAAAATTAAAAAAGAAGGATACTAAGAATAATAATAGAAGAAAAGAAGAATAATAAGAAGGGAAATTATAAGAATAGTTTGTGGAAGAATAAAAAAATAAATATCATTCATAAATTATTTTTTATTTATTTGAAAATTAAAATTAAAATTAAAATTAAAATAATAATAATAATAATAAAAGGGTAAAATAAAAGAAGGATAATATATTTGTGTAGTAGATTCCCCTGTATAATATATCATTGATAAGTTGGATCACGGTCATCCCCCTAAGTGGATGAATCTCTCCAAGTTTGATTCATTTATGTAATCTGAAATTACGTTTTATATCAACCCCCGAAAAATAAAAATAATGTACTTATATAAAATTTGTTGTGACATAATTAATGATTCACACTTTTTTAGTAGACAAAACCAAAAATCGTTTTCTATTTGGAGAAATCAATGGTTATATTGATGAAGGAACATCTCTATAATATTTAATATTCAAATGTGTAATCAGTTATTAATTAAATTAAAAAATAATAATTTCTTAATTTGGATTTATTTATCTAGAGTTATACTATATCTTTTGAGGAAGGATATGTTCTGCAGGTGAAAAGGGTGTTTTAGGTTGATTGATTTTTTGGGCATGTTTCGTATTTTCTCTTTTTATTAAAGAAAAGGTTGATGAAAATGGAATAATAAATACTAAAAAATGAATCAATCCAATATGATCAGAATTTTAATATTATTTCTTAAAATACTAAAAAGATAAAAAATAGATAATTTTTAAAATTTATCAATTTCACATTTTTTCTTGAAATGGAAAGAAACCTAAAAGATGTAAATTAGCACAAATTATTTTATTGGAAGGTGTTAAATTATTAAAATAAATATGAAAAATGACGAAAATATTATCTCTATAAATTCCCCCACACTTAATACATGTTTTTCTCAAGAAAAAAAACCTCATTAAGAAATTTAGATGGCACCAATGTTTCTAATATTCAAATTCTAACACCATAAAATCAAACAATTATAAATTTCAAATAAAATACAAAAAAATTATATAAAATTTCATTTTAATTTCTCAATATTCGAATAAAATAAATTCAATTATTTCAGTTAACCATTTTGAAAAAAAAAAATGTTACATTCACTTTTATTCATTCTATTTTCATAATTTAGTATTACTAAACATTCACAATAATGATCTCCCTCCCTATTTTATATTTTCACAAATAAATAATTATATTAATTCAAGTATAATTATTATCATATCATGAATACATTCCCATTTTCCATTGTATTTTTATTAAATTACTTACTCTACATTTTAAATGATAAAGAAAGATGAAATCATAAAGACATTGTATAATGGATTAAATGACTCAATGACTTGAGGTTGGTGAAAATTAATATATTAAAAATTTAGGCTCAATTATAATGTTTATATCTTAAAGTAGAATTCGTTAAATTGGAAGTAACAATTTCATGAAATTATCCCCTTAAAAAATAAAAAATTTGAAATCCCTAAATTCAATGTATGGTTAATATCCAAATAATGAATAATGAATGATTTGTGAACCTTCTTGATTTTTTGTCTAATTTTTTAGTTTTTTTATTTTAAAAATATAATACTCATTTATTTTATTTTTTCAAATTTTATGATTTAAATAAATTTCCAATATTATACTTAATCATGCATGATAAAAATCACCACTCCATTATTTCTAATTATCTCTTTTCAAAAATCACAACCCATTTTTTAAATTTTTGGTTCTTTTTTTCATTTCTTCTTCTTTTTTTAATAGTGTAATAAAATGAAGAGTAAAATTAATACAAACTATGATCAATCCCCATATATTAGCCCCACAATTGTTCCTTATATTTCATTTCATCCCATTAACCATGACATCCTTCACCACCGCACTTCAATATAATAATATCATGAAAATACTAAGAGAAAGGTATGAGTGGATAAAAAATGCAATTAAATATGGATAATACAAAACATGTCCATTCATTGTGTCTATGTGATAGAGAATATTTATTTATAATAATCCATTAAGGTAAGGGATCTTCAAAATATCCCTCAATCATTTTAAATGTGTTTTGTATTTTCATCGCTTCGAAAAGATCAGATGCATGTTCTAATATGTGGAATTTCCCAAGATCAATCAATATATATGGTCAAGAATATGTATGATGTACATTATCATGAAATAATATTTGAAATGGGAATACGATATTAGAAAATCCCTTAAGTAATGATTAATAATAAAAAATCGATTCAAATGAATTTCAAAAAACCAAATCATGAAATAATTGGGAAATTTCAATTACATGAATCAACTAATCACCTCAAATCACAAGTACTCATTTTAATATCCTTGAACCAATTTAACTTTCTAATTATCCTTTTTTCATATTCAATATCTTTATCATTAAAATTTAAGATATTTTTTCATAGGAATCCTAAAAAACACGTGTCTATTAGATAATTCATGTAATGAATAAATGATAGAATGGAAATGCATATTTTGGTTGAAATCTCAAAACTGGTTATTGGAACAAAAAATTTAGAGACTTTAAATGATGAAAATTAAATGTGATATTCATTTCCAATGAATCATATTCCATTCCATCCACTCTTTTCATGTGGTTTTCTAATGTCCATCATGGTCCTACAAAACTGAACAAATCAATAATTCCCAACGATCATGTCATTTAAGATCAAATAGAATAGAGGTAGTGGGGATGTATGTTTGACTAAATCTAAGAATGAAACTTGAAATAAAAATACATAGAAAACAAATAAAAGGATGAGTAGTTGTATGATACCATATGTGTAACCTGAATTATTACTGCCTCTATAGGGTAGATGCAACTATTATCTGTAATCTGATAGTGGGTCCATATTGTTGGACATGAACCACATAATGCCGCTTCTCCAATCTTGTGCATTTTCATTTTTAGTTAGAAATGACCCATGGATTTATTACACCAGAAACATCCCACTCACACATATGTACTTATTTCATGGTGTGGGTTGGATAATGTATGAATCATCTTATTCCTTGGGTATTAGTTGTGCAACCCCTTTTTTTGTGTGTCCAATGATGCTTCAAAATGGGATGCATGAATTATAATTTCTAATGTAGTATAAAATTGTATTTTTATTTTGATTTAATATAAAAATAATCAATTTTGATCAGAATTCCACATTTTTTAGTGAGTAACCTTTATCATGATTTTCATAGACTCACAATCACGGTCTTCCTCACATGCATCCTCAAATTATAATTCATCAATGTCAGGAACTACATGTGTTCCTCAGTAGGTGCTTGTACAGTTTCATCTTCTTCCACTAAGACATGGAAATAATTGAACAAATCTAGAAAATAAAAAACAGAATTACACTCAAATAATATTTACTTTGATAAAAAATAATTTAAAATAAATCATCTCCCTATGTTGTTTATAGGTCAATCACTAGCTTAGTGATGGGTGCATTCTGGAGTTGTAAAGTTAAAAGCATTTGTTGGTAGTCAGGCTACTCCAAATGTTATTAAAATTCCACCAAATAGTTGGTGTATTATTCATGCATGGATAGAAATTGGTATTTGGGTGTTGATTCATCATTATGAGGCGTCGTAAGATCTTGTTTAATTTCTTATTCTACCCATTCAATCTATAATTGAGCTAAATACTGCCTCATATTCTTATGATCACCTAACTCTTCATATCCACTCACAATATTTTCCCGGTATTATTGAATATGGATTTAAAAAAGGTTGGGTTGTGTACAATCGTCATGTTTGGCCTCAACCAGTTGTATTCCTTTAGAAATATAATGAAACTCTGGTGTTTCTTCTTTTGGATCAAGATTGGGTTGCTCAAGTGGTTCATTGAAATATGTGATAAACCAATCCATTTATTACCAAAATCATCTAGTTTTTTGCCCATATTTTTAATAGATCAATTATATCACTATTATCAACTTATTTCTCTTGATATTACACATGTTGGTAGTTAGTAATTACAAAAAAATAAAAAAATTTAACATCATATGAAATAATATTAATATTTTTTATGTTGAAGAAAATGAAAACTTATCTAAAATATGAAACAAAAAACATTTTGGATCCCCAGAAATGGTGCTCAATTTGACACACATCTATCATATGGTGTGGAAGAAGAAAATTTAATTCCCTAATGCATCATAGAGGATTACTAGGTTCATCTCACTTGATGATATTTCTCTGTTGTTCACCTACTTAATATAATTCATGTAATATACATATGTGTTATTATTTTTTATATTTTTAAAAAAAAATTGCAAAGTTAAAAAATGATAAAATGAAAACTAACATGAAATGACATTATTTAATAACTGAAGAAACAAATTGGCCAATGTGGTTTGGTTTTTGGGTTCCATCATTATCCATATTGGTGTTTAAATATGTTTTTTAAATTTAATTATGATATCTCATTAATGAATTACAATATTTTTGTTAGTGGTGTGAAATATATAATTCATTTATAAGTATCATTTCCATCTCATATTTTAATTATATTTGATGGAGCACCTCTATCTAGAGTGTGACATCTTCTAGGACCTTGTTCCATTGTATTTCATTTCATATGCTAAATGGATCAACTCCATCATATGAAGATCTTTCATCCAGTATAATGGAGGGAAATGGTTTTTAAGACAATATAAATTATTTTGAGTTCAATTACAAGTTAAAAAATTTCCAAATTGTTTCATATCATAATTTAAAATAAAAATTCAAAAATAAAACACAAAACTTTTAGCACATGATGTATTGTAAACACCACTTAAATCCTTCAAGATAATCCTTGGGTTAGCCTCTTATTTTTTCACGTAATGGGTCACTATGGAAAGAGAGAAAAAGAAAATTAGAGAAATGAAATATAAATAATTTTGATGAGAAAATAAAATTAAAAAAATCAACAAGAATTTGATAAATAAAATAGAAGAGGAAGAAGAAGTAATGAAAAAAGAAGAAGAAAATAATGGGGAAGAATAATAAAAGTGAGTGGAAAAAATTAAAAAAAATGATGAATGAATTATATTGTAATTGAAATAATATTTATGTAAAAATTAAATTTAAAATAAAATAAAATAAAAAATAATAAAAAATAAAATAAATTAAGAAATGAAATTTTTATAGTAGCTTCAGCTCCTAAATCCTAACTCAATAATAATGCTCATATTATGCCCCTCATATGGCCAGATATATCTTAGGATCCTTCTTATTAGTTGTTCTATATTTATTTTTCTATCATCCCTCAAAATTTAAAAATTATTGGAATCGTGTAATGTTTTTATCACAAAATTTATGATTCAAGAAAAATTGTCTAAGGATTCTCTAAATCATTGACTACTTTGGAGTGTTCAAAGGCAATATTAATGAAATAATATCCATATAAAATTTAATGGCCTAAAGGAATATTGAGTGATTTTTCAAATAAATTTGGAATATTTTCCATTTATGGTAATTATAATGAATTTTTAGTTATTTACAATGGTGGGGTATATTATGTTAGTCATAATGAAGTATAAACATTATTGATTATTTAGCCATATTCAAGTTTGCATTTTCTCATGCTCTTGTAGATGAATTTCCATCTCATGAAATAAGAAATCTTTAAAAAATAAAAAAGCCAAATTGAATCCTTATTTTTAATTTTATATATTAAATAATAATGATATAAAAATATGGTTAAATTTTAGAATTCATTAATTTTCATAATTTACCAAAAAACACAGAAAAAATAAAAATATTTTCAATATCAGCTAATATTATTTTATTTGTTGATATTAAATTTTTATAATAAATATGAGAAATGATGAAAATGTTATCTCTAAAAAATTTTATCTAACATCATATTTCATAGGTAAATGAAACCATTACCATTAATATCATTCATATGAATGAATAAATGATACTAGGTAAAACCCATCTTATTTGGACAAATGATTCATCTCATTAGAATTCAAATAAATCAAGCGGATATTGATAACTAATACACACAAATGTAATACATATAAAATTTGTTCCTAATATATTTAATAAAAAAATTAATTCAAAAAAATTGTTTCCAATTATGAATTATATTTTATTAAGTAAGGGATATAAATTTAACAATATTTCCCCAATTAAACAAATGATTTTCAAAGAAAACAAAATCATATATAAAAGTTGAATACGGTTTTATATATAATCATATCCAACAAAAAAGTGTTTTTGGATTTAATATAAATTCAAATCACAATTAAAAATGATAATAATAATTTAATTATTTCAATAGAATGTTAATAATCACAAGATAAATCCAGAATTCATAATATCATATACAACTTGGTAGTTATCCTGTAAAACCCCCCTGAATAGGATAATTAAAAATGAATCCTAATGTACCAGGAAAACTAATCCATTTATTATCTTTCATGAAAAATTATAATTATATAAAACATATAAAATTTAGCATGTTCGTAATAACAAATATGTCTCAATGGAATGTGAATTGAGATGAAATCCCTTACGTCACACTCCCATTTGATCAGAAGTTCTTAACATAATTCATTGTTGTTTAAAAAAATTTATCAACTTATTACATAATAATATTAATATCTATGATATCATATATGATCCTCTTGTAACATCTTATTACTCATACATTAATTCTCTTATATTATTTTCAATATTAATGGTGTTAATTTCATTGTTTTCTCAATCGTTCTTTGTCTTGAATGATTTAGTTCATGAAAATATTATATTGTTTTATTATCTCCATAATGATAAAAATTAAAAAAATATTATATCACTTATTTAATTATACTTATAGTTATCTTCCATTTGTTATTGTGATAGAAAGAGAGTTACATAGATTCATGAATTTTGTTGTCCACATGTAGATGGACGATCTTATCATCTTTATGTGGGTGAAATGAAAGGATTAAAAATGAAATATATTATAATTATAGAATGATTATAATTTCATGAATATAATAGTTATTTCAATTATATTTTATATAATCATCAAACGTATCTTTTTCAACTTCCATTTGAAGCGTTAGTGAAATTTGAATCACATCACTTCATGAGGCAGTAGTCTGTTGTGCACACGAGTGATCTTATCATATCCTATATGGAATTCAAGGTGAAAATATATATTAGAAAGGATGGAAAGACAGGAGGCGGACCGAGCGACGACGTAGAGTGATGGCGCCTGCTAGGGTTTTCTATCGAAATGGTGCTTCCTCACTTCCTTGGATTCAATCACTTCGACATGCGATCGATGTGAAAGGATCCGGTTCTAAGCGGTTTTTCCTCTGCGCCGAGTTCCGTTTTCAGAAAGCCATTGGTTTCCACTGCTGATTTGCTCGAATCGGATGGTGGTATCATCTCCTCCGGCAAGCGCCGGTCTTCTGGGAAGGATGCGGACTCGAGCGGCTTCAAAACCCTTGGGGTTTCCTCTGTTGATGTTGCATCGGCTGGTGGTGTGAAGGTATTCTCCAGTGAGACTATTTTGCTGAGATCGGAGGATGGTGCGGCGAGGGTGGACCGGTTGAATCACGTCATTGTGAAACCTCCGCCCTGAAAATCCAATAACCAGTGTGCTTGGGATTCTTTGAGGTCCATGGTAAAGGATGTTTTGAATATTTCCCCTTGAGATGTCAATATTGGCCATTTTAAGGAATCTGTGAGGGTTCCTTCTGGTGTTGCATAATGTGGTCAGCGTTCCTTTGTTGATGTGATGAAGGATTCTTTATCGGATCAGAAAACGATTGAGGATTCCTGCCATAGAAGGATTCTCCGAAAGGGATCTTTGGATCACGTCGAGACGAACCCCAGTGTGATTGATAAAAGGTTGGCATTGGGTGAGAACTCATTGATTGCTCACATTTTTCTTCCTAAAGGTGTGCAACCCTGGAAATGTAAAGATTTATTCCGTAGAATTTCGATGTTGCGGGGCTTTGCTAGTTGGAAATGTGTCTCCCTTGGACGGGGATTCTTTCACTGTTGGTTTCCATCGGCGGATCTCAAGCCTAGGGCATGGAGTTCTGGTTCCATGTTTCTAAAACCGGGATGGATTCATCTGGATGAATGGTCACTTGACTTTAATGTCTCAAATGAAAAAAAAATGTCTTCGCTGAGGTATGGGTGCATCTTCATGGTCTTAATTGGGTTCTTTGGTATCTAGAGATCCTACATGATATTGGAACGACAATTGGAACTCCCATCTGCCTTGATAAGGAAACAACTGATGTCAAATTTGGGAACATCACTAGAATGCTGGTGGAAGTTGATCTCAGATCCACTCTCATTGATACGGTAACACTTTCTATTCCGTCTGATCAAATTCTGATTGATGTTGAATATGAAAAGAAACCTCTTTTTTCACTAAATGCATGACTATGGGGCACTCTTTGGAGTTGTGTCGTAAAAACATCACTTGTAAGGAGTGTGGGATGCGAGGAAACCCCTCCAATCTCTGTCGAAAAAAGGATAATTTGAAGGAATTTTCCTCACCAAAGCATGTCATCAAGGATAGCGACCCTCCTATGCAGCCCCTGATGTGCTGACTCCTTCAAAGGGAAAAGAGTTGATTGTTGATTCTACTCCGAAAAGATCTTATAGTGGCCCTTCTAGAGATCATGAGGTTATCACTTCTGATAATTTGAGTCCTGTATCAGCATTGGTGGTGAATGATTCTTCAAAACTGAATATTCAGAAGCAATTTTCTGTAGAACGAAGGAACAACTCTGATGATGGGAAGGAAGGGTCTGAGGTCTCCTCTCCAAGAAATGGAGTTTCCATCCCCTGAAAGTGGGGGGACACTCATGAGGATGACAAGGAAAGTGATAGGAATATGATTAAAACCTCATACAGTGATATTGTTCAAGGAGAAAAGACCAGAATCTCTCACAGTGAGGGTGTATTGCCTGCCCCAGTTAAAAGGAAACCAAGGAAAGATTACTCTGCAGTTCCGAGGACAGTGACCACTAGGTCATCCTCCATGAAGGCTAAGGAGAAGTTATCTATGGAGCAATTGGAGCGAAGTAAGGAGTATATCAAGTTTCTCAAACAATATGAGCCCCAATCAGAATGGGAATTAGTCGATGCAGATCATATTACCAGGTATGAATGTGATGCTTATGACTATTCCGACATGTAATCTCGTCCTCTTTCTCTTGTTTGTCTCTGCACTTTTCTTTTTATTAATAAATCTGCAGTCCAAGCGTGCTTGGATCTGACTTCTGGGGTATATTAGAAATTTAGATTATAGAGGTATAAATATTTTATAAACAACATAGATATCATATGTATACAAAGAAACATCATTATTTCCAACATAGAGATGTGTTAATGAAAAAAATAATGACATTGGTTAGTGAAGCACAAGTCTATCGTACAAAAAAATATTGATTTTATAACTCATTTGATAGAATTTGTTTGTGGTTTTTAGTCATAAAATATAAAATATATATATATCAGTTTATTTAACATTATTATGAAATTATATAATCACAGTATAATTGAAATTTAAGGATTTGGATAATGAAATAAAATGAATATGCATTTTGAGGAACATTACCACTTCTTTGGGTATTCTCTTTATGATTGTATCAAACCCTAAATGGGTTGGATTTATGCAAAATATTATTATTTTGAGTTTAGGGTATGAAATATTTAATTTTATTTGGGATACTCTTTTAGAAACCAAAGTGTATTATTGATATGAGGTGTATATGAGCGGATAAGCCTTTTATTAGTGTGTAGAGGGGATGCCATGTTATTTTTCGAAAAAGTTAATTCCACTAAAAAAATTTACATGTCACAAATCCCCAATAATTATCTATTATCACTAATATAAGGTATATTTTTGAAAAATCTCTAATAAATTAGTCTCTTATAAATGTTGGGTCATTGTTACACTTTATATTCTATGATTCACCACTAAGTAGACTCATTTTTAACATAATCACATTTATTATTTTTATCTATTTTCAATAATCATAATGTTGATACAATAATTTTACATTATTACACAAGATAAATTATTCTCATTACAAATAATTTATTATTTTTTTTCAAATTCAATTAAAATTAGTGAAAATAATCCAATTTAAATATTTTACCACAAATGGGATGAGAAATTGGGTTTTTAATGTGAAAATGTTAAAAAGATTACAATATTTTCGAAAGAAAATTCAATATGAAAACAATAAAAATGACATAAATTTCATTAATATATGTAAAATTTATGTATTTTTAATTTAATACCAATTCAAAATAATTTTTAACATTATAAATTTTTTAAACAAAATGGTAGTTTTCACTGAAATGTTTTTACTTTTATCTATTCTTCAAATATGAGTCTTCTTAGAAAAATTCCATTATACCACCAAATAGTAAATTTTAATGTTATGATTTCATAAAATAAGTTTATTTTATCAAAAAATATTCTATATTTGTTATGAATTAATTTAATATTTTTTGTGAAATGTGTGACTAAATAGTATTTGGTTTAAACTCAATGTGTATCACAAGTAATCGAGGAAAATAAATTTAATCTACAAAATTTATTTCAAAATCTTAGGGTGTTACATAAGTATATTTATTTTTCATAAATAAAATTATTAAAAGAAAATTCACGAAATTATTTAGATATTGATCATTATAAATCATATATGTAAATTTTATCATAAAAAATCCGTACAATCAATGGAATTACAACAATTATCTCTTTTCTCAATTTCCAATTTCATAAAAATTTATCTAACCTCATATATAATAAATATAAATATATGATAATTCTATAAAATAATAATTTTATAATTTATTATATTATATATGACCCACTTATGATATTTCAATAATAATTTATTAATAATAATTTACTTATATCCTCATATTTAGGATTAAACAGTTTATTTTTTTCTTGGAAGTTACCATTACATTTATCGGGTCATTATAAATTAATTAGTGTTATATAATAAATATAATATTACAAATTATATAAATATAATATATATATATATATATATTTGTTTATTTTAATCCATAAAATGTGTAGATAAAAAATGAACTACATTGTTTATGGAGGCGGTAAGGCGTACATACACATGAACGATGATACCATTTTTTTACATGTGGAATGAATTAAAGATAAAGAATAATTCACCACAAAATAATCATTATTATATAATATATATTATATTTAGTCATCAAATTTATTCATATTAATAATCATGTAAAAATGAATCTCATTATTTTATTTATGTGGTAGTCTGCCTGCATGTTTGAGAGATTTATCATTTTCAAAAAGGACTAAAAGGAGGTGTATAATGGGTTTTCAACAATAATAATATTAATAATTTATATATCTGATAATAATTTAATTATTTAATAAATTTTATCATATATTTCAAGTAACTATATGAAATAATATATTTAAAAATGCTCGGTTAATAGTTTTACATCTTTTTTGGGAATCCAATATGGGATTTCTTCTTAATTATAGAATGTATTTCATTTTAGAATGAAAATATACAGCATTATGTGATGAATTAATATTTTAATATATTATTTTATTTATTGCTCATTTTATATGACATAGACAATATAAATAATGTTGGTGGGGAGGTTCCCTTTTATAAGTGAGGCAGTGGGCTCTATTTAAATTGGTTTAAGAACTAAATTAATATAAACTTATTTTTAATGAAAATAGGATCCAATTTTAAATAACATAATTTTTATATTTTTATGAATCCGAAAATTATCATAAAATAAATATATCCCAATTTTTTGGTTTTCACTATTATATATGTGTTATAACAACTGTTAACCCTTTTTTGACAATTACTAATATAACAACATTTATTAATATTTAAGGTTCAAATTTTTTTCAATAATAATGAAATACTATCATAAATGGAACAAGGTTTTTTTGTTCAACCATAACCCTCTCCTTGGTCCAAATATGATATTTTTTATGAAATTTCATGAGTTTAATAAATATATTCATTAATATAAAATATAATTATTAGAATTTAGGTTAAAATCATTTTTTATGACTACAAAAGCATGGAAAACATTAATTTGAATTTGGTCCTTTCATAAAATACATAATATGTTTTATTTATTTATAAATTAAATTGAAAATAATAATTCTCCTAGATTTTTTTACCATTAATATTTTTAAATACATTTATTTTATATTAGTAATATTTGAATCATTAATATATAAATATTCCACCAGAGTTTTTAGTAATTATTTAATTAAAAAAAATAAAAATTCATTAATATTATAAAACCATTAATTTATCATTTCAATAATAATTTATATATTCTCTCATACCCTTTTTCAATAGAAATATTTTGAATTTTTAATGTTAAGAGATTGATAGTTTTTATTCATCCTTTTATTTAATTAATATAAGGGACATAATAAAAGAAAAATGGAACCATGTGGTCATGTTATTGTGAAATTAATGGGATTAATTAATTTAAACTAGTCTAGTATTATAGATAAATTTATTACTTTCATTACTAAGCCTTATCCGAATCATTAACCATATTTTACCCATTTTAACCATAATGATGTGAAAAATATTTACTAAGTTAGTAATCATTATAATCACAAATAAAAAAGGAAAATTCCTAAAATTTTATCCAATATATTAAAAATATAGAATTATCTTTAAATATTAAATTTCTATTAGCTGTATAAGTCATTTTTAAAATAATCATGAAAAATGAAATGAAACCCGTCTTTAGAATAATCATTGTTATAAAGATAAAATAAAGATTTATTATTATTCATTTCCTTGTAAAAATCATCAAATGAATATAGATTAGTTTTAATCAATATAGTATGTATTAATTTATTTTAAATATATATTATTTATTTGTTTTATTAATGAAAACCAACACATGTTGCACAAATAAAAATAGGTTTTAGAAAAAAAATTGTTCTTACGCATGAAATTGAACTTATACCAAAAAAGGATAAATGATGATTCCTATGTACATAAATTTATTATATAAATTTTATTTATACCAATTTTATATTAAAATAAAAGTCTAATTATAAATTTTCCTTTCAATGAAGTGAAATTATAGTATTACAAAAATCAATATATTTAATTATTCCTTGAAAAATTAATCAATTATGAAATATCCCAAAATTTTAACCAAAAATTATTTTAATATTATTTGTTAGAAAATGATATAGTTTTAATTAAATAAAAATTATTAATGTATCTACAATTTTTTATAATAGTTAACCATAAAATTCATTAAAATACATTTTTGAGGAAACATACATGGAAAAATAAAAACACTTTACTGAAAATTGAGTATATATATTATGAATTAAGTATTATATTTTAATTATTAAAAAGTATATATATATATATTAATTTTATATTGAGGGTAATTGTATTAGAAAAACATAAACCAAATGACTATACAATAATATATTGTATCTAGTTATAAGAATGGTGTTGCGTGTTAAGAAAGCAATGGGGATCATTAAAATTTCTTTAAAAATATATATATTATAAAATCTCACAATGTTATAGATTATATTGGCTGAATCTTGATGATCTCAACCAAAATATTATTGATATTTTTCAAGTATATTAACGATTGTTGATAGTTATATCATTCTTATTCATTATTTTTATTAATTTCAAATGCAGAGATAGATTCTGATCGTTATGTTGTTTTGAAATTATTATTTCAAAATAGTATAGATTTTATTAATCCATCTAAAACCTATGATTACCCACTTGAGAGAACCATAATGGATGAAAAAATGATTATACTATTCAATTTATAATTCATTACATTGGATAATAAACTCTTGTGTTTTTTCATAAAAAACTAGAAATTGTGTCAATTTGGGACATAACTAGTGGGAATTACTCAATTTGAAAAACATTTTGTGTGACCCCAAATGTGATTATATAAGGCTTTTTCTGTTCCCAAATATCATTGTTAACTATTATATTCCCTATTATGTTTTCATGATCTTCATCACCCATTCATCAATACACACCACTTATAAACATATGTGAAATAATTCCCAATATTTAAGGGGCCTCCTACCTCATGATGAATTGAGTGAGCTAATTAATCATTATTTTTATATTCATTCTAGTTTACCAAAAATGATTATATAAAATAGTAATGCTGGAATTTTAAATAATTTCATTATGATTAATGAAAGAGTTTCAGAATATACCAATTTTATATTTTATGATATACTTCCTATGAAATATATTTGATTTCATTGTTATCATTCTTAAAATATATCGTGTTTAAATAAACCATGGTATACTATTGAAATGTTATTATTTCAAACACATTATATTGGAAGGTATGAGTACGAGTAACTAAATTATAAAATTTATGGTTATCAAATGTATAAAATGAATAAATTGGTTATAAAGTTAGTATAATTTAAATTTATATCATTTGAATGAAAAATAAATATTTTTTATGAAAAAAAAACTTTTTTTGGCATGAAATACGACTTTATTCTAATAAATATAATTAACCACTTATGATGAATTAAATTGAATAAATTTTAATATTTTATAGTCAATAATTTTATTTTATATACATTTATTTTTTAATAGAAGTATAATATGAATAAATCATCATTTATGATAAAAATGAAATTTTATAAAAATTAATTTTAATAGAAATCATCCCGTTTATTTTAAAATGGTATTTTACGAATTATTGAAATTTAATACTATTAGATGGATTTTAAATTTTGAATTATCATAATTATAATAATTTAATAAATATAACATACCTATTTGTCTTTATGAATAATAACCTTTGGAAAT
Source organism: Viscum album (assembly GCA_963277665.1). Classification (NCBI taxonomy): domain Eukaryota; kingdom Viridiplantae; phylum Streptophyta; class Magnoliopsida; order Santalales; family Viscaceae; genus Viscum; species Viscum album. The sequence goes on along the minus strand of OY728148.1, from coordinate 1,852,005,740 downwards.
AGTTTTTAACACGGTAGGTGTAAAATATGTTATATAGGATTAAAACGTTAGGATAAGGCTTTAATAATTCTATAACATTTCATTGATTCCTATTAGATGAGGGAAAATCTTCTTTTCTCATCCTTGTTTTCAAAATTTGGAAACATGTTGAAATTTAACATTAGTTAGGTTTGTTATACTATATTAAGAAAAAATATACAAAATGTCACTCTCTTGACTTTAATATCACTAATATTTTTTCGTTGGGATAAAATGAGTTTATTTTTACTTATAATTTTTTACTTGAATATTGATGTATCATTTTCATCATCTAAATTTATTTTCAATCTTATAGTTATGGAATTATTACATTAAAAGAGTTCAAAATACTAATAGAATAATTGTTTATGTAATATAAAAACTAAATAATATTTTTAAAAATATTCAATATATAAAAATAATGACTTATTATGATCGGATAATTTTTAGATAAATTTAACATAATAGTATTATTTTGAATGTGTGAATTTTAATTAATTTTCAAGCATTTTAACTTCAAATTCATCATTTTTTAATTATATACAAACTGTTTTCCTCATGAAAGGGAAGGAGAAATTATCATGTATACGTACCACTATTAAATTATGTACCACTTTTCATTTTATAGAAACATTCTTAACAACTCAAGGGTAAAAAAATTATATCGAAATTATTTAAATATGGATAATTGGAGATTAAAACTAATAGATATGGGATAAAACATCACCTAAACACTTTTAAATATTATTAGAAGAGTGCATTTAAAAATATCCAAATAATATATTTGAAATTAATAAATTTTTTCCACTTGAATAGGAATAATAATTTCAATTTTTTTAAACATTAAGTAATTCGAAGAGTTTCCCTCTCTTCAAATTTAAATGTAGACTTTATATCATTCATTATTTACTATTTTTGATCCTTACATATCATTCAATACATACCTAACATATTATGAGTTTACCTATATACATTATATAGATTCATCTAATTCTAAAAGACCATAATTTCATGCCTTAAGGTGTAATCCAAAGGATGATTCTTAATTAATCGAAATAACTTTTAATATAGTACTGTGAATTATAATTCTTCATTTAATAATTTTAAATTTATGGTATCTATTAATAAAAATTACTCCATTGGATTAAATAAATTAATTTTTTATTTTCATGATATTATAAACATTAATCACTGGAATTCCACCAAATATTAAATGAATGTATCATTTTTGGTTATGTGTGGAATACCACCTCCACGAGGCAATGCATTGTTTTCCTTTTCCACTTAACATTGACTGTTATAATCATTTACATGCCAAATATATGTTATATTTATTATATAATTATCATTTTAGAAAGGTAAAATTTTATTTAGCTACCTTTCAATCCATCTATTGAATAGTTGAAACATCATTTATTCGCACATACATATTACTATCTCTATAAAGTTATTTAACTAATTTTTAACAATGATATATATGTATAGTTATAAAAGACCATATAAATATTATATCTAGAACTTGTGACATGAATAACATATAGATAAGAGGAAATAATGATTATTATACAAGGTCTAGGAATACCAATATGAACCATGTCTACAAACTAAAGTCCTTATCACATGGAGAAATGATTTTAATAATGAAATATTAATAAACATGTAATAATATGTAACACATAAATAAAATATCATATAATATATATTTTTATACTAAATATATATTTTAAAAATAAATATATATTTATTATACTATAGGTTCAAACTCTAATAAATAATGATGAAACTTAAGATAAGGGATATTTGTTTCAATATCATTTTATTCATGATTTTGTATGCATAAATTTCAATTGAGGTAATGTTTTGATCCTTATTTTAGAAAAATATTTAATTTTTATTATCCTTTGATTATTTCTATTGTTTTTAAATTTTTATACCATTTTTATATCTTTGTAGGTAAAAATTGGTTAGAATTTTTTTAAGAAAAGTAGTTATTATTTCTTCTATTTTATTTGGAAAAATATTTTCTTTAATATAAATGTTATACAAAATGGATTCAATAATAATTTTAGACTATTATCCCCTAAAATTTTAAACTAATTTTTAGAAATAATTTACATATTTAGATAAAATGTGTAAAAATAGTCTTCTTGTCATTGTATAAATGAGCTGATTTGGAAGAAATGTGTGAAATGAATCATTATTTTAATGATTAATGTAGTAATGAAATTTACCTCTATCACTACCACTCAATTATTTTATATTTACATTAAAAGGTCAATGGATATTTTGAAATAAAATTTTTTCTATTATATTATGGATCAAATTTTAGATTTAAAATAATTTTTTTAAAACTAAAATTTTTATTTTGCTCAGAAATATTACAGTAATATTTTAAAGAAATTTTTTATAAATTATGAAATCATCCATGGTTAGTTATTCTTTATTTGGGATATGATTAAAATATTCCAACATTATTTATTTATTTTATGGATCAGGATTATGATGATGATATGTTTATGAAACCCAATAACATCCAATGGGAATTGATATGATAATATGATAAAATATCTATAAAACCTGTTTCCTTCCATCGGTTATGCGATGATGTATTTTGAATCTTTTATTATATTATGGAACACATATGAATGGTTTTCATTATTAGATAGGTGGGTTCTCTAAATCCCTCCAATGTAGAAGGTAAACTATATTATATCATAAGATAAAATTTTTAAATGATTTGATGTGTTGAACTACTATGGGAAATAGTTGGGATTAATAGTTGAAAATAATATGGGAATAAACTAGTGATTCATACTCTATTGGGAAACAATAAAAAATGTTGTTGTTCAGGACACAATATTATATGAAAAGTAGTTGTTACTTCTTGATCAAATATGATATGATGGACTCAATAGATAACCTTAACATATTATATGGTTTTAATTCCCATGATGGTGCGACACTATAAATAAATGTTTTTATTCATATTAATTGAACATATTAGTCATGATTGTTTTATAATAATTCACCATTATAATTTTTATTTTTTATTGTTATTATAATTTTTTATGCATTGATTCATAGTTATAATCATTGATATAATGGGTATTAACATTGCAATTTATATTCATTTTCTTGCAACCATATTCTAGTATTATTCTATAATATTATAAGAAAATGATATCTCTAAAGTGTACTCTTACTGAGATATATGATCTCCCTTTCCTTTGTTACATCACCACAAGTTATGATGATGTTTTATAAACAGGTTATGTAAATAATTATGCAATATGATAATTAATTTCCAATATATAATTATTATTGTACATAAATAATATGATTATATATCATTTCATCACGTAGAAAAACATTATAGATCTAGGGAATCTAATGTTATTATATATTTTAATTATTCAATAAAAAGGATGTATTAATTTCGTATGAAATGTTTGGGTTACCTTATTTTGAATGAGAGTTGGATTTAGTTATTATTAGATATTAATACAGGATAACTATGGTAAAAACCCCGGTGATAACACTATATGTAGGATATCAACATAAAACTACACAACAATTTAGAAACACATTGGGGTTATGATTGGGTTAATCAACATTTTCATTATGAAAAATATTGGGGGATTTGAATAGATATTTCTCATGTATGACCTAGGATAAACATAAGGTTTCAGAGATAAAAAAAAGTGTCAAGATAAAATCATTTTATGATATATTTTTCATTATTATATAATTTTTCACTATGTTTCATGTCATTCTTACATAGTACCTTTTGGTTTTAGTCGATGATAGAAACCAAAAGGACATATTATAATAATGAATGTAGTGAGAAATTTAATGGTTTTACTCATAACAAAATGAATGATATAGTATGTTGAGTGAATAATATTATTTTTAGTCTCACACTACTATCTCGTTCCAACCATCATAATGAGATTATAAATTATCAATTGAATTAAAATCATATCATTGGTTCATCCCGGAGGTATCATCAGCCTTATTTTTGTGGTTCTACAAATCTATTAGTGATTTATTGGTATATTGGTACCACTATGTAAATATTTTATGTTTTTTATATCTCAAAACATGAAAAAATTATTATAAACACATATTTTGGAAAGGTAAATAGATTAATGAAGATGTTTTATTATTAATATTAGGAAATATGAAGGAATTGATTCCCAATAAATGAATGAGAGTAAAATAATATCATCTTGTAAGTAAATACCAAATTATATGTGTTCAATGTATAGAATGGGTTCTTCTATATTAAGGATAATGATAATGGATCAATTTTTATCAATGAGTTATATTTAAAATTAATTTCATGGAATATATCTAGTGTAATTATTATTCCTGAAAAACATTGATCAATTATTTGATGGCACAAAACCAATTCATTGATAATAATATTATATAAGTTAATTTAGTAGCTATGAAGAAATTATACAATGTTCTCCTGATATTGAAAATAATATTATATATTTGATTCATTTAGATAATTATGATAGGAAAGTAATGATGGATTCTAATGATAAATAAAATAAATCGTATGGTGGAGTGAAATTATAGTCATATAGATGCCCAAAATGTGGGAAGAAACATCAATGGAATTGTATAAATTCAAATAGGAGGTTATTTAAACTCTAAATGGTTGTTCGTAAATGTCATTAATTTTGTAATACAATGATTTTTGGAGTTCATAAAATAGAGGAAAGGAAGATTCCATCTAGTTCAGTACCCACACTCCAATGCTTAAAGTGAAATGTTTATGGGTTTTATGTTAACCAATGCATGAATCAGACGGTTTTTTATGAATATTGGCATACAAAAGTTTTAATAACATATAAAAAGTGAAATATATTATGCTAAAAAAACAACAGGGGGATATGAGAATTAAGTGGTTAATGGTTAACTTATCACAACTCTAAAAAGTTAATGTGATACTTGAGTGTGGATATATCAACAATTTTTAATATAAGTAATTTGTTGTGGGTATCATATTACCACATTGAAGATAAAAATTCGAGTTAGAAATGAAAAATCCAAGTGTTTCCATGATTTCATCTCATGTTTATTTTTCTCTCTTATTGATGCTTGTCGGAATATACATCCCACATGTCATTTTATTTTCCTTCATGTCGGAATTTCATACATTTAAGGAATGGAATGAAAATGTTTATATTGATCCCATATCATTTCTCAATGAATGTATATCACAATTCAAATTCATAATAAAACTATGGTTGTTTATTTCTTTGAGGGTGAATAATAACATCTAATAGAAATTAATTCTATGTTATGGACCTTCATTAATCACCAAAAAGTTTGTTATCTATGAAGGATAAACAGATATTAAAAATTAAGGATGTCCTTATTGTAAGGTAATTGTTTGATGTATTTACAGAGGACTTACATAGTTTTTATTCAAAATATTTTAAAATACCACATACCTATTGCTACACTGATATCAATGAATTCATAGAGAATGTCCCGAATGGAGTTTCTAAAATTTAATACGTTACTCTAGATGAATATTCATAAAGGATTCATATTACCAATAGTATAACATTTCGGTGAAATTATACATTTTATTTTGAAAAAAATTGATGGATCCATACATTATTTAATTTATTATTGGGGACATAAAAATATCACTATCAATAAATTTCATCCTTTTGCACAAATTGAAAATTTTATTGATCAATTACAAAGATATAAATTACTTTTTATGATTGAACATAAAATTATATATAATCAATATTCAGTTACGATTTTGGATGTACTTAATATATCCTTCCATTATATGTATGGTAATTATTAATTAGTTTTGATTCCATTTGGATTTTATAGATCTTGTTTTCAAAAAAAATGTAATTCTTAGTAGTGGCCTTTTCGAACCCTCCACACCTAGGAACCCATCTACTAATGAAGAGGCCACTCAGAGATTCCTCATCCGAAAAAAAACCGTTTCCAACAGAGTTGACAAAGAGTTCCATGGGGTAACACCTCGCTCAACAATGGTTCGACACATAAATCTGGTAGCTACTTGAAGATCACCCTTGTACCCACATCGTGAGATACTGGGTGACCCAGCAAGAGGATTAGTATGGGGGAGGTGAAAATTCCACAATGATCAGGCTCCTAGGAATCAAACCCTATACCTCACTGTTCATCATTGTTATGGCCCTCAACCACCTATGATTGGGCCACCACTGAAGTATCATTCTGGTTCTTTATCTATCTTAATAGAGTTATGTAATTTTATTTATAGTTACCATTATCATTTACTGGTTTTCATTATATATGATATTTTTAAATATTCAAAGTGAAATGAAGAAAACAATGGTCATTGGATAATTGTGTTGAAGAACCTGAGGATAGAGAAGTTTTATGTCACATTTTTCATGTGTGAATTTTGGATTTATAAATATTCATCCAAGGGTCATATAATCTAATGTCTGGGTTTATCGGTCTAACAATCAAATGCAGAAGTAATTGAAAAATGGTCGTGAACAAAAATAGTAATGGGAATCCATATTTTTCTTTGGTTATGTGTATACTATGTATATTATATGAGATATGTCTAATGACTATCTAATCCAATATCTATGTTTAATCTAAAGGGGGTGATTTTCTTATGTGCGGATATCTTTGAAAGGAATTTTGTAGATATGAAGATATGGTTCTTTAGTGTAACTATGCTCAAACTACATTGTAGTGGAGAAGGGATGGTGATCTTTAGTATATGCCCCGGCCTTAAACCTCACTTAATATTGAATTAAATGAATAAATCACATTGATGGTCTTTTCAGGTTTATAGTTTTAGAGAATTAGAACTTAACCATTACATCTCAAAATATTACAAAGTAGACACTTCTACTAAGATTCCATGGAATCAAATACTCTTAAAAAGAAACATGTCTAGTTCCATGTTTTATATATCATGACTTTCCCTTGATCCCATCCTTGACCCTATTCCTCATTAAGTCCTGTGAAAAACATTTCAAAAAAACTTGGGGTGAAAATAAAAAGCTCAGCAAGGGATACACAAAGAATGAAAACTGTTAGTTTTTCAAAGCAACAAGTAAACCATGTATACTTTATCAAAGTAATACCTTTCACCTTTAGGAAGTAGTAAAAACTCTTCACTGAATAAAATATCATTACTTACCCTTTTGTAACCAAAAGATTACCATAAAACCCATGTAAAGAACACATAACATATAAAGGTAACTTGGGACATAAACATACTTAAATGGAATAACCATACGGTTGACTTCCACACATAATTAATGGAATAGACATACGGACGACTTGCATACCCAATGCATTGGAGGTTATAACATAACCACCCATCCTGGTATTCACGACACCACCCGTCATATGGTTTATCACGTAACCACCCGTCAAATTTCCAAGTGCCAATATAAAATCATAAAACATAAATCAAATATAATGGAAAAAAAACATTTCCACACTTTGATCACAATATATCACATAAATATATTGACATAACAAATCCATTATAAAAACCATTTTCAATACCAAAATACATAAAAGATTATATGGTATTTATTTCATTTAAAAAAATTACAGCTTGTTGAGGAAGCCAAAGACCAAATAATACTGACGGCGGTGGAGAAGTCGTTGTCGCCGCATACGTACGACAAAAACACTCCTTTTAGTCATTTACTAAAATGATTTGTATAAAAATATTCCTTTTGAGTAAATTTAAAAGTCAAATGGGTTTATACACCGTATTAAAGAAAGTGGTGTATAAAACAAAAATATGCCTCAATTAAAGGAGATTGAGACGAAGTCCCTTACCTCGGGTCCGACTTGACTCGATCGTTATTTAACATCCTGAATAATAAAATTGTGTTAATTTCTACATGCTTAAGAACCTTTTTCAAAGTTCATTATTACTTTTATATCACTTATTACCATGTTATAAACATTATGTAATCATTTAAGTTAATAATGTTTGTTTTGTCGATATTTGGTTCTTAAGTCAAAAGTGGACTTCTTACAATTACATGTTGTTCATGTGGTCAAAGGTTCTTTATATTCAGAATGATATTCATGATTTGGATATCATATATATCATATATATCCATCATATAAATGTATTTATAATATTAAATAATCATTTAGAGGTAAGAAATGGAATGCACCGTTCATGGAGACGGTAAGCCGTACGTATGCATGAACGCTACTTTCATTTATTTGTCATATTAATGGAATTAAAACTAAATGAGAGGTATGTATATTTTAATTCCAGAATTATATTAATAATTTATATGTAACATACATCATATATAATAACCTTAAATCCATCCTTTATAGGTCCCACATATGGCATTAACGAATCAAATCACTTTGAGGGGCGGTAGTCCGCACTTCCTAAAATGAAGATATCGCGTATACCCATAATGGAAGCCATGAAGGTGTTTCATAAATGAAAAATACAGAAGCTTAAGGAAGACATAAACATATTATATATCATATATAAATATAGTGACATCTTAATGGCCACCTTTGAAGGTGTTGGAAGAATATTGAACAATCATCGTTTTGTGAGGCAAAAATTCGCCATTCACAGAAATAGTATGTTCTTTAACCATTAGATGTAGGTGTGTGTAAGTGTATCTCTAAATATTCTTATAACAACATCCTAGTATATTTAATATACTTGAATTGTTACAAAAGAAATGAATAAAAAGAGTTTAGGGGGTTGGAGAAGCAAAATAAAACAAAAGGACACAAGTGAAGACATTACCTTAAAATCGTGTAACTCTCTTAGATTTGAGCTCAAAGGCTTCCTTGGGAAGAATTCTTCCCAAAGTGAGGCTTCTAAGAGTTATATAGGGATTTGGAAAGAAAATATGGGCAGGGTTTGGCCGAGCCAAAGGAATTGGATGTGTGGGTAAGGTGGTAGAGGTGGGGGCCTTTTATAAGAGGAGAGGAGGGACACTCTTCGAAAGTAAAGAAATGTTAATTTATTTTAAAATGATTTTCGGATTTAAAAGGTCCCACATTAACATAATTAGAGGATAAGGTTATAAGGGTTCTAAATCCACCCATATAATAGATTTTTGACAAGTGTAGGTCTTAGATTTTATATTATATTTTCATTTTATTTAAATCGTTAAATAGTGAGATAATCGTTGTATCATCATGGTGACATAAATAATTTAATTTATATAATGTCTAAAAATTATAAAAAAACTATCATGATTTACGAAAGAATTTTAGATTTCTAGTGAATATTTATAGTCAAAATTCTGACTTGTATAACCCCATTTAAAAATTGTTTTCATAAAACAACTCATGTTTGTGACATTTTTACTTTAACATTAAATAAAAAGATATTAATGTTATTTTCCTTCCAAAGTGGCTCCATGGGGTCCCCATATTGACCCATGGATTTTCGTGGTCGGCCATGACATATCCAATAAGTGTTGGACATGTTTTTATGTCATTCCATATTATCAAAACATTATTTTTACCTTAAACTACACTAATTACCTCTAATCACGATTAATAAACCTAAAAGTTACTATTCACCAAAAAATTATTTTTATCCCATTGAACCACATTTTACTTCCTAATTACAACCATGTATCTTGGATTTTTTTATATTCAAAACAAAAAGGAGGTAAAATTTCATTTAAACAAAAAATTAGTATTTTAAGTACCACTTAGTGGTTTCACTATTCATCAGCAATTGAAGTTTTTCAGAAAATTACCAAAACTTCACCCTAAGGTATATTTGATATTCCGAATTCAAAAATGATGTCTATTTTACAAAATTCAAAACATATAAGTTTCATTAATTAATTTAATAATTAATTACCGCTGTCAGAGCAAATAGTGTGTTTTCATGAAACAATAAGTATCAAAAGATTGACACTAGTTTAAGTCCGATTTCAAAGAGAAATTAATTCCAATGACCACTATTGGATTTAAGGGTAAAAATATATTCTAATTTCACTTTAAAACCAATTAAAAAGATAATATAATCATATAAATATATTATATTAAGAAGAGGTTTTGAATTAAAATACAACATTTTACACTATTCCTTAAAAAATGAACTTTATCGGAAAAATACCAAAAATTTACAGAAAGTAAATTTTGATTTCCCGATTATAAAGAAGAGTTTTGTTTGGTCCAATAGAATTTATAAGAGTGGACAAAACTATATTTAATGATGGTTCGCCATCAAAAGGCGATATGTGAACCTTTAGTGAAAATTAGGGTATATATGCCTAAAATTTAATTCTTTCCATATTTTATGCCTTTATATTTTATTAGATAAATTTAAAAACATTTAAAAAACATATATAATAATATTTTAGTTATTTCTATCCATTCTCGCCAATACAACGACTATGTGTTAACTACCATTTAAAATAATATTATTTTATTACTAGTGTGTAATGTAAGATTTCAATGAAACTCTTTGTTGCGTATCAGGTACGCTATCGAACATAGCAGCCCCTTGAAAGTAAAATTAATATATAATTCGTAAATATTAATAAATATGAAAATTTATAATTCTTTATTTACCTGGGATGTTACATCCTTCCCCCCTTTTGGGAATTGCATCCTCGCAATTTTATTAATTTATCAAAATAAGTGGGGGTATTTATCCCTCAAAGCATTTTCAGTTTTTCACGTTGCCTCTTCAACCATATGGTTTTTCAACAAAACCTTTACCTGGTGAGCCACCTTATTACATAACACTTTCTCCCTGTGGTCAAGAATCTGGACTGGCTATTCTTCATAAGATAGGTTCTCTTCCAACTGAACTACCTCTGGACTCAAAACATGAGATGGATCTGGCTTATACCTTCTCAACATCGAAACATGAAAAACATTGTGTACCTGAGATAAACTCAGAGGTAATGAAACTCGGTATGCAACTGATCCAACTCTCTCTAGAATTTCATATGGTCCAATGAACCTTGGAATCATCTTTCCTTTCTTACCAAATCGCATCAAACATTTCCATGGAGAAACCATGAGAAAAACATGATCACATACCTCGAAAGATAGATCCTTCCTCTGGTTATCCGCATAACTTTTCTGTCTGCTCTGAGCTGTTCTCATGTGTTTCTGAATCAACTGAACTTTTTCTACCATCTCTTCTAACAATTATGGTCCTATCAGCTTCCTTCCACCCACTTCATCTCAAAAAGCTGGAGATCGACACCACTTCGCATATAATGGCTCAAATGGTGCCATCTGTATACTGGAATAAAAAATGTTATTATAAGGAAGCTCAACAAAAGAATGATTTTGGTCCCAACATTCCTGATAATCTATAGAGAAAGATCGTAGAATATCGTCCAATGTCTGAATCATTCGTTCTGACTGCCCATCTGATTGAGGATGAAAAGCTGTACTAAAATTTAATTCAGTACCCAACGACTTCTGAAGGCCTTTCCAAAAGTTATAAATGAACCTGGGATCACGGTCAGATACAATGGAGAGAGGAAATCCATGTAACCTGACTATCTCTTTAAGATACAAAAGGGAAAGTTGATTTAGGGAAAAATTATCTCGTATGGCAAGGAAATGAGCAGATTTAGTCAAGCGATTAGCAATAACCCAGATTTCATTATTACCTCGAGGTGTCTTCAGCAATCCCACAACGAAGTCCATGGATATATTCTCCCATTTCCACTCTAGCACTGGTAATGGCTGAAGCATCCCTTTCGGTAAATGTCACTCTGCTTTAACCTGTTGACATGTCAAACACATTACAGTAAAATCAGCAATATGTCTTTTCATTCCATCCCACCAGTAATACTCTCACAGATCCGTATACATCATAGTACTACCAGGATGAACTGAAAATGGGGAACTATGTGCCTCACATAACAACTCATTATTCAACTGTGAATCACCAGGGACACACAATCTCTTCCCAAATCTCAAAACACAATCATTATCAATGATGAATTCAGGAAACTTGCTTTTTTGAACTAGCTCTACCTTTTTTTGCAACTCACTGTCTTCCCTTTGTTCTTGCTTAATTATTTCTGATAGGGATGATCTCACTGATACCTGAAACAAAACAGAAAAACATCATGCACCAACAACATCTATGCCAATGTTCATCAAATCCTTAACCAAAGGATCATGTTCCAAACGCAACATTTTTAATGAAGCATTACATTTTCGACTCAAAGCATCATCCACTTTATTTGCTTTTCCAGGATGGTAATGAATTGTACAATCATAATCCTTGATTAATTCCATCCATCCCCTCTGTCTCATGTTCAATTATTTCTGAGTGAATATATAATTTAATCTTTTTTGATCAGTATATATTTCACACATTACTCCATACAAATGATGCCTCCAAATTTTTAGAGCAAAAACAATAGCAGCTAATTCCAAGTCATGTGTAGGGTAATTTAACTCATGAGTTTTCAACTGACGTGAAGCATATGCAATTACCTGATCATTCTGCATAAGGACACAACCAAGTCCCTTCAACGAAGCATCACTGTATATAAAAAACTCACCATTCCTGGAAGGTAGTACCGAAATTGGAGCATTCACCAATCTTCTTTTCAGCTCCTGAAAACAATCATCACATTCTTTTTTCCAGATAAACTTAACACCCTTCCGAGTTAGCTTAGTCATTTGACTAGATAACCGTGAAAATTTTATAACAAACCTTTGGTAATAGCCTGCTAAACCAAGGAATCTATGAATCTCAGTTACATTTGTGGGTCTTTTCCATTCTTCCACAACCTTTTCTTTTGCAGGATCAACAATTATCCCATCTTTAGAAACAATGTGACCAAGGAAAGAAATTTGTTGTAACCAAAAATCACACGTGCTGAATTTTCCATACAGTTTCTTTTCTATTAAGATTTTCAAGATAATCCTTAAATGACATTCATGCTCCTCTTTAATTTTAGAAAACACCAAAATATCATCAATAAAAACAACCAAAAATTTTCACCTGAGTCAACTGAGTCATCATAGCAGTAAACTACTCAATTCTGATTCCGACCATCTCTGGTTGTTGATTCAGAAAGTCATTCTACTCTGTATGCCTTCCCAGAAAAGTTGTTATGTTTCATTTATGAAAAATAATTCTTAACACAGACATATCTTAGTAGAAGAAACATTGTAATCTTTAAATTCTATATCATTTCAATTTGACCATAAAAAATATTTTTGAATAATAATTTAATAGAATTATAACTCCTAAAGTTATCTAAACTGACCTTTGATACCAACTATAAGGCCCCAACCATAAACCTTACTTAATATTGAATTAAATGAATAATTCACATTGAGGATCATTTCAGGTTTAGAGTTTTAGAGAATTAGAACATAAATATTACATCTCACAAGATTACAAAGTAGACAGTTCTACTAAGTTTCCATAGAATAAAAAACTCTTTAAAAGAAACATGTCTAGTTCCATGTTTTATATTGCATGAATTTCCCTTGATCCCATCCTTGACCCTATTCCACATTAATTCATTTGAAAAACATTTCAAAAAAAACATGGGGTGAGAATAAAAAGCTCCGCAAGGGATACACAAAGAATAAAAACTGTTAGTTATTAAAAGCAATAAGTAAACCATGTATACTTTATCAAAGTAATACCTTTCACCTTTAGGAAGTAGTAACAACTATTCACTGAATAAAAAATCATTAGTTACTATTTTGAAACCAAAAGATTACCATAAAACCCATATAAAGAACACATAACATATAAAGGTATCTTTTGTTATAAACATACTTAAATGGAATAACCATACGGTCAAATTCCACACATACTTAATGGAATAGCCATACGGCTGACTTCCATACCCAATACATTGGAGGTTATAATGTAACCACCCATCCTGGAATTCACGGCACCACCCGTCATATGTTTTATCACGTAACCACCCGTCAAATGTCTACGTACCAATATAAAATCATAAAATCTAAAACAAATATAATGGAAAGAAAAAATTTCCACACTTTGATAACAATATATCACATAAATATATTGACATTAAAATCCATTATAAAAACCATTTTCAATACGAAAATACATTAACTAGTATATGGTATTTATTTCATTTAAAAAACATTACAGCTTGTTGAGGAAGCCAAAGACCAAATAATAATTGCGGCGATGGAGAAGTCGTTGTCGCTGCATACGTACGAAAAAAACATTCCCTTTTGTTGTTTAGTAAAACAAATTGTATAAAAATATTTCTTTTGAATAAATGTAAAATTAAAAGGGGTTTATACACATTATTAATGAAAGTGGTGTATAAAACAAAAATATGCCTCAATTAAAGGAGATTGAGACGAAGTCCCTTACCTCGGGTCCAACTTGACTCGATCGTTCTTTAACATCCTGAATAATAAACTTGAGTTAATTTCTACTTTCTTAAAAACCTTTTTCTAGTTCATTATTACTTTTATATCACTTATTACCATATTATAAACATTATGTAATCATTTAAGTTATCAATGTTTGTTTTGTCGATATTTGGTTCTTAAGTCAAAAGTGGACTTCTTACAATTACATTTTGTTCATGTGGTCAGAGGTTCATTATATTCAGAATGATATTCATTATTTGGATATAATATATATCCATCATATACATGTATTTATAATATTACATAATCATTTAGAGGTAATAAATGAAATGCACCGTTCATGGAGACGGTAAGCCGTACGTACGCATGAACACTACTTTCATTTCTTTGTCATATTAATGGAATTAAAACTAAATGAGAGGTATGCATATTTTAATTCCATAATTATATTAATCATTTATATGTAAAATACATCATATATAATAACTTTAAATCCATCCTTTATACGTCCCACATATGGCATTAACGAATCAAATCACTTTGAGGGGGTGGTAGTCCGCACTTCCAAAAATGAAGATATCGTGTATACCCATAATGGAAGCCATGAAGGTGTTCCATAAATGAAAAATACAGAAGCTTAAGGAAGACATAAACATATTATATATCATATATAAATATAGTGACATCTTAATGTCCACCTTTTAAGGTGTTGGATGAATATTGAACAATCATTGTTTCGTGAGGCGGAAATTCGCCATCCACGGAAACAGTATGTTCTTTAACCATTAGATGTAGGTGTGTGTAAGTGTAGATCTAAATATTCTTATAAAAACATCCTAGAATATTGGATATACTTTATTTGTTACAAAATAAATTAATAAAAAGAGTTTATTGGGTTGGAGAAGAAAAATAAAACAAAAGGACACAAGTGAAGACATTACCTTAAAATCGGGTAACTCTCTTAGATTTGAGCTCAAATGCATCCTTGGGAAGACTTATGCCCAAACCGAGGCTTCTAAAAGTTATAGAGGGATGTGTAGAGACAAAATAGTCATGTGTTGGCCGAGCCAAAGGCTTTGGAAGTGTGGGTAAGGTGGTAGAGGTGGGGGCCTTTTATAAGAGGAGAGGAGGGGAACTCTTGGAATGTAAAGAAATGTTACTTTATTTTAAAATGAGTTTTAAATTTAAAAGGACCCAAATTGATATAATTCTAGTTTAAGTTTATAAGGGTTCTAAATCCACCCATACAATAGGTTTTTGACAAGTTTAGGTCTTAGATTTTACATTATATTTTCATTTTATTTAAATCGTTAAATAATGAGGTAATCGCTGCAACATCATGGTTCCATAAATAAATTAATTTATATAATGTCTAAAAATTATAAAAAAAATATCATGATGTAGGAAATCTTTTTAGATTTCTAATTAATATTTATAGAAAAAAATATGACTTGTATAACCCCATTTAAAAATTGTTTTTGTAAAACAACTCATGTTTGTGACATTTTTACTTTAACATTAAATAAAAAGATATTAATGTTATTTTCTTTACAAAGTGGATCCATGGGGTCCCCAAGTTGACCCATGGATTTTCATGGTCGGCCATGACATATCCAATAAGGGTAGGACATGTTTCCAGGTCATTCCATATTATTAAAACATTATTTTTACCTTAAACTACACTAATTACCTCTAATCGCAATTAACAAACCTAATAGTTACTATTCACCAAAAAATTATTTTAATCCCATTGAAACACATTTTACTTCCTAATGACAACCATGTATGTTGGATTTTTTGATATTCAAAAAAAGTTGGTAAAATTTCATTTAAACAAAAAATTAGTTTTTTAAGTACCACTTAGTGGTTTCACTATTCATAAAAAATTGCAGTTTTTCATAAAAATAACAAAACTTCAACCTAAGAAATATTTGATATTCTGAATTCAAAAATGATGTATATTTTACAAAATTTAAAACATATAAGTTTCATTAATTAATTTAATATTTAATTTCCGATGTCAGAGCAAATAGCGTGTTTTTATGAAACAATAAGTATCAAAAGATTGACACTGGTTTAAGTCCGATTTCAAAGTGAAATTAATTCCAATGAAAACTATTGGATTTAATGGTAAAAATATATTCTAATTTCACATTAAAAACATTTAAAAAGATAATTAATCATATAAATAAATTAGATTAAAAAGAGTTTTTGAATTAAAATACAACATTTTACACTATTCATTATAAAATGAACTTTATCGGAAAAAGACCAAAAATTTACACAAAGTAAATTTTGATGCCTCGATTATAAAGAAGAGTATTATTTGGTCCAATATAATTTAAAATAGTGAACAAAACTATATTTAATGACGGTTCTCCATCAAAAGGCGATAAGTGAACCTTTAGTGAAAATTAGTGTATATATGCCTAAAATTGAATTCTTTCCGTATTTTAAGCCTTTATATTTTATTAGATAAATGTAGACACATTTAAAAACATATATAATCATATTTTAGTTATTTCTATCCATTCCCACCAATACAACGGCTATGTGTTAACTACCATTTAAAATAATATTATTTTATTACTAGTGTGCAACGTAAGATTTCAATGAAACTCTTTGTTGCGTATCGGGTATGCTATCAAACATAGAAACCCCTTTAAAGTAAAATTAACATTTAATTCATAAATATTAATAAATATGAATATTTATTATTCTTTATTTACCTGGGATGTTACA
This sequence comes from Viscum album, assembly GCA_963277665.1. Taxonomy (NCBI): domain Eukaryota; kingdom Viridiplantae; phylum Streptophyta; class Magnoliopsida; order Santalales; family Viscaceae; genus Viscum; species Viscum album. Next base: position 1,851,988,607 of record OY728148.1, on the reverse strand, counting down.
TATATTCATGCATTAATGATTTTATTGGGATGTGTCTTAATGCATAATGATCTTTTTTTAGTATATTCTTTTTTCCAATTGAAAATAAATTTGAAAAACTAAATTCCTCATGATTTGGATATGGTAGTGGTAAATTTTTCCTTGAAGATACAAGGTAATTTAATTTATAATAAAAGGTGTGACATATATACAGATCATAAAAGTTATATATATATATATATATATTCACACAAAAATAATTGAATGTTATCCAAAGAATATTGTTATAGATTATAAATGACTATTAATGCTCAACAAATTACCACCATAGGTAGGAAAAAAGGTGGATAATGCTATGAGTTAGAAGGAATATTCTAGTTTATCATTGATTAGGATTCAAATATATCTAATTTTTGTGTTTTTCATAATAATGAACACAAAATCCTAAAGATGGCAGATTGAACCTATATTTTTAGATGAATTTTCAAGCATATATCAATGTGAAGATAAAAGGGGCATAGAAATTGGATTTCTAACTACATTGGAATGTGATAAATGTTCCAAAATTTAAACATGATTATAATGGAATTTTATGCTTCAGTAACCATGTTTTTGCACATTCAATATAATTTTTAAGAAAGAGATATTGGATAAAGATTATAGTTCAACATTAACTAATAATCCTATTAATATGATGTTTGAAAGATATTTGTTAGAACATTTAATATGGGACAACATAAAAAGTAGATATTTCAGAGTATCTATCTCATTTATTCAAATTTTAGTATGTTAATGATGATAGAAAAATTTCCAATGGAATATTACAACCATTACTCATACCTGGATAGAAATGGGAAAACATTTCAATGGATTTCACTTTTGGACTCCACAAAAAAATCTAATATTCGTAGTAATATTTATGTTATAGTAGGAAACCATATGAATTTTGAATAGTTAAATTCCATCAGAGAGAATATCTCTCCTGATAAAATTTCATATATATACATTAAGGATGTAGTGAGTTTTCACGGAGCACCACTCTCAATTGTTTCTAGCAAGATCACAATATTACATTGATGTTGTAGAATGTCTTCTACATGAATTGGGTATTGATTTTTGATTCAGTAATAATTATATTCCTAATATTGATAGTCAATCTATGAGGATCATTAAAACCATTGAAGATATGTTTATATCATTTTATATGGATTTTAATTGTGATTAGGATCAACATATATCTTTAGTCAAAATATAATACAAAAATTTAAATAAATCCATAATTAATATGGATCCATTTGGTTCCCTTGATGGAAGGAAGTGCATAATATAAATTTATTTAGATGATGTTATATAAATAAATATATTTAGAACAGTGAAGTCTATGGAGTGGTTTGAGAGTATTATATCCATTCAACAGAAATAAGGGTAATATAGAGTCGATAGAAATTTAATATTGTCTATGATAAGTGAGATTTAATATTCAATTTTTTTGAGAATGTATTAATACGAATAAATAATTGTGAATATGATTTGATATTTGTAATTAATTGAATTATAACACATAGATACATTTTTCCATTTAAAATTATCCATCATGATTATGATAGTTTCTTATCGCACGATTCTTCCATGGAATCTTCTCCAAATTCATGTGTATTCCTTGTAACCCTCCTAAGGAAGTATATACCATAAACATCATGTTTATTAAAATTATTGTTTTTACCAATTGAAAGAGATCTATCTTATGATGAATGACTGATAGAGAAATTGGATTGTAGGGATGATGTTTTACGAAAGAATACCACTCACCTAGTTAATTTTTGGTGAAGAAAAACAATAAAAATGAATAATTTTCATGGGAACATGAGGATGTGACGAAGTATAAGTGTCCTAATGTTTTTTAGTAGAGTGATGGAATTTCATGGTTTAAATATTATCAGTGGGAATAATATAACACCTCGAGTTTTTAGGTAACATCCCTAACTTGGAAATTACTAAACTTATTCTTCATGTTGTGTGGTTCTATAACATTAAGTATTCCTCCCCATATGGAAATGGTTTTAGACTAGTAGCGAGGGTCCAAATAGTAAATTGTGGAAAATATAACCCCTTTTACCAGAGTAATCCACAACAGAAGATAAAAGAATATTAGAATAATAACCAATAATAACAGAGAACACCTATACAACCATTCCCCAAATGGGTACAACCATGTCTAACCTTAAATATTTCATGACACGCTACAAGTGAAAAAATGAAAAAACCCAAAATGTAAACTACTGAGAAATCCTTAAAATGTCCCAGACACCATGTATGGGTCCTCCTCCAGGTATACCCATTCCATCCTGATAGCTTAGCATGGGCCTTTTTGATTATCATGACTTGAAAACATGATGTATTCTTGTGTAACCATTGACGGCCCAAGTAGGGTGTCAGGACAACATAGTAGGCTACCAACAATGGTGACTACAAAATAACCGTTATAAAAAATTGTTTGAAAAAGGGAAATGAATAATAAGTGTCCAAGAAAAGATTAAGTACACCTAGACATTTTAGGACCATTACCAACATTTTTTACCATTGCCATATCATAGAATTTCATCCTATTTCATATTACATACCATTTCCTACACATTTAACATGGGTTCATCGAGAACAATGAGTTACACATGATTTATGTACCGAATCACATGCATGAGGAAAACACATTATCATCCTATCGCAATAGGACTGAAATACTCATGTAATCCAAATCATCATCATGAATCCTTAGTTCAGGTAGATTCAACCATTAGGGGAATAGATCATCATTACTCTACCATAACGTGTGCATTAGGGGTCGATATTAGAGCATCAGTCTAACTCGACCCATGGGCGTAGAACCTTTTTGTCAATACCCTACACTACCTAGCCATTCCCACATGCTATACATATGTATATACATCAACCATTCACATAACATCACAACCATTTCACGAGGAAGACATAAATCATAACATTAACATGAGAGTTAATACCATTCTTTAACCCATTAACACATTTACCACATTTCACATCATTTATCCATTTATCCCCATTCCCATTTATTATGCTCATCTCACTAAGAATTCATTCATTGTTCCTATCTCACAAGGATTTGTTGAATATGTGTAACTCACTAGGATTAATTACCTAGCTTGTAATCCATTTTATTATGGTCATTAATCCTTTCCTTGTTATCAAAATATCCATTGGGTTATTACAAAGACTGGTTGCATCACCTTGCTTCTACTTCAATAAAATCAAACACATCCACATGTATATCAAGTCTCTACATAACTACACAAAAATATCATTGGTTCATTACAATTGCCTAGGTCCGATAGAGTTGGCACACCCTATGTGTGGCCATAGATTAGTCTCATCAACCTTGATGCATTCCATGGGGATCACGAGGGATTCAATTTCCCTTATTAATAACCAATTTAAATAAACAAACCAAGGGTGATCAAAACATACCAATAGACGCCAAAGAACAAAACTACACATGCACAAGTCCACAAAAAAACCATGGAATATAACTTATGGACCACCTACCTCTATTCCATTGGTGAATAAACACTTAATTGAGAACTGCAATTCCACTTCAACCAACCCCTCAAGTGTAAAACTATATCTCACCCAAACTGTTTGGTTTTAGAGCTTGGAAAAGAGAGGAGATGATTATACAAAACCAAAAATCAATAGATAAGAAATAGTGGGATTAGACATACCCATAGCATTGATCCACAACCAAATACACCAAAAATGCCAAAGAGATGAGGGTTATTGATCTCTTGGAGCACTTGTGAGATTTGATTCTTTCATAGGTTGAATAGTTGAAGAATGGATGGAAATCCCGTGCAGGGTATTAAAATCCCAGAATGAAAAATTGTAATTTTTTAAAGGATTCTTGGATGCACAGCTTACCCACACGGTTATCCAAACCATCTGCAAACCGTGCGAAGGCCACTATCCCAAAACCCAACTTTTACATGGTTTCCTGGGTTGTCCTCAAATTTAGCACTAATCATGCATAGACCGTGCGACCTATATAGAAAACCCCTTTTTCTCCATTTTCATGTCTTCAATCCTCGAAACACCCCTACCCTCTATATGGTTTTCGTTAAGAACATAATTAATCAAAATAATGGATTAAAACAAAACCATAAAATATAACATAAATTTCCAAAAGTCAAGATCTTACAACCTTCCCACCTTATAATGGCTCATTTTAGAGATGAGCTCCCAAGCTTCATTGTACTTCCAAATAAAATAGATCAGGCCACTGAGCCTGCATATCTGATTCCCGCTCCCAAGATTCTTCTAGAACATTCTCATGCTTCTATATTACTCGCACTCATGGAACAACTTTACCCCAATAGACAATCTTACTACGATCCCTGAAACGAATAAGATTCTCCTCAAAGGGAACATTAGTCTCAAGATCAAAATTCCCAAAATCCACCAAATGAGTTAGGTTTGGGTGATACCACCAAATCCATGGAACAAGAACAACAACATTCTACATTCTATAACATTACAGAAGATCCAATCGGTACACCACCTTCCCGATCTTCTCCGCAATCTAAAACGGCCCCACATACCAGGGCATCAACTGGCCCTGCTTCTAAATCTATTGGTGACCCAGCCTTGGGAACTCCCAATGGAACACACTATCACCCTCCTTGAACTGAAGAGTTCTACCACTCTTATATGCATACGACCTATGCGTACATCGATCCATTCCCATACACTTTTGAATCAACTATAATTTATCCAAAGTCTCCTACATTAGTCTTGGTCCGAATAGCTTAGATTCACTGGCCACCTACCAACATAGTGGAGATCTACGCAACAACATATAGATAACCCAAAATGGTGCCATATGAACCATTTCCTAAAAACTATTGTTGTGGTATAATTCAATAAAAGATAGGTAATTCTTATAGGAACCACCAAAATCCAATGAAAAATCCCTCAACTTGTTTCCCAACACTTGGATTGTACGCTCTGAATGTATGTCTGTATATGGATGGAAAGTTTTACTCAAAAGAACCTGGGTACCTAGTTCCTTCTGTTACCCTTTCCAGAAGCGTAACGTGAAACAAGAATCATGATCTGAAACTATAGTCTGTGGTACACCATTAAACATTACTGTTTTTGTATCATACAAATCACCCAACATGTTATTAGTGTATGTCTCCCGAATCAGCGTGAAATGATCCTCTTTCATTATATAATCCACAACTACATAGAATTTATCATTCTTCAGAGGTATCCTCAGAAGAATCATTGAAAAATACATCTTCACATCATCCCACTTCCATTCTAGAATGAGAAATGGATTTAAAAAACCACCTAGGCATTGATACTCTACCTTCACCTACTAACAAGTACGATGTCATTCAATAAAGTCTGCAATATTTATTTTCATTCATGGTCACAAAAGTTGACTACAGTGATCACCATATATCATTGTCAAACTAGGAATCCTTGCCCATTTCAATGCAATAAAATCACATATAAACTCTTCCCAGATGCATACTCAAACAACCACATGAACCTGAGCACAAAAAACCCCATCATGGCTGACTGTCCAACCAGAAGGTGGATCCCCACCTTTAAGTCATTCATTCATGGAAAAAAATCAAGATTTTCATGCTAAATTTATCTAACTCAACTCAAAATGATTGACACAATCTCTATAGATGAATGAGTTTATGGACCGTTTTACTCCCGCTCCTCCAGGTGTATCTTGGCAAACAAATCCATCACCTTCCACTCTGTACTGGATTCATGAAATACTTGGTTATGAGTGTTCCATATTAAAGAATCATCAACATTGTTCCCATTCTACAGTGTATATACCATATCATTGTACAATGACTGAAGATACTAATTCCTTCTTTACTGTCGATGTTTCAAATTCCACTGTGAAAAGATATACTTTATACTCTTGTGATTGGTATACACCATGAACCATTCCACCAACAAGTAGTTCCTCCATATCATTAAGGAAAACACTACTGTATCTATGTCGAGATCGTTATTTGAGTAATTATACTCATGGGGTATTAGTTGACATGACCCATAAGCCACAACCCACTCATCTTGCGTCAACACCACCCCAAGCCCGATATCGGACACATCAAAAAATACGATATACATTCTACTTGTCTCAGGTAAGATCATGATTAGTGAGGTTGTAAATCACCTTTTTATCTCTTCAAAGGCATCCTCACAAGCCCATATCACTCTCACCTTATTCCCTTCTTGCTCAAGCCTAAAAGTGGTACTACCAAGTGAGATAAGTCATACATGAACCTCCAGTAATACTCACCCAATACTAGAAAACTCGGAATATCTAAAACACTCTTAGGTTACTCCCTAGACATAATAGCCTGTAATTTTAAGAGATCCACTAAAACACATACCTCCAAGATGATGTGACCCCAAAAATGTGCTTCTCCAATCCAGAAATAACATTTTCACAGATTTGTGTATATATGATTCCCTCTTAGTGTACTCAGAATGATATCTTAATGTTAGACATGATCATAATGAGATTTTGGGAACACCAAGATGTCTTCAATAAAGAAAAAATGACCATGATAAGGATGAAAGGTTCGGTTCCTCAAGGCCCCGAACAAAGCCGATGCATTTTTCCAAATGAAAGGCATCACCACAAACACAATCTTCTTTTACTGACTCTTGATACATTTTCGCTGTAATTTAGAAGGCCTCACCCTCCATGGGTGATAAAAAGATTTCAAATAAATAATAGAAATCACTGATGATCCCCTCCACTCGTCAAATGGGTGATCAATTCTGCGAAGATGGTGCTGATTTTTCACCATCATCTAATTAGGCTTTAAAAATCCACACCAAGAATTAATGACCAGTCATCCTTCTTTGAAAAAATTTACATGATATCCCCAATTTGATTTAATAGGACATATGAACCCTTACACTCCTACTCCTCAAGATGAACCATTAACTGCAAGAGTTCTGCCAGTGCCATTTTGTATGGTGGAAATGAAACTAGCTACACTCATTACTACAACCGTATCACGAACTCAAAATCCCTATTAGATGGATTCCCCATGAAATCCTCAGGAGACACATCATAAAACAAATCCACTACACGAGGGAAGAATGATTTTCTCCACATCAATCATCTAACACAAGGAATGATACATTATCTATAAGGAAACACAGTTGCTGAAAAAATGGACTAGCACGAACTACTCGAACATCGCACTCTCTGCAATGGACATAAACATTTCCCTCAAGTTACCTAAACAACACCTTGTGATGGTAATAGTCTATGTTTCCCTAATACAACACCATATAATCCATTTCCGAAATCATGCCAATTCCCGACATCTTGAGGATGGACGTGTCCCACATGACATGATACCCACCAAATTCCATAAAAAATCCCTTATACTTCTTTATATCATCCTCTATCACCCCCCAACGGAGTGTCAAACAACATAAACCCACGCAGAATCTCTATAGGCAACCCCAATGATACAAAAAACAGAACAAAAATATGTGTGTGTGGCACTAGTGCCAAAAACTTCTCTAGCAATTTTAGAAGCTAAAAGGATCTGACCACAAACAGTCGATGGCCCAGCCTAGCCATCACATGGTGTAGACTAAACTGCATGGACCTGACCTACTTCTCTAATCTATACTCCAAATCATCTTCCCTACACTAAACTACCCATCTGATGTGGGTGATCCGGCCCTGGAGTTCCACATCCACTACCCCTAATAGTATGGACCATGAATCTCCAAATGCATTCTGGATATCAAGAAACATATCCCTTTCCTCCACTTGGAATCTTCTTATCACCAATATTCACACTCATCTAATAAGGGTTCTTGATGAACCTCTACACATCTCATATTCTTCCGCATGTCCGACAATCGATTTTAGGTTAAGGAAACCTTCCACACATGTCCCTGGTCCTGCCACACTAATAGTATAACACCCGATCACCACCCTGATAGCATAAAACTCTCTTCTGACATCCTTGCACAATTCTACCCTGCTGAAAACTCCAAAAAAGATTCTTACATCCCTTAAAAATAGATCCAATTTTCTTCCTAGTTGTCACAATAATCCTACTACCCAAATCTCCATTTAGGTTCCATTATAAGATCAGTGCTTGATCCACTGCCTCTTTAATCCTCGTCAAGAAAAATATATTCACGAGGGACCCGATCTCATGGCTCAGCACAGCATGGAAATGCCTCAAAAAACTATCACATACCCCGCAAACGTTGGAGAAATCCAACACAGGTATGCGATGCGGCCAAAATACTCCATCACCAAAATCAATCCTTGGGTAAGGCTCATGAACTCTACAGCCCGCTCTTGCCTAAAACTCAACTGGTAAAAAAGCTCTAGAAACATTTCCTGGAAATCATTCCACAACATCCCCTCATCCTGCTCAGTTTGAGCTAGGGTGTACCTCCAATTATTTTCATATCCCAACAATATATAAGCTCCCATCATGACTCACATTATGAAAAGAGTCTCCAAATTATCAAGTATCATCTGGGTAGACACTATTCGGAACTCTGGTACCTCTGGACCACCCTCTCTGGTAATGTTTAGAGGGAGCGGTAGTTAAAAATATTAGGTTAGCATAAACATACTGGTGCAACCCACCATGGTTCCTCATATATCATTCGAATAAAATGAGACAAACTCACTCAGAACTTCCCTTCTCTACTTACATTTTCACCACATTCTCTTGATCTTCTACTAGAGGAGTGTTCTCAGCAACATCCTCTTGTTTCCCAAATAGATCCTGACATCATGGTGTAATTTCTCTACATTTCTAAATATATTCTTTAGATCACATTCCATAAAACATTCACTAATTTATAACAAGAAGTATCTCCACCAGCCACAACAACCCACCAATCATGCACCATTCCAACAATCTTTAATATTCTGAAAACATAACCCCAACCATTTAAATCATTGGCCATGGTCATCAAGGGGTAAACAACCATACACCACCACAAGGCTCACACAACATGCTGCAAAAAAGATCTCAATTCATTATAAAACATTAATTACAGATATTTCATTAAATATCACCTCTCACTACTAGAAATTTAAGCCCTAGCCACGGACCTATAGCCACGGTTTTATAGGTCCGTGGATATAGACTGTTAATAGCCATGATTTAATAAAGAATTTGTGGCTAAACTTCTAAACATCAGCATTTCTTTTTTTTTCTTTGGATTTCGTCGGCCTCTCCTCTCCTCCTCCCTCAATCCGCGACAGCCACTCCTCTCCCCGATCCGTTACGGCCTCCCCTGAGCTACACAGATCAGAGTGGTTATCCGCATCTCCCCGTTTAATATTCTTCAAAGAAGGGGCTTCTAGCATTTTTTAGCTTCAATGTAGACAGGAGGCTGCTCGTGGATACATTTTTGGTTTGATGACAACACGGGCTAAACCCTAGCTTCGTCGCTTCTACTAAGGAGGGGCTTAGACACTGCATCAGATCAATATAGGATCCTTGGTGAAGCTCGGTTCACTGTGAAGTCCAAGAAAGGAGGAAATTGTTAGCTTTCCACAGTGCATGCAACTTTTCTAAGGATGCTACACCATCAAAAGTGCTGAATGATTCAATTGATGGATGTCTGAGAGTCTTTTATGTTTGTTTCATGCTGATTCTAGGCACCACTACAGTTGCAATAAGGGGGTGATCTCCACTGCGACTGCCCAAGGGATCATGCCACTATTGCTACCATCAAAGAGGTTGGTTTGAGTTCATGTATTTGATGTTGAGATAATAAAATTCAGGAGCTTTGATCGAAGGGCTATAGGATCATGTTGCCACTTCCCTCGGGTGTGAAGGGACCCAGAGATCGTTCCTCCACTATTTGTTCGTGCGCGCCTCTGCCCATGAAATCCAAACCAATCCTTGACGATCCCCCCTGAACAAGACCTCATACACTGTAGAGATACTCTTGATATGTTGTTGCAGTTCTGGTACCCCACATAGCCGAATTTCATCTCTACATATGGCCACCAGGTTGATCCATCTCCTGATGTAGACATCAATGCCCAGCTTAGCAACCTTCATGTTCAACCCCCTTTACATGTTGCAACATTTCACACGAAGCACTGGCCCTTGAAGACCTGCACCACACCAGCTCAACCTTACCTTGATGTCCATTCCACACACTACTATAGTGCTTTCAAGCCCCCATTTTAGCTATAGATATCCCACCATGCACCATCAGGCCGACTGTAGACCACTTGAACGTACATTGCAGACCCAACATGCTAGATTTCAGACCCACCCCTCGATGTTTCACCTTTGGAGACTTGTTGTAGCTTGTTCACACTCCCAAACCAGCATATGGAGTTTTAGTCTAAACCTACATGATCTATCCCTTTGCAATTTTTCCCAGCTTCGTTTTACACGTAGCACCTTAGTTTGACCTCAGCTAGTGTAGACCCGAAAACCAACCACCATGCACCCCCTAGCCCCTGCTACCGATCTCCCATCAGCCATAACCCTAGAAAATATTTCACTTACCAGACCTTGCAGTTATATTGAGGTTCAACATGAATCATCTTCCAGGCCGGCATCAGCACGAGTCAACTGGAGACCTCTCTCACCATGACCCTCCACTCCGAACCGTCGACCTCTCTCACGAATTCTCTCATGTTGTTCACGGCGGCCCATCAGAAGCAGGAATCCACTAACGCTTCAGCTTGAAATTTCTGTGTACTTTCTGAATCACCCTCCTTCTATTTCCCTCCCACTATAAATACCCCAATACAAGAAAGTTTTACATCATTCACCCCAACACTGGTGAAAGTTGAATTATAAAAAAAGTTCCACAACCTATGAATTTATTAAAAACCAACCCATAGTAGCTTGTTGGTATTCACAAGAATTGAGTTGATGACATGCATCATAGTAGCTAGCTATTATTCATAAGCATCGTTACACGAGTTCATGAATTTTATACCACTCATAAGATTTTATTGTTTAAAATTTTTATAGAATTTCCACTGATCAAAATATGTTTTAGGGATTTCTTTTTTCTCTCTTTTTATGACCACATAAAGTTTACATGAGTGCAATGTAATGGTATTAATTGTGGAAAATGGGTTTGATAATTTAATATCCCTCTTATTTTTAATTAAAATGAATAATATGTTTACCCTTTTTATGTGAATGTAGTTTAATTTACTAATCTTTTTCTTATACATTTATTTTGGAAGATTCTTCTTTATCAATGGCTAAAATGGAAAAGATCTTGTCTAGTAGTGTTGCTTTGTTTATTTTTCTATCTTTTTATAATCTTTTGTATGTTTGTCAGTTACTTTTAGGATGGAGCGAACTACTTAATTATGACATAAGGATCTATTTGGTTCACATGTAATAAATGAAAGAAAAAGAAAGAAAAAAGAATGATGTATGAATTCATGCATTTTATTCCAATTTTTAGTAGGAAGTGGGGGTTTACCAAGTTTAACTGCACCAATTAATTGAAGTGGTAGATAAGTAACAAGATTGTTCCCGATGGTGTTAATATAAATATTTTTGGATCACATTTATTAATGTTGTTTCTTAGGTAGCAGGTTGGCTTCCCTTACCCATGTTATTATTCACTTTACACCTATTTGTTTCCCCTGTTTTTTTGTGTTCAGAATTGTATGCCACTTTTGTTTTGTTTGGTTGTTAAATTTTTATACGATTTTATGCTCAAATTTATGGAGTTTGTGACCTTATTTATTGTTTATATTTTTTACGTTTCTTTATTGTTTCATTTTTCTAGGTTGGATGCATCTGCATTTATTCAGATACTACTGCATTTTTTGGATGCCACTCCATTTTGGATGTTGTTATTTCCCCTATTTTTTGCATTTTGGTTTGTATTTTGTTGAATGTTGCTACATTTTTTGGATGCCACTGCATTTTGGTTTTCATTTTGGAACTGGATGGTGTTTTTTGGAAGCCACCCTGCTGCTGCATTGGGTTGGGTCTGGGTCTGGGGGGGCTGTGGGGGGTTGGGGGAGGGGGGCTGCCGAGGGGTGGGGGTGGTGAGATGGAGGGGCTACTGTAGGGGGATGTGGGGGCTAGGGGGTGTATGGGTCTGGGTTTGGGTTCAGGTGCATCGGGTTGGGTTTTACTCATATAACTTGACCCAAACAGACCCAAACCATGACAGGTTGGGTTGGGTTGAGTCCTTTGGCCATGTGTCAGGTAACCCGACCCCAGCGGGTTGGGTCGGGTTGGGTCAGGTTCTCGCAAATCACGTGATGGACCTAATATTTTTTTGTTGGGTCGAGCCCCAAAACACCCTCGACCCAACACATGAACACCCATAAAGCCCAACACTATTATGAAGAATCATCTCTTGGACTTGATATTAGGTGGCTCTTTTTATTGTCATGAACCTACATCACATTATCTATGGTTGTTTTTTCTGCTCCATGGAAGATGTTCTAGAATTATTTCATATGTTGAAGGTACATGAAGGACTTTGTTGATTATGTAATACACTGTTGAATTTGAAGGCATGGGAAACATCAATTTCTTCTTCATGTTTTATTGCTTGGAGTGCGGGGTGCGGTAGGGCTCAGGGTGCAGGGTGAGACATCTCTATTATTTTTTCTGGAATCTAATATGTATCCATGGTTTACAACCATGGTAGTATAACTGTGTTTTGGAAAGTACAGGATGTGGAATAAAAAAATGATATTCAAGAATGTTGTATAGTTGTTCTCACCATCAATTTTTTTAGATCCTTTTGAGAAAAATGGTTTTTAAACTACATATTATAATTTTTTAGATGCATTAAAAAAAATTTTCCTAGAAAAAGGGGCCATGAAAATGTGATTCTTAAAGATTATTTGGTGGAAACAATGTGTAATTTAGATGAAAGTGTGATCAAACAGGCCTATGATGTATCACCGCGAGCCAGGTAGTTTCTATAATTTAATTAAGATCCATTTCATTATATAATTTAGATGGACTTTTCTATTTCATATAATTAAAAAAACATATTTTGGCTCACCTAAACTGGTTATAGGTACAATCCATAGGTTAGAGATATCATAGCAGTGCATGTTATTGAGGTAGAGTACCACAAATAAATTCATTTAATAATAAAATTATTAGATGTGGGTGATGAATTTATATTGTTTCCTGATTTTTTTGTTGGTAATAATTAAACCATTGGAAATTTAACATCCTTCAATGCACCTCATATTTTTGAGCAACAATGTTCTAATGATTTGTTCTTGATGACTAATTGAGAGTGTTAATGTTCAGGTTGCTCCAAAGTGATGAAGGATGGAGATCAATTTTATACAGGATGTGTTTTTTAGGCTATCGCCATTCGTGCAATGAAGCTCACTAGAGTCTCAAATTACGCTATGCTCATAGAACTAGGATTAGAAAATGGATCATCTATGGTGAGGGGTGATGTCAAGCTTTGGGACATGGGGTTGGGTAAGAAGAAGATTTGGGGGTTGAGGAAGAAGAAGAGGGTATTTTGGAACTTTTAAAACTTGAACATCCATTCCACCCTCGATGTTTTAATTTTACCAAACATTATTTATAAACACCATTTTCCACAGACTATATCGGATTACCCCTGATCCGAGCACCCAAGTCGGCCTGTGGAAAGGCTCGAGGGTCATTCTCAATCCCTTCGAGCTAACAACAATTGATGTGACATCAAATTATTCTCTATGAGAATAATTTTCCTAGATAAATATTATTAAACAAGTATCAGAATTCCATAACAATTTCAGCATGGTGCGTCCATGCCTTAGATGTCCTCGCATAAAAAAATAAGTAGTTTCAGGGGGCAGGGGGAAGGTTGTAAGGGGGAAGGTTGGAGGGGGCAGGGGGCAGGGGGTAGGGGGTAGGGGTTAGGTTGGAGGGGGTAGGGGGGCAGGTTACAGGGGGCAGGAGGCATGTTGTAGGGGGAAGGGGGCAAGGGGAAAGTTACAGGGGGAAAGGGAGTAGGATGGAGGGGGAAAGGGGGATGGGGGTCATGGGGCAGGTTGGAGGGGGGCATCGGGCAGGGGGTAGGGGGGCATGTTGCAGGGGACAGGGGGGCAAGTTGAAGGGGGGCAGGGGGCAGGGGGCAGGGGGCAGGGGGAGGGGGCAGGGTGGGGTGGAGGGGTGCAGTTGTGAGCATAATTTCACATCCTATTGAGGTTTAGATTCAACGATTTTTATAGATCTAGAGAAGTTATATTTCATAGTAACTTTGAACCAATCTACCTTAGTTTTTACTCTAGTTTTGTTCTGTTTTGAACTTTAAATTTTATAAATTATTGTATATGTTTACACTTATAGGAGATGATATTTTGGAAACTAAATGTATTTATTCAACAAGAAAAGAAGGGAAATTTTTTCCAATGATCTCAAATGAATAGAGCATCTACACCATGGGAGTAATAGTTTAAATTCTGTGATTTTTCTACTTAAACTTGAAAATTCAGTACTTTTATTTAGTTGAAATAAATGGATGGAAGTTGCCTTTTAAAACATTTTGTATACTGGAATCATCTTGTTAAATCTGTTGGTTGTTGTTTCCTTTTTTACTACCTTTTTGTATTGAAATTCTAGTGTGTATTCTTATTTTAATGTTTTACTCAAAATCATTTTTGAACTTCAAATGTTAACATGCATCTACATTAAAATCCATGAATATGTTTTGAAGTTGTTAATATAGTAACTAGTGGGTATCATTCATGCATTTTGTGTGATTTTTTGAACTCTATGTTCTTCATTTCTTTTGTTTTTAATATATTAGTTATATGCCTTGTTTGTAATTAGATAAAAAAAATTATTTATTGTTACAAATTGATGCATATACATAATTAATCATTTCTACCATAAGACGAGGTGGTTGGTGTTGGTTCAAATGCGGGCACGTTGGCATGCAACCGACAAGCAAGGGGGAACATCCATTCTTGGTAATGGGCATCTATGTGAACTTCACATCTCAGTTATTGGTTTTGATTAGAGTGATATTAACATTTTATTTTGTTCCCATGTAGTTTTACAAACATAAAATAAAAATTTAATCAGGGAAAGGTGCCCCCAAAATACATGCCCCTCGAACTGGATGTTATATCCAATGTTTATCTCTCTATCAGGAAGGGGTACATTGTCCTCATTCAAGGATTTTCCCGCTGGTGGGCCCTCTAGAGTAAATAAAACACACTGAGAATAATCCATGTTTTTTTCATTAGAAGGACCTTCCTAAGGTGATGTTGAAGTGATTAAGTCTGTAGTTTTCCCAGTATCCTTCTACACTGATATAACCCCTATCTTATCCACATTATAAGGGAAAGTAGTGTATTCTCTTTCGAAGTCATAGATGGGAATATTCATCTTACCGTTCCAACTTTCATAGTTGGAGACATCATTCCCCTTCATATTGTAAAAAGTACA
This sequence comes from Viscum album, assembly GCA_963277665.1. NCBI lineage: Eukaryota > Viridiplantae > Streptophyta > Magnoliopsida > Santalales > Viscaceae > Viscum > Viscum album. Next base: position 1,851,973,137 of record OY728148.1, on the reverse strand, counting down.
CTCATTGTCCCTATTCCATTCTGGAGAATGATGGGAAAAAATATAATTCATGTAGAACTGTGGTTTCCTTTCGTATTGGATCAGAAAGTCTATACATTCATCTAGTTAGTTAAGAATACTTCTTCTAGAATCATTATATTCATGTCCACATTCATTATATACATGTCCACATATAATTCACAGATTAGCATTCATTTAATTAAATATTCTGAGAAAACATCCTCGCATGCCATCCATATCATCCTATTTGAAACTAAGTGGAAGATGTTTCCCCGCGGATGTCGATGGACCGGGCCAACACGTTGTGGTCACACCGCGGTCACGCCGTGGTCACGCTGTGGTCACGCCGCGGTCACGCTGCGGTCACGCTGCGGTCACGCCGCGGTCACGCAGTGATTTGGCCCTGCTCCAGGACGACACCCTGCGGCGGTTACTCCTCCAGGATGACACCCTGCCACGGTTAATCCTCCAGGATGGCACCCTACGGCGGTCACGCCGCGGTCATGCCGCGGTCATGCCGCGGTCACGCCGCGGTCACACCGCGGTCACGCCGTGATTTGGCCCTGCTCCAGGACGACACCCTGTGGTGGTTACTCCTCCAAGAAGACACCCTGTGGTGGTCACACTGCGGTCACACCGTGATTTGGCCCTGCTCCAGGAAAACACCCTGCGGCGGTTACTCCTCCAGGATGACACCCTACAGCGGTCATGCCATGGTCACACCATGATTTGGCCCTGCTCTAGGACGACACCCTACAGCGGTTAATCCTACAGGACGACACCCTACGGTGGTCATGCCGCGGTCACGCCGCGGTCACGCCACAGTCATGCTGCGATCATGCCGCGGTCACACCGTGATTTGGCCCTGCTCTAGGACAACACCCTGCGACGGTTACTCCTCCAGGACGACACCCTACGGCGGTCACGCTGCAGTCACGCCGCGGTCATGCCGCGGTCACGCCGCGGTCACGCCATGATTTGGCCCTGCTCCAGGATGACACCCTGTGGTGGTTACTCATCCGTAGAGAAACATTTAATGGTTAGCTCAATTATTTTTCGTATTTCATCATTCCTAAACTTTATCTCCTCTCAGCACTACCTCTCATCGATCTTTCCACAAAACATGAATAGCAGGTGGTATAAAGGCTCAATTCAACTGAAAACATTGGTTTGGAATTGTCTGGCACATTTTATTGTACATGTATCACATAATATTTGTTCGGTAATTCTTTTTTTTTCCTCATCCTCTTAAAATGTTGTTCGAACCAAATCATCCTCATCCTCTGCACATGTCATCTGAACCGGATCAGCCTGTTGTGATGGAAATTCAATTCTACTTTTGGCTATTTTAGATGAAATTCCATCCATAATTCCCTCATCTCATGTAGCACTCATTGGAGGAGGATGATCACTTCCAAGTTGAATTTTAAAGGCTGCACACAATCTGTTTGATGCAATTCCAAAGAGGCTGTTCTATTCTGAGGGCCTATTTCATGGTGGAGTTCCCACATTTCCCCCCACAAGCTGGAAAAGGGAGGTCTGTTTGGGCCTATGCAAACATGGCTTGTTTGTTATGGACAACGAAGCAACTAGAGACCTGGTTTGCTTGAAGAGTTTCCATGAAGGGTCTTCACTATAGAGGAGACTAGCTCTGGTCTGTATTTGGTAGTTGCTTTTATGATGGTTCCCACAACCGTTTGACTGAATTTCACACCAAACCAAGCCCTGCTAGTGACTATTTTTCGATGCACTATAAAAATACCATGGCTAACCCACCAAAATAAAACCCTCCATTCCAGGGCCATTTCCACTCTCACTAAAAAAATCCAAACTCAAGCCCTACTAAAATTCCAAGCTCCCACTTCAATTTAGCCACTATGAACTCCTTCCCAGTCCCCCTCCATTTTCAATCCACCTAGGCAACCCATCCACAACTTGACCACCAATCAGGCCTACCCACCTCCCAACTTCTAAGACACCAACCCCACATTTTCCACCCTGCATCCAACTTTAAAACCATTCCAAACCTCACCCAATTCTAACCAATTAAACCAGACCCCTTAACATTTGAATCCCTCATCTAAATTCCTGTTCCAACTCACTTATTTTAGACCCAATCAGCCCTGCCACTTCAGAAAAACAAGAGCAGCCTACTTAAAATCTAGTCCAACTTAGTTTCCTTCATGCTTTCCCCCATGAGTCCACAGCCTCACCTCCACCAAATTATTAACCACCTGGACACCTGGAAGCCAGAAGAGGAGAGATAAGGTTTATAGATTTTTTGTAATATTTTATTCCCTTCAAAGAGAATTTGTTGGATGCTGCCACTTGTAATGAGGTACTTAATTTCCTCTCCCTCTTTCTTCCATTAAATATTAGATAGATCCTATGTAAAAAATCATTCTCCACCTCCGGGGAAGGGCCTCTCAGCTACCGTTCTTCTGTTCTTCTTCCAGATGATGAATAAAATTCCCCATGTATATTGGGAAAATTTTATTCATTTTTCTTCATTTACCTCTTCTTACTTACTGCTGATTTTAGCAGCCGGATTCGGTCTTTTAGCAATATCCCATGACATCCATCCATTGTCTAGGGGGTCCAGTGTGGGGGGTCCAGTGGGGGGGGGGTCTGTCCTTGGGTTTCCAGGGTCTGGGGGGGGATGTCCTTGGGGGTCTGTCCTGGGGTGTCCAGGGTCTTGTGTTGGTGTGATAAAGACAACCACCTGGCCTACTCAATTAAGATTGGAATTATTAAGAATTATTTCAGTCGATATTTGAAAATCACCATCAAAATATGTTTTCTAATACTCTTTGACATGATCCACTAAGAGGGTATCCTCATTTGGGAAATAAACATTCAGGGGTAGTTCTTCAGGGGTGGATGTGTGTCCAGTGGGTCTGTCCAGTTGGGGCATGGGGGATGTCCAGTGGGGTGCAGGGGGAAGGGGGACTGGGGTAGGGGTTTCCAGTTGGGGGAGGGGTGTCCAGTAGGGGGAGGTGCTGTCCAAGCAGGGGGGAGGGGTGTCCGGCAGGGGGGAGGGCTGTCCAGGGGGTGCAGGGGGTGTCCAGTGGGGCTGTCCAGTGGGGCTGTCCAGTTGGGGCATGGGGGATATCCAGTGGGGTGCAGGGGGGCATGGGGGACTAATGGTGGCATGGGGGGTGCAGGGGGGTGTTCAAGGGGGCTGTCCAGGGGGTTGGAAGGGGGTGAAAGAGGGCTGTCCAGGAACCTAAGCCCATGCAGTTTATGAATGTCTCTATAGGGAAAATGCAGTGCTGTCCAGATCTAGAAAATATCATAAAACATCCCACAGATACTTCACAGGCACTAGGTATAACTATTTCACCACCTATAGATAGTGAGCAGGGTGCTATAAAATCTGGTAACTCTATTTCAAATCATAATTCTAATGTTTTGTTTAATGCAGTACTACATGAAATGCATGCAGATTTTATATGAGGATCAGCATGTGTGACCATGATTTCACCATGAAGTTTGTTTAGTTGATAAACAATTTTTCTGGTAATGTTTTCAAATTTCAAATATGTTTTATTTTATTTCCATAAACATTTTATAGTTTATTCTGTTTTATTTTCCAAACTAATTATATGTATGTTTTCCTAGATTACTCATATATAGCTACTTATGAATTTTGTTTCAAGTGTTTCCCAAGTCCTACTAAGAACCTATAGTATGGGATGGTCCTAATAAGAACCTATAGTATGGGGCCAGTGTCCAGCAGGGGTCCAGTGTCCAGCAGGGGTAAATATGCAGGGGGAGTCCAGTGTCCAGGGGGAGTCCAGTGTCCAATTGGGGTAAATATGATTTGGGAATCCCAAGAACTAGTTTCCAGGGGGGAGTCCTGTGTCCAGCAGGGGTACAAGGGGGCTGGTAGGGGTGGGGGAGTATGGGTCCAATTTCCAGCAGGGGTCCATTGACCAGCAGGGGTATATATATAGGGGGAGTCCAGTGTCTAGGGGGGAGGGAGGGGGGTTGCTGTCCAGGGAGGGGGGGTGCTCTCCAGGCAGGGGGTGTCTAGAAGGGGGGAGGGGTGCTAAACATGGTCTGTAAATCTGATGTAGTTCAGTCTGTTTATGTCTTATCTCATGATGCTAAACATGTCAGAATTGGTGAGTTGGTACCTGTTAAACCTGAATCTGGAAGTGCTGAAGATGTTTTGGTTATCAGATCAGATAATCATGGTTATCAGATCAGGGGGCAGGGGGACTAGCAGGGGACTGACAAGAGGCCTAGCAGGGGGCAGGGGGCCTAGCAGGGGGCAAGGGGCAGGGGGGGCTGGCAGGGGGAAGGGGGGCTGGCAGGGGGACTAGCAGGGGGGACTGGCAGGGGGTGGAAGGGGGACTGGCAGGGGGTAGGGGGGAAGGCTGGCAGGGGGGAAAGCAGGGGGTGGCAGGGAGGGGGAACTATCAGGGGGCAGGGGGCAGGGGGGGCTGGCAGGGGGTGGTAGGGGGACTAGCATGGGGCAGGGGGGGAAGGCAGGGGGGAAAGCAGGGGGTGGCAGGGGGAGGGGTGACCAGGCAAGGGGGAGGTGTGTCTAGGCAGGGGGGGTTTTCCTGCAGAGGGAGGGGTGTCCAGGTAGGGGGAGGGGCTATCCAACACGGGGGGGGGGGGGGGGGGGGAGGGCTGTCCAGCAGGGGGAGGGGTGTCTAAGTAGGGGGAGGGGCTGTCCAATAGGGGGAGGGGCTGTCTAGAAGGGGGAGGGCTGTCTAGCAGGGGGAGGGGTGTCCGACAGGGGGGAGGGGTGTCCAGGCAGGGTCGATGGGTGTCCAGTAGGGGGGAGGGGTGTCCAGGCAGGGGGAGGGGCTGTCTAGCTTGTGGGGGGGGGGGTGGCAGGAGGACAAGCAGGGGGCTAGGGGGGCTGGCAGGGGGACAAGCAGGGGGGTGGTAGGGGGGACTACCAGGGGAAGGGGGGACTAGTAGGGCGGTGGCAGGGGGCAGGGGGGACTGGCAGGGGTGGCAGGTGGGGACTGGAAGGGGGTGGTAGTGCGGTGGCAGGGGGTGGCAGGGGGTGTTCAGAGGGGTGTCCAGGGGATGTTGAGGGGGTGTCAAGGGGGTGTCCAGGGGGGTGTCGAGGGGGTTGGGGGTATTTTTTATGGATTTGGACACCCTATAGCCACGGTTTAAACCGTGGTTATTGGTTTATTACCACGATTATTAACCGTGGCTATAGACATAATGACACGGTTTTAAACCGTGGCAATTAAGTCTGTCCGGCCTTTAGTATAGCCATGGTTTGGAACCATGGATATAGGTCTAGGCCTATATCCACGCCAAACTTAGCCACGATTTGAGGAACCGTGGCTATTACCTATAGCCATGGTTTATAACCGTGGCTATAGACCGAATTTTTAGTAGTGTCTCATTATTTTATATTCACCGACATTCATTTTTTCATTTACAACCTTTTATATTTTCAATTTTCAAAATCAAAGGTGCATTCTACATTTCTTTCCTTATAGACCCGACCTGTTTGTGCCAACCATGATGCAAGTCAACTATCACTCTAGGTTTCTAAAATAAATCATTAATGCTAACCTCATGCCATTGATTCTATGATCCAAATACCATAAAACCATCACATCACAAAACAGGTTCATTAACAAATGCTGAAATATCATCAAATGTAACATCACACAATCAAGAACAAATGTTCTTAAACTGGATGACTTGGGATTTCCCTCATGCATGGGTTAGCTACCCCCAAAAATTATATCATTATTAAGGACCGACACATACTAATTCTAATCTACTATGCCACATAATAAGATTTTAGAGAAGGAGATGAAATACCCCCCCTGAGACCACTTTGTAATGTCCCCATCCCAGAAGCCACTAAACTGGTGCTCTGATCTAGGTGGTTACATGTACATTAGTGCATCTACCCATAGGAAAAAGGTTAACAACTAGTATAAAGGGTCCAAATAGTTAATTAGGGAGACTATACCCTATTTTTACCATAGTAATCCATAATAGAAGATAAACAAAACGGTAGGATAATTACCAATAATACTAGATAATTCATAAACAACAATTCCTCAATTTAGTACAACCTTGTCCAATATTAAATATTCTATTCCATGCTATAAGTGAAAAAGTTAAAATAAAACCAGAAATGTAAACTAATTCAAATTCCTTAAAATCGTCCTGACATAGAGTTTGGATCCACCACCATGTATAACCATGCCAACCCAACTATCTAGAAAGGTAGTTTTCCCTTCTCTAGACCTACAAACATGAAGTCTTCTCAAGTACCCAACTGATGCTCGAACATGGTGTGCGTACAACTTAGTAGGCCAAATCCAGCCGTGTCTACAAAATATCTAGTATAAAAAATTGTTCATATAAAATGGAAATGAATAATAAATGATAGGGAAATGATTAAGTTCTCTTATCCAATTTATATCCATTACCCACATTTATTACCATTTACATATCTTAACAGTTCATCACATTTTCCATTACATACCATTTCCAACACATTAAACTTGGTTTTATCGAGGAAGACAAGTTATATGGCATTAAATTACACAATCACATACATGAGGAAAACACACTATTATCCTATCTCTCTAGGACTCACTTCCTCAGGACAACCAAATCCTCATTTCGAAGCCTTAATCTAGGTGGATGCATTCTTTAGGGGAACAATTCCTCAGTACTCTACCCTAACCCATGCTTTATGGGTGTAGTTTAGAGCCTGTTTCAAATAGGACCCATAGGAATAGAACCTCATGTCAATAACCCACTATAAAAATTCATGTGAACATGGTATACATTTGTAAATCCATCAACCATTCACACAATATCACAACCATTTCTCGAGGAAAACATAAGTCATAACAATAAAATGAGATTTAATACAATTCCTTAACCCATTAACACATTTTCCACATTTCACCTTATTTAACCATTTATCACCATTAACTATTATTAAGAATATATCTCTAAGAATTCATTCATTGTGCCCATCTCACTAGGCTTATTTCATTATGCCTAACTCACAAGGCTGTATTACTTGGTTCATAATCGATTTCATTATGGTATATAATCATTTCCATGTTAACATAATATATCATAGTTTATTACTATTCCTAGGTAAATCAACTAGATTATACTTCAATACTATCAAACACATCAACATGTTTATCAACGATCTACATAACTACACAACAATCTCGCTAGTTCTTTATAATTCCATAGGTCTGGGAGAGTCGGCACACCCCATGGGTATCCCTAGATTAGTCTACTCTCCCATGATGCATCCCATGGGGATTGTGATGGTTCCATTTCCATTCAGAATATCCATTATACCTATAAATCCCAAGGGTGATCAAGACATACCAAGAGGAACCCAATACCCAAACCACACATAAACAAATCCACAAATAAACCATGGTATATAACTTGTAGACCACCTACCTCGATTCCATGGTTGAACATAATTTTAATTGATCCATTAGATTCAACTTCAACTAAATCACGATTATTAAACCTATATCTCACCCAAAGTATATGGTTTTAGAGCTTTAGAAAGAGAGGAGAAGAAGATACAATCCCTAAACTCAAAAGAGAAGCATGTATGGGATTATCCTTACCCAGAGCTTCAATCTGCAACAAACTGCAACAAAAACGCCTTAAAACGAGGTAAATTGATATCTTGGTGCCCTTTTGAGATTTGGTTCATTCTTAGGGTGATGATGGGAGAAATGAGAGGAAATCCCGAGTCGAATATTACAATCTAGGAGTAGAAACTTGTATTTTTTAAGGTTTCTTGGCTGCACGGTTTACCTGCATAGTTTTCAATACCATGAGAAAACTATGGAGAGGAAACTATCCAAAAACCCACCTCCTGCACGGTATCCTGGGTTTCCACACGGTTAGGACTAACCCTGCGTAGAACATTCATTATACACAGAAAACCACTTTTTCTATATTTTTTGTGTCATGTACCCTCATAGCACCCCAAGCGTCCTTAATTACTTGGGTAAGAAATTAATTAACCAAAAATAGATATTAAAACACCAACCTAAAAGAGAACATATCCTTACATGAACCGAAATCTTACATTTTATGTCACGGTTCTCATTAAATAAATTGGATTGCATTGATATTATTTTTACCATACAACACTTAGTTTGAAAAACAGAGTTATAATATTGATATTTTATTATTTCCTTACCCTTGGATTAGTGATCAAGAATGGTAATACATAAAAAATAAAAATATGTGGTTATAGTAATTATAAAATGATTTCTTAGGTTATAAATTTATAATATATGAAAATAAAATTATTTTAATGTAAAATATATGTATTTCTGAAAAAAATGTTATTATGAGTGGAATAATTTTTATCCTAATAAATAATTTATTCAATATTTATGATTTATTTTAATGAAATATAAGTATTATATATTATATTTGTTTTTTTAATATTTTTCTATTATTTTTTACATTTCATAGAAAAATAATAAAATCAATTTTGTTCTTAAAAATACATTTTATCTGAAATATTACTTCTATTTCACATTTTCTTCTTCTTCTAAAATAAATTTCTACCATTATGGGTTTTATAATAAATAATATAATATAATTGGTTCAAATCAAATTTTTTTTCTCATTATAAACAGTAAACATGGAATATATTTTCACCTCGGTAAGCTTCAAATTTAAAAATAAGATTATAAAATTGAGGTAATAATTATAAATTTCACTAACACTTACCATTATCATATTAGATTGACGATGTTTAGCCATTTTAACCCATGTTTCAAAAAATATGGCATATTGGTTCCATGTTTATTTGATTCTACCATTTATATTATTTTCAGAATAGGATAAATACAAAATGTCACTCTATTGAGTTTAATATATTTAATAACATCCCATAAGGATAAAAAGTGGTTCTTTTCAATTAAAAAATAAATATTTAAAATATAAAATAAATTTTTTGATCATGGTAAATTATTTTCAATTGATGGTGATGGAATAATTACAGAAAATTATTATTCAACGTCGATATATTATTTTTTCAGGTAATAGATATATTAAAAAAATTATATCATAAATTATTAATGTTATTATAATATGGTTAAATTATCATGCTAGAATTTTCTTTAAATAAATATAACATAATATGAATTTTAAAAGCATTTAATTAAATTCAGTTTCAATTTTTCCCCATTAAATTTAGTCATTTGTAAGAGCTCTTAAAATGAATTTTAGGGTATCTTCTGTTAAACAATAAATTATTAACTAAATTAAAATTCATAATTTTTTTTTCATCTATGTGAATGGTATATAGTCAATAATATTTGTAATTTTCTACTTATGGTCCACATTTTATTTTATAGTAAGGTTTATGAACCATAATTGATAAATAAAATTGATATTAAGGTAATTAGCAAAGGGCTAAATAGGGATTTAACGTAAGATAAATGGTCTTAAAAATCACATAAACATATATTGATATTATTTTACGAGAGGATATAAGAATTTAAACAACCTATATTCTAAATATATAATTTTTTCTCCACATTAATATGAAATTATACTTATATTAACTTAATACTTTAACTGATTCTGTGGTTTCCCCTCCCTACACATATATAATTGAACATAATCTCATCCACTAATCACGAGGATTGAGATTTATAGATCAGGAAATTCCTACAATAATATCATCATTTCCTCCTTCCATATATCATAGTATATTATTTCAATCATAAATACCATCCTTTTAAGGATTAGGGTGTTGGCCAATGGAATATTATCATTGAAGAGGTATAAATCTTGACATAGAACTTTTAATTTCATTTCTTATTTTAAATCATCAAATTATATTTTATCCATTATAAAATTAAAAATTTAGTATCATATCTATAATTAATATTTATTATGATTAAAAAATATTATTCACCTACATTTCATTAAATGTGAATTTAAAGTGTCACTCATTCATACGTATGGACAACCCCCTCTGTGAAGTGATGTGATTCTTTTCTTGAAACCACATTTCATTTTTGGTTATAATGATGTATTTATAAATTATATATATAATTTATAGTATCATTAGATTTTCTGAATGGTAAATTATTATATAATTTATTTTGTCCCATGCATAAAAATTTAGAAACACCACTCATGCACATGTACAAATCACTATCTCTGAAAAGTGATGTAATTTATTTTTCATCACCGCTTTGTATAATTAGTTATATAAACATATGTAATCATTAAATAAAACTCCATTGGAATTATTAATACTATATATAATATTATACTATGATAATATTATTAGGACTGAGAATGATGAATTTAATATACATTAAAAACGAAGTTGTTATAACCTAAAAAAATTAATAAATCTTTATTAATAAATAGTTTATAAATGTTGAATTTAAATCATATATGATATTTTATATTTGTGTATTATTTTTAAAAATATTTATATTTAATCAATATTTATTATATTGGAGTTTAAGATGTGAATGAATAAAGAAGAAACCCGAGGTAAGATATTTTAGTTCCAATTCGATTTTATTCAGGAATGTTTATGATTTCTTTTCCATTGATGAAATTATATGATCAATTTATGATAAATGAGTCTTGTTTTTTATATCCTATGTTTAATTATTGAATTTATATTTTTATTATATTTCCCACTCTATGGTACTCAAAATATGTAAGAAAATGCTTTTAAAAAAAGTCAACCATATTTAGCCTTTTTCCGTTTTAATTTTTTTTACTTCTAGATCCATGTAATCTAAAAGGTTTTCAATTTTTTTTGAAAATTCTATAATGATCGTAATATTTTTTTTATCGAGGATTAAGTTTTTTTAAATGAATCGTGTTCTTTTATTTAAAATGAGTTACTTTTACATAATGTGTTGATAGAATACTTATTATGAATATTATGACATAATTAAAATTTCTATGTTTCATAACCAGTAAATAATTTGAATCTTCCATTACATGTTTTCAATATATGTTCCAAATATAATAATTTCTAAAAATAATTATTTTTATATATATTAAATAATTTTTTTATAATGAAAATAATATTATAAACAAGAAATAATATGGTCACCTTTTAAGAGAATTTTTTCAACTATGATATTATCCATTGATGGTACATATTATTTACTCAGGATATGATAGATAGATACCATAAATTTTCCTTTTATGAAGGTTTTTGTTACTATGATTCTGTGATGCATATAAAACTTTTCAATTCCCCATGTGATACGCTATAAAAAAATTATGAAATTTGTATAAAACATGCTTCTTTCCACAAGTTATTTTATGATGAAATAATGAATGTTTTATGATATTCATCAAAACATATGTATAGATTTCACTTTGTGATAGGTGGGTCCATTATATCCAAAACAATTAGTTAAGGAATAATATATCCTGAGATAATAATACAAAATCATTTCATTTGCTGAAGCCACTATAAGAAATGTATGGAAAATCCTGATTATATATGATTCAAGAAACATGTGTGGATTTTTTATACAGTTTTATACGGGAAATAGTTGGGGATGCATTGTCTGTCATGAATTGGGAAATAGGTTTTGACAATAGATCCACTATGATAGGATCATATTTATAGCCATCCTAGATATATGATATGTTATTTATTCATATGATGGTGCCTCACTCTTATGGAATATTTTAATTCTTATGAATTATACTTATTGTTCCTGAATTATATCTGATGATTTGTCACAGCTTTAAATAATTCCCTTTTATATGAAAATTTATTGTTATATGAACTTGGGTTATGATCTATGATATATTGTTTATGCCCATTATATGTTATGATAATAATCTCATACCCTTATGATTATCTTATTCTTTAATAATAATATAGATTGATGACTCCCATTATTACCCTTATTGGGCATCTAAGATCACCATTTATTATGCTTCCTTTCTCCAAGTTATGATGAAATTTTTTGAGTAGGGTATATGAGTTAGAGAAAAATATGGGGATAGTTTTGGGATGGATTATGAAGATTATATATAAATAAGATTCTTATGTATCTAGTCTTCAAGTATACTAATCCATTAATGTTTTTAGCATAAAATTTTATTATATGTATATAATTTTCATCTAAAATGTTTTCATATGTATATAAGAAATTATTGAATTGCCTCAATGAACAACTAGATATAATGCAATAAAAGGAGTAACTTCTCATCATAGATAGAATGGAAAAAATGATTATGAACCAGAGATCAAACATATGTGAAACACAATTTAGAAGGAGATAATTTAAATGGGGATATACATCTCAAACATTTAGATGAATGGATGGGGGAGTTAACATTTATACATCATAATGTTTATTAACTATATTTAGAAATTAAAATATGTTAGTGGTCACTGAATACATGATATTCCCATATCTATAATCAAATTCTCACAATATACCAAACCCAAATAATCCTTCTGGTATGAATCTATGTCGGTATTATATTAACATTTGATAATCGCAGCTAGTACTTGTTGACATATAACATATTACATATAGGAAACTATTAGAAATTCTATTTTTTCCACTCATCCAATCCCAAACACCAAACCTCTTGTATGAAGCCTCTAAATACTTTATAAATAGCCTCAAGAGGTATCATAACATTTTTTAACACAATTTAACACGTAAAAATAAATTATCACTCGATATAATTCAATCATTTTTAGTATTATTTAACTACCGAAAATCATAATTATACAGGTCATCACAACAAACAAACCATTTCTTAGGGTCATACTAAATATTGAAAATATGAAAAACTAAAATCATTATATGTTTTTATTGTTTTTTATTAGATCAATCCAAACATTTTTATATATTAGTTACCAAATATTTCATATAAGACACTAATTATTACTTGTATTTTTAAATGTTACGTCTAAATTCATATATGGTCAATTTTATATCATCTCCATATTGGATAACCCCTACATTACCTGAACTTGGTGGAAAATAATTCAAGAAGAACTCCCTATTTGTCAAAATATTTTCACCAATAATGAGATAATGTTTTTATAATGTGATTATATTAGACCCTATTTCATATAGATGGTAATAATTCACAACGAATATAGTTATTATCAACTGTTATTTTTATATAAATTATATAAAAGTGAAAATAAAACCAATATTACATCAAAAAGTAAATAATAACAACTACGTGGCAGCAGAAATGATATCTACTAAAATATCACAAGATATACATAAAATTTAAGGTCTGAAATGGGCCAGAATGTACAAGTGAAAATGAAGTTTTATATCATTTTTACCCTCATTTAAAAATTATAATATATAGGTAGAAATAACGTTGAGATAATGTTTGTCTCCTAGTGAGACTTTCATGTAAGAGTTAATTTGTCACAATATATATATATATATATATATATTCATTTAAAAAATTTTAATGGGGATTTATAATTTTTCAAAACAAAGTACTATTTTTGTAAAAAAATAGAGTGAATGTATGAAAAAAGGTGGACATGAAAAAGTGAAAGTGAGAATAAATAAGATGTAAATGGAGATAGATGTGACCAAATCCAGTATGTCTCATGGATCAAAATTACATATTCTCTTGAAATTATTTATTTAAAATTATAACGTTCCATGAATATATATTTCATCACTTGAAATTCACTGAGATTAAAAAGTTTTGGTCCGAAAATAAATTATCAGCTTTAACCTAGTTTCATTAAGTATCGATTGTGGTGCTCATCAATAGTCTAGCAATAAGAAATAATTAGTCATCCTCTATGCACAGAGTTTGTGGCAGAGAATTGATATATTTTACCTATGAAAGCTAATCAAAATCCCATAACTAGGCAGATTATTCATTCTTTATTACATGAAATAAACACTCTAATCGGATCATGTGTCAATAAGGAAATGGAAGAGAAATGACATACAAAAAGTAACATAAAATATGATCATTAAATATGAATCAACGAGTAAATAAACATTAATTAGTATAGTGTTTGTAGTAAAATTTAAATGATATTAAACCATAGAAATAAATATCCAGATGATTATTTTGGATTTGGACACTAGAAAATTATATTACGATGCTTTTATAATTTAGATGGTAATGGATCATCATCCACATCTCTAGTGGAATTAATCACACAAAATATCTGTTGCTTTCTATATGCATTGTTATGCTCTAGAAAAATCTGGTCACTAGTTTTTATGTGTAAAGTCTTCCCTCATCTAGGATATACCAAAAAATATCTAATATTAATTTCATTCAGTTTCATAGACTTTATTCACTATCATAAATAGTGGGTCATCATTAAAAAACTTTTTCCCTTCCAATTCCTTTTTCCACAGTTCAAAATCTATAGGAAAAATTACTCAACAAATTAATCCAAATTCAATAAAAATCCATTTCATTTGTTTTTAATTATATAATATCCTAGTAAAATTGAATTTTATCATAAAATTATTAGTTTTTCATTTTGATGAACATATGTGAAAAACAATACACCTGATGTCTTCATTATGTTCCATGAAAATTAAATCTCAGTAAACATGGTCTTAGTTGAGCTCGAGCACTCGTCTTCTTGAATTTGAAAATGAGCACAATAGCTCTATCATGTCCAGAATGAGTTTCCTTGACTCTTATAGTATTGGAAAATTTCCAAATATTCAGAATAAATGTGTGCATTACTCTTTGACAATGAAACCAATGAGCTCATATATGCCAATATCCCCCATAAAAAATTATAAAAAAGTATGAGGAATCTAGTGAAATCAACAATAAAGTAATCTTAGACATGATTAAAATGGTCCCCAAACTAAATGAACTATGTAGAACCATCTCTCATTATAGACATAAAGGGTTTCTACTCAGTAATCATTAACATGTATAACTGGTGTCCATTCCTCATCTTAATCAGAGCTCATCCATGATCGATATTCAAGAAAACACCATCAAGATAAAAATGAAACCACCAACACCAGATCAGCCATCTTCTTGGTAATCAATATCGAATTCATATTATCCCTAGATGAAATTCCACTTGTCATAAGCCCAGATTTTGTGTTATAACATGAATGGAAATGATTAGGGTTATAATAATCATGGCTCTAACATCATTATATATTCTTCAATTGTTCATAACCACGGCTTGAGAGGATCCAAAGTTGTGGTGTCCTCTGATCTAGGTGAAATTGGGACCACTAGTCTGGTTTTTTGTTGTACCAATGAAAATGATATGATCAGTTTGCAACTACTCCGAAAATTCATTGATGCGAGATCGATTGCAGCTACGGTGCAATCCCCTTTATTCACTTTCATCTAGCACAGATCATTCTCAGAACTGCTTCAAATATGTTGATAATTTTCACTATTGGGATCACAATTGATGATCTAGATCAATATGTGTCTACGATTCCACAAGAATCATGAGTTTCCTTCATCATTTACAAAAGAAATGGGTTATGTGAATTTTTAAGTACCTGAATAAAATGTCTACATGAATGTATTCGAAAATATTCAACTACATCCCTCGGTAAAATAAATCATCTTTTTGGATCAATCCATAATTGGATGCATGATTCCCATTTTGAATATGCTTATGTGGGTTGCATTCAAAAAACTGGATACAAGAATACATTGGGTACATGGCTAGTTAAGAAATGTGATTCGTAGATATATTATCTATGTGCTGTTTTACATTAAAAATTTATGTGGACACATCCAGAAATGCTTTAAATTAATTGAAAATTACATCAGAAATTGAAATAAATATATTAAAATAAATAAATATTAAAACAAAATATTATTTTTAAATTACTTAAAACATATAATAAAAATTAAAATAAAAAATTCCAAATAATTAATTTTTTTAAAACCTCAAAATATTATATATTATAAAGAACTGATATATTAATTAAATAATATAATAATTAACAAAAATATAGAAAAGAAAAACTTATTAATGAATAGAGTAATATTTACATGTCCCCAAATATTAATATTGTCAAATAAAATAAAAAAATACTAAACTATAATTAATTAATTAAATAAATAAAAAATAAAGAAAATACTAAAAATGAATTATCTATATATAAAATCTAATAGAGACATTGATATTGTTTATTGAGGTGTCATATAACTGAGACCCAAATACCATATTAAAAAAATATATAACAATATATATATCATATATATGTGAGGATGTAATAGGTAGTTTTTCTTAGTAGATAATATTCTTTTCGATTACACCCAATTCCATTATGATCAGAACTCATAGAATTACCTACCCATATCGTGGTTAGGTATAAGACACAAAAGACACATAAAGGATCCACATACCAAATAACACTAGGATCTATAAGCCCATATTTTTTTTGATTTGAATAAAACCAAGAATATATATTGGAAATCACTATATTTTTGTTATTTTCAAATTAAATAAGACAAATATTCCCAAATTATGAATAAATGTCACATGTTGTAACACACATGATATGTGGGTCCAAAATTTAAATACTAATGTATTAGTAACTAATATTTCTTATGAGTGCTAAGAGATGAACATTAAAGAAATAATTTTTACTATTACATTTTTAAAATTCTTTAACTCAATTAGAATGATGAAAATAAAAATTATAATATGATATTTATTGGTTACATTAACATGAGTGTGAATTTGTGTTGGCCAGTTATAAAACCCATGATTTATCCTAAGTGTTAATAAATTCCACAAATCCATATACTAAATTCCAAATAAAAAATCAAAATATCCATTTTATGATATAATTATATGATTCCACTTTTTACTGACTCTAACCTTGATCACCCAAACAATACCTTATATAAATAACCATTAGTCATCAGGTTCACCTATATATATTATGGAGGCTTCAAAATATAGAATAATTCTAAAGGAATATATTGGCGACACTATATAATATTTAAATAATAACATAACAACAATAAAATCAAGTAAGAATAGTGAGGACAACATTAATACCATTAAAATACGCATCAACATAAATATCATCATATTAGTTTTTATATAAAAATTACTATATAAGACTTCATCAAGTGTCATTATATTCATAATATTGTTATATGTATTTCTCATAGTATGACCGAACATAGGAAGGAGCAAAAATGATAAAAAAAATGACAACCCATATTATCTCTAGGGATCTCCTTAGTCTAACTCCAATGTCCTTCAAATAATTTCCTATGCATCTATAGCACTGGAACATTTACATTGGATATAGGGCCTTTTCTATTTGTTATTTAAAAAATGGTATATTATTCATGTTTTATAGAGACACCACTATCAAAATGAGTATGAAATTATTAGGACATCTCCTATGGTGTCCCTATATTATATATATATATATATTAGTGTATGAATTGTTAAATAAATGATAACTGATTCACTATACAAATTCTATCCAATCATGATCAACATTCCATTGTCTGAACATTATCAACATTTTCTAGGGATGAAGTGGGATGATAAATCCAAGATATATCACACTAGAAGATCTATTTCCCTTCCAAACCATTCCATTCCACTTGACCTCAATTGTTGAAAAATAGAATGAATGGCTATTCAATGTCACTATTTGTGCTATATCAAAAGAAACCCCATGTTCTATTAAAAATTTTCTATTACCAACTAATTCATATTCTAACAACAACATCAATCACCCGATGAAACCTAAGTACATTGTGGAATTAATATCATCCAATGATCTCAATCGCCAATAATATCTCATGGACATCACTTTGTAATATACCTCTTTGAAATTGTTTGTTAACATTATAAACCAATGATACTCAAACATGAGGTAATCCACCAAAAAACCATTGGTGAGGTCCACTTCATAGTGCATATATCATGGATACATGGTGGTAATGGCCTCAACCCCACAACAAGTTTCAATAACCCAAAACCTATGACCACCACTTTGTGAGCCAATTTCTCCCCATACAAACAGATCAACATTAATGAAAACATATAAGTGTATCCCTAACCACCCATGAAATACTAAACATACTGCACCACACCATTGAATCATAAGTGACACTATTCATTTAGCAAGAAATAACCTAAGATAAAAAAACACATTCAACATGAATTTAAAATATATGACATCAAACTCATAAAACCCAAAGGCCGAAAAATTAATATAGAGAAAGATATAACCAAGAAAACCTAGAATTTCCAACATGATATTTCCCTTCAACATCTCACATAAGAAATAGTAACCCCATGTGGTATTACAACTAGTCTCACACATGACAATTACCATTATCAGATGTTATAAAACACATGAACGCAATTATAACAGATATATATAATCTTGGTATAACAAACCTGGTGCTAAAAGAGGCCCGAATGTCTAGTCTAAAAGAAGGATTATACTGGATAATGAAGATATGATAAAATAAGATAAAACCCACGAATTTGATAATTTTATTCAACACTCACCATAATGGTGGGAAAACCAAAATTATATGATAGAGGGTATAAAAAATAATTGCATTAGATTCTTTTGTAAAACTACATGATGAATATAACAGTATTGATAATCATCCCACATGGGGAATTGGGAGAAATATAGAATAAGTGTAAGGTTAACGAGATCATTGATATTGAAAGTAATGTTGTAAATACATCATTTCAATATTTAATTTTACTAATAAATTTAAAACTAAAAAACATTATAGAGATTCCAATTTTGTGTTTACCATATGGCTCAGGGTACAACCCATATACTATACACCACACATGGTACAACCTTAGAAAAATTATGTGACATGCCCTCTTATAGACTCAACTCCTTTTCATAGGGAGCATTATTCAAGCACCATACCCTTCATTGAATAGTCATCACTCATCATCCTACTTTTATGGAACAATACCCGAACTATATTATAATTCACCCCTCTAATGGGTAATTTGAACAAATTATTATGTAATGGTGTTATACAAATCAATATTATGAAAAAAATCATACAAAAAAATATATTTTAATCTCACCCACCCCCATTATACTAGAATTCATATTTAATTGATATAGTCCATGATAATCCCAAAAAAATATTTATTACACATACAGTCGCTATAACATAGTTACATTGGTTGTAGTATAGTAATAATCTTACTAAAACATTTACTATAAATCCTAATATGTATTTCTGAAACACGAATCTCAACCCTCACTTATACGATCTAAAACAAAATAATTGTGAATAACAAATGGTTTAAAAAATATTAGTCCCAATATAAATCATTCCAATAACCATTCATTCTCATATATTCACCCAAATTAGTCCCCAAATACCCAACCATAACCTCTAACATTAAAAACTAATAAAAATATAATATGTTACAAAAAAAATGTAAAAAAATGCACCTAAAAATAAGATATGTGTATCAAAATTATTCACCATAGGAAATATATTCCATGATTTGTGCCATATCCCTCTCTAATAAATATGTTTTTCTAATATGTTAACAAATAGACCTAACAATCCAATGAATCCCCCTAAATATGAATGTACCACCCCTACATGCATTCTAATGGTATTTTTCTCCCATAAAGTGTCGTATTGCTCTACTCAAATAAAAAACATTCTATTCCCTGAATTATGTATCAAATAGATGGTAGATGAAATTAACATAGATAGCTTGGCATGGATCAAGTTGGTATATCTTGAGATTAGATACATCCAATAGAATGTTCATAGATTGAAATCATTGTGGATACATAAATTATTTTTCTAATATATGGATCATCGATATAATATGAAATGGATATATACTTGAAAAATCATCTCCCACATGTGGAAATTATGGTGTCTCAGTCATGGTGAATATTTCAAAACCCTATTTTTTCTCACAAAATAAGGAAGATTTATTCTATTGTTTTTATATGAATTATTTATTCTTTCAGTAGTCCCAAACAACTTCTAAATGAATTGTAAATTAACATAAATATATTTATTGTGACCCAGTTTAAAAATATTTGACAACCCTAACCCACACTACCATAGAGTAGAATGAAATAACCATCCATAAAAGCCCATAAAAGGATCATCTAGATTGAATCAAAATATTTATTTTCATAGGATAATATAAACAAGGTGTTATGGCATTCCTAAGAACAATGGATGTATAATAAACATTCTCATTGAATGTTCACTAATATATGTACAGTAATCTAAATATAATTATAGGATAGAGTATGGTGTGATTTTCCCAAATACACCGGTGTACCAATAACCATCTATAAACCATACATGAAGCAATATGTGAATTAATAATTTTTATCCAAAATGATACCACTAAACACCCCATAAATACATAATATCTCCCAAGTATACAACATTCCTAGATCAACAAAATAATTTGTCTCCCTGATCAGTAGTAAATGAATAAACATAGTCATCTAGATCATAATTACCAATAATTTTCCACCTCTATGTGGTAACCATGGAATCCCAATAAAAAATACAATTAATGTATCATCAAATTCCAATATTGTTTATAGGAAATTATTATAGAATAATAATAGTTTTAAGATACTAAAATTTATTTTTTTAAGTTGAATATCACATTATTAACCATATATCCTTCATTTTTATCCATGTAAACTACCTTCAATTTTCATCATACAAATTTATATTTTACTGGTGAAAATATTTTCTTAATTAATGTGTATAGAACATAAAATCCTCTAGGAATTATACAGGGAACTACCACATTACCTATTTTAGGAAAGGAATCATCATGTTCATAGGATGATTGTAGTGGTGGATCTGTACCATATACATTATAATTAATAACCCATGACTATGTATTAAAAATGTTATCTGCTTTACCAAATATATTATTTAATTGGTAAAATATATAGGCACTAGGGTTGATTTTCCCTGATACTCTTGAGAGTCAATATACATAATAAAATATTTTCTAATAAACTACCATATGCTACTAAAATGTTGTTCTATCTCTCCCAAATTATTTTCTCTAAGAGAATGGACCAAAAAATTCCATGCCCCATTGGAATATTCCATGTTAGAATCAAAGGATTGGATATAAATAACCTAAAATCTCTATTAAATGTTTTGGTTTCATTGGGAATATATTTAACTAAGTTCCTTGTGGTATGGAAAAACAATAAACCTCTCACCCAAAAGGTAGTGAAACCAATATATCAACACATACACCACTAATTCCATCTCAGAATATTGATTTGGATATTTACACTAATGTGACCTTAGAAATATAGTTTAATAAGAAAAAACCTACCCATATTGCATCAAATTGACTCCCAGATTACCATTTTATGCCACAAAATATATGGAATGATTCCTACCCAACTCAAAAATGTTCTAACTTGGTATATATTTCATAGAACCCTTTAACTCCAACTATTATCTATTATAAGGATAAGAGAATATTAGATTCTCCTAAATCCTATTCAATATTCTCATTGGAAATGAAAAACTTATATTGTACTAAATAAATATCTTCTTGTATCTGTTGGTACCAAAATATGGGAGAGTAATGTAAATCATAAAGATGAAACTACCACCAATGAGGTTGTCTCACGAAGCATGTTCACAGAGCCCCACATCACCATGGTTGGCATGAAGTTTCCCCCTTTGCGGGCGTTGAAAAGTAAAGAGCTGGGAGGATTCATGATCTAAAATATGTTTGAAAAGACTCTGGGAAGCAAAGAGGCGGGTGGCTCTTCGATCCTAAATAATTTTGTGAAGTTTCGGCAATGAAAATGGGAAGGAGGATCTATGAACCAAAAAAATGTTTTTGAACCCATTGCAAAGAAAAAAAGAGGGAGGCTCTACATTCCAAAAGAATTTTGCAAAGATGCTGTGAAGAAAAGTGGTGGGACACTCTGCGATCAAAAATACATTTGCAAAGACGCCATGAATCAATGAGGTAGGAGGCTCCGCGGTTATGAAAAAGAGCCATGTGGCATCGTGTTGAGTGACCCCTGCTTTGTGCCACCTCTTTCCTATAAATATCTAGATTCCCCTGAGTCCAATTGATGAATAATCCAACCTTTTTCCTTTTCATCTCTCAAATCATTAATAACTTTCATCTCTATGGAAGAAATTTGTTCTTCTAGGTAATTTAGCATTTCGAATTGCCTTTCACTTGGATTAAACACAACCCCTCAGCAATAAATGATTTCCATAATGACGCCCATAGTCCTTTGCAATGGAAGGAGATCCCTAAGGGTCTCGAGTCTTCAAAATTCACTCATTCCTCAGGTAGTACCTTCCATGAACATTTGAACCACATCATAATGAATGATCATTGTGTTTCATGAGTATCCTAATTCTCAGTGCTATTTATTAAAATTCACCAATTCATCACAAAGAACTACTCTATGAGAGCCTTTATACATCACGAAGTACCCTCCACGTGCACCTATGCATTATTACTTGTCTAGGAAACTTCACATTACGAAGCATACCCCTTTTCGTAGCCCGTCCACCACATGGAGCACCAAAGCTTCATGGGGCCTCTTCCTGTGAACCCACTTTATTTTCTACCCCTTTTCCCATACGTGCCTCCAGGTATTTACTAAGTGATTTCAATGTCCCTCAGGAGGTGTTTTATGTTGCATGGTTTATCCTTATTCTTCTTCGCATAGGAATGCTAGCAGCTATTGCTACTTCTCATAGCCACTAAAATGTGGGCCCCTTAATGGATCACTCCATGACACCACCTCTCTATGGTATTGTTGATGCCTTCCCTTCATGAAGTGTGGGTGGGTTTAATTTATGTAATAGATAGGGGTCCGGTGTGAACCTTCCTTGTCTAAGCTTCAATATGTCAAACAACAAAGCACCATAGTCTTCATCACATTATGTTAAAAAATGACCTTTCACCGTACATCATACATAGGGTGCCCCATATCAGACATTCTATACACCCACTTGTCTCCACATGTGTGAGATCTTCCACACCTGAAATGATATCCTCTTTATAGGAGCAGAGTTAGACCACAGGGGTGGGATACCAGCTTAGTGTAATCCCATAGCCTTTATTTCATAAGTTTGTACCCCTACTTATGAAATCCATGGTCTTTATTTCATACTTAAACATGATTTATTACAAAAAAATCACTTGATACGACATAGAAGATAAAATGGCCTAGGGGATTTGGGGGTTAGGATTATTAAATAGAACCTTAAAACATGAAATACTACATCCTTACTGAAAACATTCTTTACATGACCATTACATTCCCTCGCACTTGGCCTTACATGGGATAACCTGAGGATATGAATAAGAAAAGGGTGAGCTATATTTCCCAATAATGGAATAAAAATGTAATAACCTGAGGGATAAAATACATGTTGGACTATAGGAATATCAATGGATCACAAGGGAAACATGAACATAAATTCATGATAATGCATGATAATCATAACATGGAAACGTGGAGACAACACTTAATAGAGAATTATCATGAGCCAATGATCATTGCAAATGGAGCCTGAGTAAACCCTCATTCCACATAAAACATGAGTAAAACCTCATTCCAGTTGAATTATCATGATTCAACACCCATTGCAAATTACATATCATGGTACTATACATTACCCAATG
Organism: Viscum album; assembly: GCA_963277665.1. Taxonomy (NCBI): domain Eukaryota; kingdom Viridiplantae; phylum Streptophyta; class Magnoliopsida; order Santalales; family Viscaceae; genus Viscum; species Viscum album. The sequence continues at coordinate 1,851,949,460 of OY728148.1, read as the reverse complement.
CATTGGAGCGCTATCATGGCATACCCTTCTTAAACATTTCCTTTCATGTATAAGTGTGCCACCTGGATCATATAACATGGAATCAATCAACATCATAAGTTATTACTTGATTAAGTAATGTGTAATAAATAAATTAAATAACCATTCAATCTGTATATGTGTATAAATATTAATACCATTGATTGAGACATGGGTATGGAATTCACTACACAATTATCTTTGCTTGGAAAAATGTTGTGCAATTTCGGCAGCATAACAGTGTGACATAAGGATACATAAAAATTGGTCAATGAGAGAGAAATGGGTGTCTAAAAATATTTACATCAAATGGATAGTAAGGCAGTAATATAGATACATTTTCCAACAAAAATAATTAAATTTAGATGCATAATACAATATAATTGCATGTATGTAAAAGAGGAGAGACAAATCACTCATGAAATTTCAGCATGGTAATGGGTGTACATGGGACACATTAATGGGAGAAAAGGGGTCTCCAATCATCCAAAACATAAATAGGGAAGTATAGGGGAGGCTATAAATCATACCCCAACATTTTTAATTGATAAAAAAAGGTCATAACAACTTAAGGAAAATTGTACAAAAATGAGAAAGAAATAAGTCCCTTACTTTGGAAGTGTGCTCCCAAAGGCATCGGAGAGGCTAGAGAGAGGATTATTGGGATAATGGGGAACCTTGGAGGGATTATACATAGAGGAGGCTAGGGGTTGGTCGAACTCCAATGTATTTGAGTGAAGAGTAAGTGGGATCATGGGTGGGATTAAATAGGAAAGGAGAGGGAATTCTTTATTATCTAGGTTTGGGACACCTCACATTCAACTAATCAAAACAAAAATCCAACCCAAGGTTTTTTCCCATGGTTTTTTCCAAATGGGAGTAAAATAAAATAGTTTATGAGTCTAATGGCCGAACATATTAATATAACAGGGTTGCTTATGTGGATGTGAGTCACACTCTCAAGGAAAACAATTTAAAAAGACAAAATGTTTTATAAGCCTTGAAGGGTCCACTAAATCATTGTAAAGTAAATTAAACAAACACAAAATCACATTATTTTATTGTTAAACAAAAATTGGCTGATAATAGTGTTTATATTATTTTATTACATCACTATTGGGTCATTATGATGTCATAAACTACATTATATATTTAAAAGATATTTAATTTAGACCCAAATATTTGACTATCTCAGATAATTATGAGAAATTCAGCACTGGATAATTTCTACATCCTGATACCAAGAAAAATATTCATTTTATCTAAATAATTTAATAAATATTTAAATTTTCTATTTAAAAATGAAACCCAACTTTTACTGAAGATTCATGGATTTAACCAAAACAACATTCAAACCTTAATAAAAATTACAATTGCATTCCTAAAAACTTGAACGATCATTTATATTTAACCAAAAATAATTTATTAATAATTTATTAAAATATTTTTTTTAATTCAAAAATAACATAATTCATCAAAATAGATTTCATAACTGAATATTAAATATTCTATTTGGGCATTAAAACTATTTACAATGTAACAATAAAAAAATGAATGTATTTTCATTATTATATAAAAATAATGTACATAATTATAGTGATAGGGTATTGTTACATAACCCTTTATAACACTTGAATAAGAATAAAGGTTAAGGTGTGCGATGGTGACATAATCTTGGGGTGGCTCAGATAAAATCACTCGGGTGGTAAATTGTACTAACTTCCACTTCTCTCGTAGTTGGATCCACACAAGCATAATGTATTCAAGCTCAGCATGGGCTTGGTCAATAGTGAATCCCAATGACGCCACTTCCAATCCGATCTCCGATAAATGGGCTTCGTACGGGGGTAGTCTACTAGATGAGGCCATCACTTCCTTTGTCTGAGTAAATAGGATTTGTTAAAGCCCTATATTTATACTAATGAGGTGATCGTTGTACAATGAATATATTAGCAATGGTCAAAATTCGTAACAATATTTTAAAATCCAAAAACATAAAAGTAATTATTTTCACATTTTATTTAACCATAATAAGACATTTAATTCGATCAAGAGAAATTCCCATTGATGTGTGTTTGGGTTGTTACAATCATCCCCCTTAATAAATTTTTCCCTCAAAATATACTTTTCCCAGCTTAAAATTTTTGTGGGTAACCTTGCATCGCCACTTCCTCTTATTCCCATGTCTCTTCTTCGAACTTTCGGTTTTTCCATAACACCTTGACAAGGGGTATTGTCTTATTTCCTAGAAATTTATCTCTACGATCTACGATCTTCACTGGTTTATTCTCATAAGAAACATCGTACTCTTACTGTACTACAACATAAAAAGTACATGTGAAGGGTCTAGTATGTAATTCCTTACGAGGGATACATGAAATACATCACGTACGTTTTCCATTGTAGGTGGAAGTGCTAGTCGATATGCCACATCCCCGACATGATCAAGAATCTCGAAGAAGTCGATGTACCTAGGACTTAACATCCCTTTCCTTAAAAACCTCATTACCTTCATCCATGTAGATATTCATAGTAATACCATGTCTCCAATTATAAAATCAAGCTCTTGTCTATGGTTATCTGCATAACTCATCTGTTTACTCTGTGCTACCTGGATAAGCTGCTGAATGGTTTTCACTATCTCCACCATTTCTTCAACCATTTCTGGTCCTAACAACTTACTCTCACTGGCTTAAACCCAATATGTTGGTGTTCTGCACCTCTTCCCATATAGGTCTTCATATGATGTCATTCAGATGATCAAGTGGAAACTATTATTCTAGGAGAATTCAACCATTGGTAGATTTTGGTCCCACCCTCCTTTGAATTCCATAGAACATGATCCTAGCATATCCTGTAGTGTCTAAATAGGTCACTCATACTGGCCATCAGTTTGAGGATGATAGGTCATACTAAAGTTTAGTTTAGCATCGAGAGCACATTAAAGACTCTTCAAAAACATAGAGGTGAATCTTGGATCATGATCGGATAAAATATATATTGGTACTCCATGCAGCCTTACCACTTCCCTGATATATATCTATGCCAGTTGATCCAATGATAAATCCTCCCAAAGTGAAATAAAGTGTGAATACTTTTTAAGACGATCCACAATGACCCAGATTACATTATTGCCTTTGGATGCCTTTGGATGTCATGTGTCAAAGTCCATGGTGATGTTCTCCCATTTCCATGCTGGTATGGGAAATGGTTTCATCATCCCCTTAGACTTCTACCTCTATTCCATCACTAGCTGACACAATAGGCACGTTTATGTATACTTAGTGATTTCCTTCTTCATATTATCCCACCAATAATGATCTCAATGATCTTGATTCACCATTGTGTTTTTAGTGTGAATAGTGAAATTTGGACTATGTGCATCTTCCAAAAGTTCCTTCTTCATCTCTGAACTTGATGAAACACATAGTTTTTTCTCAAATCTCATTGTTCCTTCTTCACTAACATTGAACTCCATCTATTTCCCTTTTTTGATAGATTCCACTTTCTTCTGAATTCCCACATCATCCTTTTGATCATCCATTAACCTTTCAAAAGAGATGGTTGAACAATCATTTGTGAAAGGATTGATGATGTTACCTTCTTTATGATTCCCATGTCCATCTTTATCAAATCCAAGATGATTGGATCCTTCTCGATTATCATCAGTGATATAATTTTATGGACCATTATACTTGGTGCATTCGCAACCTTGTTCCCTTTCCCATGGTTTTAATGGATTGAGAAGTCATAGTATTTGATCAACTATAACCATCTTCATTTTCACAGGTTGAACTCTTTCTATGTGAATATATACTTGAGGCTTTTGTGGTTCGTATATATTTCACACTTCTCCCCAAAAAGACAATGCAAGAAAATTTCTAAAGTAAAGATCACTGCATCCAACTCCAAATCATGTGTTTGATAATTCTTCTCATGATCTTTCAATTGTGTTGAAGCATAGGAAACGACTTTTTCATTTTTCATCGACACACATCCCATGCCCTTCTTTGATGCATTACTGAATACCACAAAATTTTCTCCCCTTCAGGGTAATGTGAGCATAAGCACAGTGATAATCCTCCTTTATAACTCCTTGAATATTTCTTTGCATTCATCACTCCAAGAAAACATTACTCACTTCCGAGTTATCTTGGTAAGAGGGTTGGAAAATCGTGATAAATTTCCCACAAATCATCGATAATATCCATCTAACCCCAAGAAGCTATGGATATATGATACCGATGTTGGCATCAACCATCCCTCAAGTGCATCTGTTTTTGAGGGATACACAGATATCGCGTTGATTGTGATGATATGGACCATGAATGAGACCACCTTCAATGAGAACTCACATGTGTTGTACATTGCATAGAGCTTCTCCTTATATAAGGTCCCTAGTAAATTTCTTAGATTCTCTTCATGATCCTCCATGGTTTTGGAGTATATAAGAATATCATCTATGAAGAATACCAAAAATTTGTTGAGTTAATAATCAAAGACTGTTTTTTATTAAGTCTATAATGATTTCTAGAGAATTAGTGAGTCTGAAATGCATTACTATGAATTCATCTGTATCTTGTAGGAAAAGCATTCTTGGGATATCATCCTTCTTCACTCTTACATGATAAATTCCTGACTTAAAATCCACCTTGGAGAAGTATTGTGCTCCATGCAGTTGATCGAAAAAGTCATCGATTTGTGGAAGATGATACTTGTTCTTTATCATGATTTTGTTAATCTCATAAAAATCAATGCAATGGCTCATTGAACCATCTTACTTCTTGATGAAGAGGAGTGTTTCAGCCCATGGTGAAGCCCATGGGTGTATAAAACCATTATATAGATCCTCCTGTAGTTTTTTCTTCAGCTCCTCATGCTCCACAAAAACCATTATATACAGAGTCTTGGATATTAGCAATGCCACAGGTATAAGATCAATTGAGAATTCAATATCTCTTCTAGAAAGAAGTCTAGGAAATTCCCTGGGAAACACTTTAGTGAATTCACTCACAATAGGAATTTCTTAATGGATGGTTGCATCCTTAGACTCATTCATCTAAGAAAGATACGCGTGCTCATAGGGCAGTAATATCCGCGTTTCAGATGATGGAGCTAAAGAAGATTCATCTTCGTCCTTGAAGTTGAACATAATCGGGGGTCAATTCTCCACATGAAGAGTGATTTCTCTCTAACGGCAATTTATATTGGCTCTATATAAGGAAAGAAAATCCATGCCAATAATTGCATCAAATTACACCAGAGGGAGTATGATGAGGTTCACCAAGAAATTAAATCCAAAAATTATGATAGGGGAGGATTTATATTCATGGGATTCAATGATTGCCCCATTTTAAATACTCATCAACATCTTCACTTCCATGATTTGTGCTGGTACTAGGTTTCTCTACTAAACTTTTTGGATGTAAAAGAATTCATAGAAATTGAATCAAAATTTACGTTCTCTATTATTGAATGAATAACTACTGTACCAGTCACCACTTCATTGTCGGGGTTAATTTTGGCAACAGTGACGGAAAAAGATCACCCCTGCATCCTTGGAGGTTGTTTGTTTCCTCTAAAAACCCCTAGATCCGGGCACTGATTTTCAAGATGCTCTGGTTCTTTTCAGTTTCATCAATGAACAATGTATTGAGGTTTGAACAGAGAGTTCTTCTATTCTGTTGTAGCCAAATGTTTTTATTTCCAATAGCTAACAGCTTGGTTCCATTCTCTCCCACACCTAAAGCATTTTTCATCCCCTTCATGCAATTTCCTGGGTGCTTCTTTCCTCACCTTTGGCATGTGGGGTGATGAATCTTCTTATCACCGTTGAATTTATCCATTGGACCTCCAGAATTGAGGTCCACCTTATGATTCATATCCCCATGATACCTTTGAGATTCATCGATCTCTATTTCATCATTGAGGGAATATTATACAATTTCCTCATAGCCGTCGAATTCACGGATCTCCAGCGCTTTTCGTAGGCTACATTTCATCCCACCAAAGAAGCTATCAACCTTGCATTCGGGGGTAATGACAAAGCTGAAGCATATCATGCATGCCTTGTGATGTATTCCTCATAAACTTCCATAGATTCGTCATCCGTTTTCTTGAGGTCAAGGAAGTACCTTTCCATCTTATGTCAGAGGTTGCGCAGAAAATATTTATCGAATAACATCTTCTGGAAATAATTCCATTCAAACCCCTCTATATCCTCATCAAGCATTGTATTATTTATTAATATCCACCATTGATCAGCTTCACCCTCCATATGATAAGCAGCTAGAAGAACCATATCTTGGTCAGATCATTGAAGGATTGAGAATATCTTTTTTATGTTGTTGATCCATTATTCGGCGTTTGAGGGATCAAATGATCCATTAAAAGTAGGAGGCCTTTGTCCCATGAAGATGTTGATCGAGACTTCTTATTTCTTGGGGGGGGGGGTTGAACATTCCTCTTGACCCATGTTTTTAATCAATGCTTTAGTTAAATGAGAGTTAAGCATGAAAAATTTATCTATTCTTGCGGCCATCAGATTGGGCATCTCATTAAGACAATCATCACATTGATCTTCACATCGGTTGTTAGCCCGAGTCCTCCTATTATGGGCCATTAGCTGTAATAAATGTAAAGTTAGGGGTTACACATTAAGGGTAAACCATGGACCAAACTGATGTCTTATATATAAATTTTATTTCCTTAACTTTTGAATCCATAGGCACCAATCTATTCTATACTTGATATACTTTCTAACATATATTCTTTGGGGCAGTTTTTTGTAATTACCTTAATAATGGTTCATACTAAGCTTATAAAATAACCAATGCATATCCCCTAGGAGTGTCATAACCTAGAGTTCAGAAAGGACCATTTTCATGTACTAGGATACCCTGGGTCAAACCAGAAACTCCTTATTTGTTTTTTCACACCAAGATACATATGTGCCAGCACCGCCTCTACCTGATTGTATCTAGATATGGATTTGTTTTCTGGATTAACCACTTACTGAATACCCACTAAAACATAGGGGTATTTTTACTATAAATATTTTTATCTCTAAGGCTTCACTAGGGTTTTCTAATATTAATCCCAAAAATAATTAAACTAATCCTTTGATACCAACTATGACTACCCTGGTCATAATTTCATACATCAACATGATTTATTACAAAAAGTTCACTTGATATAACATAGAAGATCAAGAGTTATAGTGTCTTTGGGGAATATGGTCATTAAATAACAACTTAAAACATTAAATACAACATATTTATAGACAACTTCCTTTACATGACCACTACATTCTTCCATAATTAGCATTGTGTGGGATAACCTGAACACATACATAAGAAAAGGGTGAGCTATATTGCCTGGTAAGGGAATAAACATGGAATAACATGATGGATAAAATACATGTTAGATAATAGGCATTTCAAAGGAGAACAAGAGAATCATGAACATAAAATAATGATAAACAATGATAATCATAACATGAAAATGTGGCAACAACACTTAACATGGAATTACCATGAGTCATGGATCATTGCACATAGAGCATGATTAAACCCTCATTTCACATGAAGCAAGAGTAAACCATAGTTTCACATTAATTAGAAAGAGTAAAAATCCATTACACAAGATTTATCATGTTATTATATTTTACCTAATGCATTGGAGTGATATCAGGGCACACCCTTCTTAAACATTTCATTTCATGCGTAAGTGTGCCACATGGATTATATGACATTGAATCAACCAACATCATACGTTAATCCTAGATTAAGTAATGTGTAATAAAAAAATTTAAATTACCATCCAGTATTTATATATGCATAACGGTGAATCTCTTTGATATAGACATGGGTGTGGTATTCACTACACAATGATATTGGCTTGAAGAAATGTGGTGCAATTTCAGCAACAGAACGGCGTGAAATAAGGATTCAGGAAAAATGGTTGATGACATAGAAATGGGTGACTCATAATATGTACATAAAATGGAATGTAACGGGGTTATATATATACATGTTCCAACAAACATAATGGAATTTAGATTCATATTAAAAATAAATTACTTTGATGTAAAAGAGAAGAGAGAAATCCCTCCTGGAATTTCAGCATGGTAAAGGGTGTATATAGGACTCATTAATGAGGGCGAAAGGGGTCTCCCATCATCCAAAACATAAAGAGTAATGTATGGGGGAGATGAGAAATCATACCCCAAAATTTTTAATTGAAAACAATGGCATAATAGCATAAGGAAAACTGGAAAAAAATGAGAAAGGAAGAAATCCCTTACCTGGAAGTGTGATCCCATAGGCTTGGGATAGGCTTGTGAGAGGCTTAATGGGAGTATGAAGAACCTTTGGAGTATTATAGAGAGAGTTGGGAATGGGTTGGTCAAACTCCAATGTCTTTGAGTGAAGAGGAAGTGGGAGCATGGGTGGGTTTAATAGGAAATGAGAGAGAATTCATTATTATTTAGGTTTCGTACACCTCACATTTAACTAATCAAAACTGCAAACAACAAATTGGTTATATTCTGATGGGTTTTGACAAACGGGAGTGGAATATGTTATATTATGAGGCCAATGTCCGAACATCGTAAAATAATAGGGTTGCTTATGTGGAGGTGAGTCACACTCTCAAGGAAATCAATTTGAAGAGACAAAGTGTTTTATTAGCCTTGAAGGGTCCACTATAGCATCGTAAAATAAACCAAACAAACCAAAAATCACATTTTTTTAATGTTAAAACATATATTGGCCAAAAATAGTGTTTATATTATTTTATTACCACACTATGGGGTCATTATGATGTCATAAAACACATTATATATTAAAAATGTATTTAATTTTTACCGAAAATTTTGACTGTCTCAGGAAATTATGAAAAATTCACACTAGGATATTTTAAATATCCTAATTCCAAAAATAATATTGATTTTAAATAAATAAATTTATAAATATGTGAATTTTAATTTTCAAATAAAAACCAACATTTACTTAAAATTCATGTGTTTTACCAAAACAACTTTCTAACCTTAATAAAAAATACAATTGCATTCATAAAAATTGAACGCTCATTTATATTTAAAAAACCTTAATTTATTAATATTTTATTAAAATATTATTTAATCAAAATTTCCATTAATTTAACAAAATAGATTTCTTAGTTTATTATTAAAAATACCATTAGCACTTTAAAAACTAATTACAAACTAACAATAATAAAATGAATGTATATTCATTTTTATATACAAAAATAATGCACATAATCATATTGGTAAGGTATTTTTATATAACCAATTATAACACTGTCATAAGACCAAAGGTTACGGTGTGAGATGGTTAAAGACTCTTGGGGTGGCTAAGACAACATTGCTCGGATGGTAATCTCTATTAACTTCCACTTCTCCTGAAGTCGGTTCTCCTAAAAAATAATGTGTTCCAGCTCAGCAAGGGCTTAGGCAAGAGAAAATAACAATGACGCAACCTCCGTTCCATTACCCAAAAACTAGGCTTCGTACATTTCAGGTCTACTAGATGAGGCCATCACTTCATTTTCCTGAGTTAATTTGATTTGTTAAGGCCTTATATTTATACAATCAAGTGATCACTGTTCAACGAGTATATTAGCAACTGTCACAATTCATAATAGGATTTTAAAATCCAAAAACATAAATCTAATGAAGTATACATTTTATAAAGCCATAATAATATATTTAAGTGGAACAAGAATAATTTCTATTAATGAATGTTTGGGTGGTTACACTACTCCAAATTTCTTATTTTATTCCAACTAATAAGAGGATATATGGGCACATGAACCTTCGGTATCACATCCCTCTCCCTCTGTGCTTTGTCTCCATCAGGTATCCAACCTTGAGTAAGCCCCAATCCCCATCTTCTTGGGCTGCTATGAATGTGTAAGAACCCTTTTCCACTTTGGTCCACTAACAATGTGTAAGCCCATTCCACTTCCCATGAACAAAATTTTAGTGACGTGATCATCTGGTCATTCCTTCCCTTGTTTCTCGCACCGAGCATGACTCACGTGGGATTAGAGTAAGCATCAACAATTAAATCCTCTTCGGGTCAACCAAGAGTGTAAGCCCCAGCACACTTTCAAATTATGTGCACTTTGATCTTTTCCAGGGAAAGGTATGTAGGAAGCCTCCTTAAGGGTTGATACCAACACGTACTAGTCCCGAACCTTTCACATAAGTTTACCAAGCATTTTTCGAACTACGTGGACTTCGATCCTTGCCCATGAAATGTACGTCAAAATCCTCCCTCAGGTTCGAGCCAAACACATTCCAAACTATACAGACTTTGATCCTTACTAAGAAATAGTTCGTAGAATGCCTCCCAAAGGTTCATTCCCAACACCTACTAGTCCCTACATCATCACTTCAAATCACCAAATAGTCCCCAAATACGTGGGCTTCGATCCTTGTCAAGGCATGGTACATATAAACCCCCCCCTGAATTTGAAGCCAAACACATTCCGAACTATGGGGACTTTGATCCTTACCGAGGTAAGGTACATATGAAACCTACCTAATGTTCATGAGTAACACTTACTAGTCCTGACCCCCTTCATGCTGGTTCACCAAACAATCTCGACCACTTCATGTCAGTTTACCCTCATCCTGCATGATGTTAAACGGTAGGCCCCTTTTCATCTCGCAAGATACGAAACTATACCCATTAAAACTACGTGGGCTTTTATCCTTCTCTCCCAGTCATGGTAAATTGTATGCCTCCGGAGATCCAACCTTGATCGATGGTAATCTGTTGTGTTCCCCAACTAGCAGTATGGCATTGGATCCCAATCGGCGGTAAGCCATTGTTAACCCCAACCATCAGTAAGCCATTATACCCCCCATCGATGGTATGTTATTGTGATCCCCAATAGAATATATTCCATTTTGACCCCCAATAGACTATAATCCATTGAATTCCCTATTCGACAGTAAGACATGGTCTACCCCAACAAGTTGTAATCCATTGTATCCTCATCCAGTGGTAAGCTATGGTCATATGAAATCGACATTAAGCTATTTTAGTCCCTTTCACTAGGAACTATATCTCATGTACACCCCCATGGTGTTAGACAGACCTTGGCTACTAACCATTAGTTTTCCCCAGTATATCGTCGGTAATTGTCATTTGGGTACACCCTTACTCTATACACCCATCCTGAACTACATGGAATTTGATATCTTACCTTGGGGATACGTAGGAATACTCCCTGGGCATGAAGCCCATATGTCATGTCCCATCCCAGTCTCTCCCTCATGCCGATGCATTTTGGGAAGGTCATTCCCCAACACTTTAGTAAGGCTTCCTCCCGGTCCTATCAATACGGGCTTCCTCCTCATGTGTCTCATCACCCTACCGATCAATGCAGACTTAGATTTACTATCAAATGGATATGTTGGAAGTCTCTTCGAGGATCAAGACCAACAGTACCATCACCATCATTATGGTTCCATCTCATTACCCCCACTTCATTTAACAATCCATAATCCATCCTAATTCATACCCAGGCCGCCACATCCCAGTTAAATCAGGTCATCCTCTTTCTCAATGCTCTTAGCAGCTACCAGGCAACCAACCACGCATTATATTCATCATCAGCGATCCCTCCAGGGGTCTCACCCATTTGATCCACTCTCACCTGTGTTATGATCAGTATGGTCCATCCATGTTTGATTATAAACTAGTGGAATACCCTATGTTAATCATCTGAAGCTTAAGAAAACCTCAGAGACATGCATATGGCATATAATTCCCCACATTCGGTGTGGGATGCCTTGGGCTTCTGCACACTTGAGAATCCCTATCATAAGGGGAAAAATCCCAGATGCACCAGTGTTTCAGCATCAAGACACGCCAGCGAGGTCCAATGTGATTACTCCCCTGACCGAAGGTTTCTTCCTTGACTGGACCCCCTTGAATGTCATTATAGAAGATGCGTAATTAACTCGAGTCCATGTAGACATGGAACTACGAATATGATTCAAAACACATGGCTCAAATCTATGAGAGAGACACAAACTATGTAACAAGTTCCATGGAGGAATCCATAGAAGGATGAACCAACATCCCATTATCCCATTTCAATCACTAAGAAAACCTCCCTGAATAAGGAATGAATGCCACCTGCCTTTGGAAAGCGGGAATACATGGGCAACAGATGTGTGTCCTCCTCCACATAATAGAAGGATGTGTTCCCCATTAAAAGTGTTAGAAACCAAAATAGTGTACTCAATAATAGGTTCTTCACGTAAATGTGGAGATTAGAAATGTTCGAGACATCTGTGGACTAGCGTGTCACCTGATCCAATTGTCTGGAACTTGGTCCCGCCAAGTAAATAGTGGCCCTGGCATGAAACTCCATAGAATTTGGGAAATATAATCATTAGACATCCTGGTCTGAGACGTTGTTAGTGTAGATACTTATTACTATCCATGGAATATGGAATAGATATGGGAAACTAGTCATTGATTTCCTTATTTTAGTACTAATTGTTTAATCTACCTACCTTCCTAGACCCAAGCTACCATATCAGCAACCACTCACCTCCCTCATATTGATAGAGAGGCTAGGGAAACATCATTGCGGAAATCCCGTGTGGACTCATTTCCTACATATAAGTCTCTACGTCCACAGTTTCTTGCACCCACACCCCATCTCCCCATCTGAATTTGATCAGAGAAGGGTGATAAAGGACCTTGTCTAATGATACGAGAAGGTGGAGATCATCCCATTAGTAGATAATTGATGACCTGACTTGGAGGCATCTACGCCTTTTTGCCACCACTACCCCCAATGGTCGCGCAGGGAGACCCTTCTCCCCACTCCGATAGAAATCTGTTTAGGTATCCTCTCCTCTAAACAATTTGATGACTCCAACCCCTACAAAAATGATGTGAAGAATGTTCAATCATCCTTGCCAGGATTCCGTTCCTGGGCCTCCCATGGAGGGCCCCCACTAGGTCAACCCAGTTATGGCACCCGACCCTATGGGCTGAGGAACATGAATTCAATTGCCTGCACAACCATCCCCATTATGGATGAGCTGATGCCCGCATCGGTCACAAGATGAGAAGGATACTTGTAGAGGTCATCAATGTCAGCGACTACTGTGGTTCATGCCACCACCGACATATACCATCTGTCCCCTATTTATTTTGAGTAGAGGAACTCAAAGACCCGGCCCAGATTGAGGCCCCAACCACCCCATGGGTAGGCCGGGTAGAATCTTCTGGTTTTTGATGTAGGTAGTGCCCTCTGTGGGCCGAACCTCAGCAAGGACACCCATATGGAGGTCCTCCCCATACCACCACCATTAAGAAAGTGGGTCATCCCCGCTCCCGTGTTTAGCATGGAGGTCCTCACCATTGTTGTACCCCTCTCTCTTGGATTTTAATGATCACAATCACTCTTATTTTGTTCTAACTTGTTTTCAAGTGTTTTTGTTGATAGGAAAAAGGTTGCCAAGGAGTTGGGCCATGAAGGACTGAAAGTAGACTCTCTGTGTCTACCGTCCAACCGGTGGATTCCCACCGGCCAGCCGGTGGTCTCTGGCAGTAGCAATGGTTTCTGTCTAGAGCCACCGGTCAGCCAGTGTGAGCTCCCCGACTAGCCGGTATTGTCACCAGCGAGCCGGTGGCTGACCACCGGCCAGCCGGTAGAACCTGGGCAGAGAGCTTGCTCTCTGTCTGGAGCATCGGCCAGCCAGTGGCTCAGGACCGGCCAGCCGGTGGACCACCGGCCAGCTGGTGAGACACCACCGGCCAGCCGCTGTGCCCAGTCAAACTCGCCGTTGGGCTTTGACCAGACTTGTACTTTTGACTCCCAACAGCTCTGAAGGCCTCTCCAACGGCTCCGAAGACCCCCAACGGCCATTTGGGTGCTCCTCTCCTATAAATAGAGGACTAGGAAGCCCCGGAAAAATATAGTAGCCGACGGGAACATTTTTCGATCATTTGGAGAACCTCCGGCGCATTCCTTCAAGGATCCCCACCTGCTCCAACTCACTTCCACAACCAAGGAGCACCACCATAGAATCTTGGGAGCTCTCTTCATCATCACCAATCAATCCATTGGCACCCAAGACTTCTCTTGTTTACAGTTTTTATTGTTTTATCATTTTGAGCATTATTTTGAGTTTGTGCATACAAACCCTTCTTTCTCTCATCCTTCCTTTGTTTGGGTTTTCACACCACCTTCAAGGTGTGAAGAGGTTAGTCAAGCCTTTCCTGTAAAAGACTTGAGTCATAGGTGAGATAGCCTTCACCTGTAAGAAGGCTAGTGGGTTTCTTGCTACAACCAATAAAAATAAAGCTGTAATAGGTTTCTAGGTTGCCTTAAAGTCTAGTGGGTTTCTTGCTACAACCATTAAAAAGATATCTATCGTATAAATCTCTCAACGGTTGAGTTGGGAGCAGAGACGTAGGCTTGGGATTTAGGCCGAACTCCGTTATCATTTTTCTGTCTTGCCTCTTTTATTTCCTCTGCGCTTTAACTTTTTCTTAAATTGTTAATCTTTTTTAAAAGGAAATTCACCCCCCTCTTGCCATCACTCTCCGTCCCAACAATTGGTATTAGAGTTAGTGTTTGTGTAATACCTTAACCGGTTTCAAATTCAAGATCCATTGTGATGGATTCATCTTCTTTCGCCCCCGAAGGTTATTCATTGGGTCGTGCTCCTTTTTTTGATGGAACCGACTATACCTATTGGAAAACGCGCATGTCTACTTTTCTTAGAAGTATAGGTTATCCTATTTATAGAATTTTCATGCATGGTTACTCTCTCTCTTCTCCCGATGAATCCAAATGGACTCAAGACGATATTAAAAATTTCGAGCTTGATGGAAAAGCCATGAACGCTCTTCATTGCAGCCTTGATCGTAATGAATTCAATCGAGTTTCCACATGCACTTCATCTCATGAAATCTGGAAACATTTGGAGGTTACCCATGAGGGGACCAACAAAGTTAAGGATACTCGATTGGATATGTACCGTCAAGATTTTGAGTCTTTTACCATGCATCCATCTGAAAATATTACTGATATGTTTACTCGCTTTACAGATGTTTGTAATGGGAGAAAGTCTCTTGGAGATGATGTTTCTGCAGAGATGATGGTCAAGAAGATCCTTTGGATCTTACCAAGTTCATGGGCACCGAAAGTCACGACAATTCAAGAAGCGAAGAATTTAAAAGAAATGTTGGTCGAAGAGCTCATCGGATCCCTCATGACCTACGAGATCACCATGAGGAGGCAAGCTGAAAAGGAAGGAAAACTCATCGAAACTCCAAAGAACATCGCCTTCAAAGTTCAAAAAGAAGAAATCTCCTCCTCCTCATCTTCTTCCTCTTCAAGCGACGATTCAGAAATCGAGAACCTTGCCCGCAAGATGCACAAATTCATGAAGAAGAACAAAAAGAAGAAATCACGCAAGGCTCGAAAGGAAGAACTCGACAAAAAATCCGAGCCCGAGATAATATGCTATGGGTGCGGCAAGAAAGGCCATTATAAGCCCGATTTCCTACTCCACAAGACAAGGGCCAAGCAAAAGGAAAAGAAAAAGGCATTCAAGGCCACTTGTAGTGATAGCTCCTCATCCTCCTCCTCCTCAAAAGACAACAGTAAAAAATGTCTAATGGAATTTCATGAGGTAACCTCTTCTGACTCTTCTTCCTCTTGTTCTTCCAATTCATTCAATCATTTATCTTACGAGGATCTCCAACATGCGAGAGATCAATTGGAGGAAGTTTTTCACGAACTTTCTTCCATATTTATTGCTTTAAAAAAGAAATTCAAAATTCTTTCTTCCGAAAAGGATCAACTTCTCAAAGAGAATGACGACTTGTCCCTCAAGATCCAAAACCTTCCCGATGTTGATTCTATGGAATCAACAATCAAGGATTTAAGGAAATCCCTAGCTATGTTAACCGAAGGTGAACATAACCTTTCGAAGCTCCTTGGTTCACAATGCATATCTAGAACCACCCAAGGGCTTGGCTATTCCAAGCAAGCTTCCTCTTCCCATGCTTCTACTATTTTTGTAAGGGGGAGCTCCCAATATAAATTTTCCAACTATTGCAAAAAGATCGGGCACTTAATTTACGAGTGCGACTACAAAAATGCCCGGTATGGAAGGCCCAAAACCATTTACTTTAACGATGAATTTCATAGGAGAAGACCCGCCACAAGACAAGTTTGGATTGAAATATCCCTTTTAGCGAGTCTCTCCAGACCAAAATTTGTCTCGGTTCTAAAATCCTCTCCCCGGTGATTTGTTGTTTTTATTTAGGGGGAGTTAGGATCGTTTAAGCCTTTTTGCGTTTTTCATTCAAAACTTTCAATTCAAAACATTCAATTCAAAACTTTCAATTTAAAACAGTCAATTCAAATTTCAAAAATTTCAATTGGTTTAAAATCTCTATCTTGTTTTTCAATCCTTTCCTTCAATCAAATTTTATGCCCTATGCTATTTTGATAATCACAAAGGGGGAGATTTCCTTGGTTGATTGGGGGAGAAATATTTCTCTCATACTTTGCTTTACTTTTCAATTTATCCTTTAAAGCATGCCTTTCATTTCAGTCTTTTTCATTGAATTTTTTGGTGATTGTGATCATCAAAATAGGGGGAGATTGTTTTACCCCTCTCTCTTGGATTTTAATGATCACAATCACTCTTATTTTGTTCTAACTTGTTTTCAAGTGTTTTTGTTGATAGGAAAAAGGTTGCCAAGGAGTTGGGACAAGAAGGATTGAAAGTAGACTCTCTGAGTCTACCGGCCAACCAGTGGATTCCAACCAGCTAGCCGGTGGTCTCTGGCAGTAGCAATGGTTTCTGTCCAGAGCCACCGGTCAGCCGGTGTGAGCTCCCCGGCCAGCCGGTATTGTCACCAGCCAGCCGGTGGCTGACCACCGGCCAGCCGGTAGAACCTGGGCAGAGAGCTTGCTATCTGTCTGGAGCACTGGCCAGCCGATGGCTCAGGACCGGCCAGCCGGTGGACCACCGGCCAGCTGGTGAGACACCACCAGCCAGCAGGTGTGCCTAGTCAAACTACCCATTGGGCTTTGACCAGACATGTACTTTTGACTCCCAACGGCTCCTAAGGCCTCTCCAACGCCTCCGAAGACTCCCAACGGCCATTTGGGTGTTCCTCTCCTATAAATAAAGGACTAGGAAGCCCCGGAAAAATATAGTAGCCCACAGGAACATTTTTCGATCATTTGGAGAACCTCCGGCGCATTCCTTCAAGGATCCCCACCTGCTCCAACTCACTTACACAACCAAGGAGCACCACCATAGAATCTTGGGAGCGCTCTTCATCATCACCAATCAATCCATTGGTGCCCAAGACTTCTCCTCTTTACGGTTTTTATTGTTTTATCATTTTGAGCATTATTTTGAGTTTGTGCATACAAACCCTTCTTTCTCTCATCCTTCCTTTGTTTGGGTTTTCACACCACCTTCAAGGCGTGAAGAGGTTAGTCAAGCCTTTCCTTTAAAAGACTTGAGTCTTAGGTGAGCCAGCCTTCACCTGTAAGAAGGCTAGTGGGTTTCTTGCTACAACCAATAAAAAGAAAGCTGTAATAGGTTTCTAGGCTGCCTTAAAGTCTAGTGGGTTTCTTTCTACAACTATTAAAAAGAAAGATGTCGTATAAATCTCTCAACGGTTGAGTTGGGAGCGGAGACGTAGGCTTGAGATTTAGGCCGAACTCCGTTATCATTTTTGTGTCTTGCCTCTTTTATTTCCGCTGCGCTTTAACTTTTTCTTAAATTGTTAAACTTTTTTAAAATGCAATTCACCCCCCCTCTTGCCATCACTCTCTGTCCCAACAACCATGCCTCCTGAAATTAATATGAGTGTCCTCCCAGCTGTAGTGACGCTCAGTACGGAAGCCTCTTTCACATCCATGACCTCAGGTATGGAGTCGTTCCCCCTATTGACGGTCTCCAGTGTTAGGATGTTATATGCCCGGTCAGCCTATAGTGTGTGGGTCGTCCCCATATCCTTACAGCCCCTAAAGAAGGTCCTCCTCATCTGAGATACTAGAGAAGAAGAGGTTTTACTTTCTTCGTAACCACCATGCACAAAGGTCCTACCCATGTTTTGCTCAGCCATTATGAGGACCCTCCTCATACCGACGCTGTTAGAGGACACATGAACGGAGGTCATTAGAATATTAGCACCAGCTCTAGTGGAGGTCTTACCCGCTCTGTCACATCTCGCAGAGAGTACCTCCACACATCTACAAGTGGTCACTAATGTCCTCCCCATAGTTTCATTGACATATTTCTAGGTTCTCCTCACACCACTACTCACTTAGGTAGATGTCCTTACTGCCCCATCACCAGTTCAGCTAGAGGACCTCCTTGAGCCAGATATCTACCCTGTCCCATAGAGAAATACTAGGGAAGGAGGGTAGGACATCACCACCATAAAAAGAATGTTAGTATGATTTATATGGAGATTAAATCATTTATTCTTCTTAGATTCTATGATTGAATATGAATCAGCAACAGAACCCTTGCCTCGATCGTCTATGGCAAGGGCTGGGGATGGGATGAAGTGTATCAACATCGTAATTCTGGAATTCAAGTTCCTCAAGATCCCTACCTCCCACTATAGATACATCTTGGAGGATGAGGATTTTGTGTCTCCCCAGGGTATGCTCGTACAATAGCAACTATCATCTCATGAATAACACTCTTCCTCGACCAGATATTACAGAGAGTTGTTTTGGGGACTTATGGAAGACGAGAAAAAGCATGGTCCACCACCAGTATCCAATGTCCTTATGCCAGAATCTTCGGTCACCATCCTGTATTATTGCGATGTGGTGTCTATGTCAATGCACTCTTCAAAGGATATCCTATTATACGGTAGCTTACCAACCCTTTTGTTGTATTCTCCACTGGCCAGCCTACTGTCTGAGGGGTCTGCTTTAGTGCCACTACCGGTTCCCCAGCCACCTCAAGCTAAAGAGTGTGTAATCCAAGGATTAGACCAAGTGTGTGAGCCAAGGTTCTTGTGTGAATATCATGAAGCATACCATTTCCCAATGTTGTTTTTTCCAGTTAGAAGGCCAAATTTCAGGGCCCTAGAAGAACTCATCATGGAAGAGGTTGGATTATTTCACCGGAAATTCTGGGAGACTCACTTTTTCTTCATCATCGATGAGTGGCCTACCCCATGAGTCCGGTGCACATTGAATACGTTGGTCAATAATTTCATTTGGTTGATTTGGCCTCACTCCCTGTGGCCCAGTGCCCTGAGTCACCAGGTCAATATAGGACTCTCCAACAGTGATGCGTTCATAGCATTAAAGTTCCTCTTAGGATAATCAAGGTGGATTCTCCCCACATTGTGATATCTGGTTGGGGGTATTATGCAGCCCTCCATTTTAGTTCTATTGAGCATCAGCTCGACTTTCCAGGCAATATTGAGGATATGACTCTAGGTAGAGCCAAGGCTAACATGGCTGAATTATTGGATGAAGAGGCGAAGACCGAACTCCTAGGAGAAAACTTACATCCATGGGTGTTCTATAACTTTTGGACCCTTCGGGAAGGCTTAATTGCCAGAATAGAAATATATTGGGTCTTCTCGTTCCCACCATGACATTGGGCCTCATCTGAAATCCTTATAAGGGTAAGGAGCACCTTGGGGATTTCAAGTCCTACCACACTTCTAGACTAGTAAATACGATGGAGGATGATACCAAAAAAGCTGTTTAGCATCAACAACTTACAGATCATAAGATGATTGTCAGTGGTCTCATTGCTGAGCCTCCTGTGGAGCAACGTCCATACTACAATGATCCTTGGCTGGGGTAGTAAGGGTAGGCACAACTCCCCCCAGCTAATTGCCTCCAGGAAAGCCTTACCATCCCACACATGAAGACAGCTTAGAGGATTGAACTTATGCCAAGAGGGTGCAACATGTGTTTCCAAATCCACATGAGCAGCATGACAGTCCCCAGGACCATGCTTAGGTTCCCCCAACCGCTCCGCAGGTCATCCCACTAGCCCCTCGACAAGCCACTAGGACTTCTTGTAACATTGAAGAACCCACCAATGAACTTGTGGTCTAGGATCCCCATCAAGACCGAAACCCCTGCCTGGATTATCTAATTGGAGATGACATTGTCTTCCTCGAGGCATTAGAGACACGGCTGGTGGAAATCCCTCCTTATGGTAAGACGTATTCTACATGGTTGGATGATATGCTAGCACACCCAGGATTCAAAAAACCCACCATTCCCCCTTTAATGGGTCAGGTGACCCACTACAACATCCGACCCACTTCATCTCAAGGTGCGGACCCATACGGGGAACTCCGGTGTAACAAGATGCCTCCATACTCCAATTATTCATACAAACATTGGAAAGACCTGTGTTTGTCTAGTACAACCAGCTACACGTCGGGTTAGTAACCAGCTGGGAAGATCATCATTGGAAATTTGTTTACTAGTATTGTTCTGCCACTCAGATGATGAGTATTTCAGACCTCTTCAAATGAAAATAGAGGCATAATGAGCGCATCATAGAGTTAGTCTCCTAGTGGAATGGACTCACCAACGCCTAGGACATGTCGTGGACTCAGGAAAAACTGTTGACAATGTGTGTGGGGAATGTCAAAACTGAATTTTCCCCCTCTCTCACTACCTATAATTACCCTAGAGGATCTACAATTTCATTGATAAATCCCACTGCTTAGAGGAAGCTTTATATCAGTCCAAAAAGGCTGGACAATTTCCTCCTGCAATTATTGCATGAAGGGCCACTAAGGCTTAGACCCCCACAGTGGATTAAATAGTGGGCCTCAAGAAACTAGATATATTATTAGTGGAGCCATTTCCAGAACCACTTATAGGAAATACACCTCATACTCAGCCTTCGGCCCCGCAGCACCCTCCTCCAAATCAGCAGGCGCCCCAACATAATGTGCCGCCACCACCCTAGCGGGATAACTAGGTTCCGCCTCCTCGACAGGCTCTTCCAATCCCCTATTAGGGTAAGGCTCCCATATCCCCTTTCTCTGATAGAAGAAACCTAAAATACTCATTCAATGAGGCTCAGGTCCACAATTATTTCCACAGTTACCTAAAACATGGACTTCTATTCTTGCTTGAATATAGGAGACCAGAAGCAGAAGATCATAATGAACTCCCCAACTACTACCCCTATCACCTGTTCTTGAGGCACACCCACAAATTATGCTATATTTTTAAATAATTTCTTCATGTACAGGTTGATAAAAACATAGTCATGTTTTTCCCAGATCCTGGACATGTGGGATGTGTTTTATTGAAGCCAGATAGTGGCAGTGACAGTGAAGGTTAGTGGAATCAGATTTCTTACCCAAGATCCCAAAAGTAAGAGAACTAGATATCTTGTAAAATTGTCACCCATGCCCATGATATCATCTATTCTTGTATAAGTTGACATGAACCATCAGAATATTTTGCGTCACCCACAGCTATATCCTCTATGTCAACGGTGCAACAATCCACATCCCAAAAGAGCATGTGTCAGCGATGCAGGGGAAAACAAAGTCCCCCACCGACTCCATCGTCATCCCATACTCTTGGTAACCTCATGACCCATAGATGGTGAGTCCCCCAAGATTATGTCCAATGGTAGACGATTCAAAAAGTGATTTTCATGGTTATTCCTCGTATAGCACCATGACTTAAGTAAACCCCTACAAGATTTGTGACAACGAGGAGCGCCAGATGGATCTTCCCAATGTCCCCACCTGTCACCAGTGTCGACAGAGCCATGACTATATGGGAAGTCAGAGTGCCTTATCCATCACTTACATCCAGACTGTGCATGCCACTTAAACTATACAATAGGCCCAGTATAAGGCATATCATGTGTATCCCTGTCATATGATGTCATCATGTTTTCCTTCACTATTGTTTCTGCTATTGGATAAGGCAGAGATGCCCTAACCACGCCGTGATCAGCCAATACATTCTACAAAATAGTCTTAGTCTTTTGGCCCACATATGATAGTAACTCCATAGGTTTCCACCAGTGAGTAGCGGGACATTCCATCACCAGTCAACTAACGGTCCAGCTAGTACAGCTCGCCATATCTCCTACCACAAAGCGACATCCCATATGTAGAAGTTCACACTTGGAACAAATGTATGATGTCCTCAAGCATATTTCTACTCTTACAGTGAAGATATCTATCCTTGGGGATCATTGCCTATTAGAGGATATGAATGAAGAATTTGAAGAAGCTTTAAGATGCTCCCTCAAGTTTGAGGCGGAGGTAGAAAATGCACAAGCCTTCCATGCTGAGGCTGTTGAGCATGCTGAATGACAGACCATTATCTTGTTATCTAGAGAAGATGAAGACCATCCCATATAGGGGGAAATCCACCCACTGTACATCAACAGACATTATAATGGCATGGAGGTCCGTTGCTGTATTTTTGACACAGGCTTGAAGATCAATCTAATCATGACTCAGACACTACTAGAACTAGGGTTGTCCAAGGATGATCTGAGTCCCTCTCACTAGAAAATTCAAGGTTATGATCTAGCCAAATAGACACTGATCAACATGTTCTACTTGAGTTCCATGTTTAGTGGCCTAGTTACCATTACAAAATTCATGGTTTTATCCCAAAACACTTCCTAAACTGCGTTTATGGGAAGACCATGGCTCCACCTGCATGCAACAGTCCCTCCATCGCATCACTAGTGCCTTAGTTACTTCCTTAATGGTTGAGTGCGAATACTCCAAGGTGAAACGTCCCCCTTTTCTTCTTTGGAAGCCCAGTATCTGGCTTCTGACTATTAAAATATCAAGGACATGAAAATTCTGGAAAATGAGGTCAAATACGTGACGATCGTGCCTGACTCGTGGACAGATCTAGATGATGCCTAAATTTTCATGATCCATCGATTGGAGGATAATAACCTGGATATTGGGAAATGATTTGTTGTCTCTATAGAAAGTGGGAACCACATTCCCAAGTATAAGAGACCTTAGAAAATCACCTCATACTCCTCCACAAATCATACTAGGGTGATCCTAGAACCCCCTACCCCATAAGGTATCGGGCTGTCCACCCCATGGCTAAAACAACATTCTATACTTGTTTGTTTCACTAGTATGGGATTAACCTCTTGAAGATGACACCCCACTATTGATTTGATATCATCAATAATTTCCCTTAGGGCCAAATACCATATGGGAACTTATCCACAACTTTTATTTCCATGGTTTCGACAGCACATGAGTCCCTTGATGTAGTGCCTACCGCCACTCAGGCAGGTTCCAGTCGCCCATTGGGATCTATCAACTCATATGAGACACCTCTCATGGAAGAACCCTCCTCCATAAGTGCAGAAGATGAATGAGAGGATTCTCCTCCTTCCATCGAAGAGGTTGTGCCTACAATTGATGAGGAACTGGTGCAGTTGAATCTCGGTGGCATGACAAATCTAAAACCCACATGGATCAGTTCCATTATGCCTTTCAAAGAGTGAAAATAGTATGTGGACATCCTGAAGAAGAACCATTATTTATTCGACTGGAGTTATGAATAGATGTCTGGACATGATCCCTAGGTAGCTGTCCACCGCCTTGGTCACCCAACAAATCACAGTGAGTTTATGTAACCGCTATGAAAGATGCGCCCTTCTCACGATGCGAAGTTCGAGTCCAATGTTGATAATATCATCAGAACAAATTTTTTCATGGTGGTCGAGTACCCTATATGTCTAGCCAACATTGTTCTAGTCAGGAAGAAGAATAGATAGATCAGAAACTACATTGTCTTCCGAGATCTCAATCATCAATGTCCAAAGGATTATTTTACATTTCCTATGAAAGAATTGTTGATTGATGCTACAGTTGGGTTCCAAGAGCTCTCTTTAATAGACGGGTACTCCGGGTATAACCAGATCCAAATGGATCCCAAGTATGAGAAGTCTACAGACATTAGGGAACCAAAAGGTATTTTCAGTTAGCAATTCATGCCCTTCGGTCAAAAGAATGTCGGTTCCACCTATCAGTGGGCTATACATCACATATTTTAGCAGATCCTTAGGAAACTAGTTGAATGATACATGGATGATCTGGTTGAAAAATCTCACCAATTTTCGGACCATTTAAAAAAAATGAGAATGTGTTCAACATTCTTCGTTCTCACCACCTCAGGATAAACCCATTGATGTGTGCCTTTGGTTCACGTCAGGAACGTTACTCGGCATCCTTTTCTGATACAAGGGCATTGATATCTACCCATAGATGATCATGACCACTAGCTATATGTCTCCACAAGAAATATTCCGGATATTCAAGGCTTCTAAAGATAATTTTTCTACAAAAGTCGATTTATTGAGAATTTGGCCGAAATGTGTATGCCCTTTTCTCGGCTCAAGAAGAAAAGAATAGTTTATCTGTGGGACGATGAATGTCAGTATCATTTTAAGGAAATCATGCCATATCTTTTCCATACTCTAGGGTTGATTCCCCCAATTTCTTGAAAGTGTCTAGTATTTTATGTGACTACCATGAAATGATCCCTCAAAACCATTCTCACCTAGAAGAACAATGAGGGAACTGGGACCAATCTCTACTATCTCAGCCGCACACTTCTTGATACATAGACTCTATACATCCCTATCAAGAAAATATGCCTTGCACTAGTATTCACAGTATTGAAATTGTGACAATACATGAAATACAACGATGTACAGCTAGTTTCATGAGTAGATTCGATTAACTACATCCTGAACCACCCCATTATGATAGGTTGTCTATCATAGAGGGTGGTGATTACCCAGTAGTTTGACATCATGTTTTTCAATGAGAATTCTATTAAAGAGCAGGAATTGGAGGATTTTCTTGGTTCCCATCCAGCTCCTGCGTACTAGTGTCTGGACCATTATTTTTCTGATTATTCAATCCTCTATGTGGACCAAGCCATCAAGTGTTGGAAAATTCACTTTGATGGTGATTCTCGTAGCCCTACTGGCAATAGGATCAATGATCCCAAAATCAATAGATTAGCCCTAGGTATCCTCTACATAACTCTTGCACAAGCTGTTTTTCCATATTCATTCCTACTACTAGAGGGTTGTACCAACAATGAAGAAGAGTACCAAGCACTCATCATTGGCATTGTGGTGGCCCTCAAGATTTATGTTCTTCACTTTCATGTGAAAGGGGAATCCGAACTAGTCATCATGAAAATAAACGGTGACTATGTCGTCAGAAATCCAGAACTCATACCACTGTTGGAATTCACCCTTCTGATGATGGAAAAGTTCCCATCTCAGCTAGATGTTACCCATGTCCCTCGATACTAGAACGGTCAAGATGATTCCTTAGCCAACCTAGTTGGATCTCTTGCGAAGATGAATCATGATGATTTGATTATCTTTGTGGATCATCATAGAGTCATCATCCCCATCACTCCAAATGGAGATGATAGTCCACTTGTAGCAACCATACTACCAGAACCTCCATGTCCGGAACCCCAAGTTCCATTAATGTTGTGTTGGATGTAAATCCTGATTTTTGGACCCCCTTTGTCTAGTATCTCCAGCACGATAATATCCCGACAGATTGAGTCGAGCGTGAGCGAATCAGATGCCATGCATTGCAGTTTACTCTCTAGAGCAGTCTTGATCTTGATTGTATCCTCTACAAGAACGATTACTATGGGAATATTCTTTGTTGCATTCTAGGAGATGAGATTTCCCAAGTCATGCAGGAGGTTAATTATAGTTCCTATGCGCCTCATTAGATCAGGCCAAAACTATCTCACTAGATCCCAAGACTGGGGTATTATTGGCCTTCCATGATCTCATACTGCCTCGAGTTTTCAAAGAGGCAACATGTGCGAGACATTTATTCCAATTTTGTGAATAGGATTCCAGAGACTCTCCACACTAACATGTACTATTGGTCAATTTATGTCTGGGGACTCGATGTCATGAGACCATATCCACCAGTGACAGATCACCAATGCAGATTCATTCTGAACGCTACGGATTTCATTTCCAAGTGGTCATCGGTAGTCCTACTCAAGGAGGTTGAGGTTCGTTCTATTATTGAACCTATGAGCTC
Organism: Viscum album; assembly: GCA_963277665.1. NCBI lineage: Eukaryota > Viridiplantae > Streptophyta > Magnoliopsida > Santalales > Viscaceae > Viscum > Viscum album. Next base: position 1,851,923,295 of record OY728148.1, on the reverse strand, counting down.
CAATAAAATCTATCAGTTCAAAGTCCCTCATGCCATCCTAACTAATAATGAAACCAACTACCGGGCGGCCAAGTTGAAGAAACCCTACCCCATGTACAACATCTATTCTATCCATACCTCCTGCTATCACGTGCAAGAAAATGGGAAGATTGAGTCATATAAAAATAACCTCTCTAATATTCTTCATATAATGGGTTTTCATAACAAAAATAGATGGCTTAAAAAACTCCACAATGCCCTTTGGTCCTATCGGAAAATTACTCTCAATTCCCCAAGGGTGACCCCATAATCCATGGAGTACAGAATAGAGGCCATCCCCCCCCCCATAAACATTTAGTTTCCTTCATTAGACATATATATTTATGATTAGAAATCTCATGATGAATTAGCGAAAATATACCTGTATGAATAAGAAGAACTCGATGAGAACGGGCTTTGTTCCCTACACACTCTGGAAAGGAATCAGGAAAAGATAGAAAGAGCTTTCAATAAGATGTTTCACCTCCGCTCTTTCTTGCAATGTTACCTGGTGTTGGACCTATGAACACCAATGTTACGTGGTAGGAAATGACACATGATGGAGCCCAAATGGGAAAGAACATATATCATTTATAATGACTATCCCAATGGAACATACTCAATGGTTACCATGGATAGTGAGTGTATAACCCATCCCACAAATGCTATGTTCCTCAAGAAATACATTGCCTTACATAAAATGTTCCTACCTGAACTTAAGCTATTATATCCCACATGACATTAAACTGTATTTCATACAACATGGTGTTAAACTATATCTATTACTACATGAACATAAACTATTATGTCCCATATGACATTAAACCTTATGACATCCCTCAAGATGTTAAACTACATCAGGTCATACATGAACTTAATATATTATGTCCCACATGTCTTTAAACTATATTTCGTTCCACATGAGGTTAAATAGTATCTGTTCCTATAAGAACATAGACTATTATGTCCCACATGACATTAAATTATATGTCATCCTGCAGGATGTTATACTGTATCTGGTCCTACATGACATTAACTATTATGTCCTGCATGACATTAAAATGTATGTCTTCCCACACGACGTTACACTATAGATGGTCTTGTATGAACAAAAACTGTCAAATTCCCTTATTTCATGACATTTAACTACACAACACTTTTACGAACGTCTAATGGATTGATTTACTTCATCGTTGGATATGTATGAATGATCAGACGCCTCATCTTGATTCCATCCCCAGATTCATATTTGATTATCCCCCAAGGTTATAGATCTTATGAAGGATCCCACATTGTGTTTTGTAGGCTTCTTTGGCCTAATTCACGTCAGGTTTATGAGGATCGCACCATGTTCCCTCTCCTCATTCTTCAATTCTCCCACATCTTTGCTGCAAGATGTTGAACTGCATGGCCTTCAAGAACTATTTGTAGCATGATTCCCATCTTAATGAGATATGTAGGAACTCCTAGAAATCGTGTCTTTCAGCATAGCCCCAAACATTAGGGTATCCCCTCAGGCCGGGAAACATAGTGTGATGCCAGATTTTTCTATCCTTTACATGAGGTTCATCCTAACTGCATCGTATATCCATCTCCATAGAGATATCTAGTTCTTACACCATCACACATGAATTTTAAACAGAATGGGCACATTTTTGCTTCAAAAACTCCATTTACTTGTGAATTAATTATATTTCAATTCCAAAAGGTCCCCTGAATGGTATGGATACATAGCATAAGGGCTCCCCTATCATTTCGGGCCAACTCACTGGAGGACCTCAAACAAAAAAGTGATACAAGTCCCACGTTGTGAATATGATCTGCAGTTGATACTCATTTCAGTTTCTATTTCTGGTCACACAATATGGATTTTGTGTTTTTAACATGGTCTGCAACTATCCTTCGTCATTATCACCAACCCCATATGTCCCAAATATTGGGTGTAGTGGTTCATGTTGTCTGGTTATCCCTTCAAACATCATTCTACATTGGGTAGGAGTTTGATTCCCTTAGTCATACCCTTATATGTTGGCGAGAGCAGGGTCCTATTCCTTATTTCCCATAACAAGAATTTCTCACGTGGGATTAGGAATTTTGGGAAGGCAATACCCGCATGAAGGGTCATGTGTATATGGTCGGAGATCTATGACCTTGATCAAAGGTCCCAATCATCCTCATTGCAAGATGTTAAACTACAAACTGGCCATGACATCTTCTCTCAAGTCCATATCCCCTTTTGGGTCCCATGACCCTTTTTTCACTCTGGATGGTGTGGTATGGCCTGGAATCTATGTTCTCATTCATGTTAGGACTATTTGGGACCAACCACATACAACCCCTTGGGAAACCTTTCCACTATCGTCCTCATTGAAATACATTAAACCAAAAACTGGATGGGAGTTCCATTCATGGATCTCTAGAAATTTATGGTCCCATGGCTTATGTCCTCATTTGGGATAGTACAGCATGGAATGGGCTTCTATTCTTCCCATCGCACCATACACATCCCTCGTTGAGATAAAATTCCCCTATTTGCATCATTGTCGCATGATGTAGTATTTCACTGCATCTTCCTGAGCTATGTATGGATTGATTCACATCCCCATGGGATACGTAGGACCACCTAGACGTTTTGTCTTTGGGTCTAGCCATGTTTCATGGAATCCTGTTTAACTATATACCCCTTATCATGTGTTCTCTATAAGGGAGGTTATGTGATGTGTCATGGGATTATGTAATCATTCATGTTAGTTTTGTTACAACCACTCCATGTACCTCTTTCTCTAAGAAACTACACCTTCCAATGTTCTGCACTCATCTCCTCAAGTTGGATGCTGATGAATTTGGTCCCTCAACCCATATTTTCAGTTCACTAATGTGCCTAAGAGCACTCTACATCATTCCCTCAAGTATCATATTCTTCCTAGACATGCTCTCGCCCATTTTATGGCTTCATGTACCCTTGATTTGGGATTTCATCATATTCCAAGTCCAAAAGGCCCCTTAAACAGTAAAGATTCTCATCATAAGGTCTCTCAAATAATTTCTAGCCAATGTCCTTAAAGACTTCGAACCACAATTTGATACGAGTCCCGCATTGTGAAAACGGTCAGAGGTCAATGCTCATTTGTTGTTACCATTTTAGGTAACATGATTTGGATGTAGTGTTTCGAACTTGGTCAACATTTATCCTTTATGGTCAATCCAACCCCATCATGACCTAAATGTCAGTTGCATGATCCACATCATTTTCCACTCAATCATGTCTATGTGGAATTTCGAAACTCTTGGTACTATCCCTCAGTGTGCATTTGCATGATAGGAGTAACAACCCAGGGTAATTTTTCATTTGGGAATCCATACCAATTTCCCCATTCATTCATTCCATGCATTTAAAAGTCCATCTCAACACTTGTTTCCCTCATCGCGCATTCCTCACGTGGTCTTAGGTATCAGATCGAGGTTTTCACTCGATTAGAAGAGATTGTATTATCCATGGTCCATATTTTATGACCATAATCTAAGATCTCCTTCTACATATTTTCCATAAGGCATAAGAATCTTAACTCTTGAACTACGTTTTGCATGATTACCTTACTCATGGGATATGTAGGAAAGCCAATACATCTCATCTTTATGTCAAGCTCAAGCTCCGCCAATTACCTCTTCATTTCCGCCTTGTGGCCCAAGATTTCACGGTATTGTGTGGTGTGGAATAGGACATACATCCTCATTCATTGGGTTTTTCAATAGTTTCACCATATACTTCAATAATAGAAGCTAGTCTCTCATGACCCTCATCCCAAAAGATGATAAACTGAACCCTCAAAACTACATATGGCTTGATTCCAATCCTCATGGGATATCTAGGAACACCGATAAGTTTTTTCACTAGTCCATCTCTATATTTTCTAACCATTTCTGGCCCATAGGCCTAAGGTCTTCTCCTAGGAATTGGACATGGTGTATTGAAGACCTCATCCTTATTCACGCCAGGTACGCTTTATCACATCATGAAAATCCCCTGAAAATAAAAATTGTTTCTTTTGTATGTTTCCAAGCCATGTGACCTTAAATTGTGTTGTTGGGTCCCACATGACATTAAAATATTGCGTATTTATTACCCGACATTAAAATTCATTGTTAGGTCCTATCATAAGACCCTAAACTATGACATTATCGTCATGGAAACATGACAAAAATGGCATTTCATTTTGATTTCCTCACTCAAGGGGACATAATGTTGGGTATTAGTCCTCCACCATACCATTTTTCAATACCTACATGTGGCTTTATTCTTATAGAGACACCTAGATTATCCATCCTAGGTTTATCGCTTCATTATAACACACCATCTTAAAGAATAAACAAGATCTATCAAATGCTGATTCTTTTGGTGTGTGGGCCAGAACCGCCAGATATTATTGTCCCTGGCACTGGTATCCTATCACACCACTTATAGATAATGTATGGCATGATCCCCATCGTAATGGGGTATGTAGGAATGCCTACGAACATGGACTCGGGCCCAACCTAGCTTGCACCCTTGGTCTCATGACATAAAAAACATCCAACAGGGATACATGGTGTGTTGTGGACTCCTAATGTCCTCATTCACGTCAGGTTTATAGTTACCGAATTACATTATCCCTTCATGGGATCTCCCCTTTCACTTACCATCCCATCGTATGTTGTTAAACTGAACGAGTTCATGTGTCCTCAACACATTACACTAAACTATGGTTATATCCTGAACAAGTCCTGGATTCCCCATATTAACTATTAGAAGCACCAATATCATCATCAGAGAGGGAATCACTTACAAGAATTATTCTCCGACCATGCTATTATAATGAAACACATTTGACTTAATTCTCACCCTTATGAGAACCGTAGCGACACCGAGATATTTCAACTCATGCCTAACATCATGGTCATTAACAATTTTGGCCCCTCATCCTCAATCCTGGTCCTATTACTATGACCTTAAACTATGAGCCTATAGTCCATGTGACATGAGATTAAACTGTTGACCTCATTCTAGGTAGTATGACTATAAAACAATGTGAAAAGTCCTTGTCATATGACATTAAACAATTCACATATTCATATTCAATAGTATGATATAAAATGAAAGGCATCCTAGGACCACGCTATGGAGGTCCTGTTTAGAAATAAGTTTGATCCTTGATTAGACCGATGTGCCCAATTACTGTGTTTCCCCCATGTTTGAATAATTTCCAGAGTGTTGGAATCCATTCGAACAACCCATCACTCCCCCATGCTTTGCGTACCCCTTATTTGGACCCTCTACCTCTTTCATGTCTAAAGAAACCCCCAAACAATATAGATATGTGTCCTATGGTTCACCTACTATCCTGGGCCATCATTCTGGAAGACTAATGGATTAAATTTTGAGTCAGGCCCCGTGTTTTGAAAATGGTTAGTGGTCGGACTTCATTTTTTATGCCCATTTTAGGATAAAAAATTAAGTATACTGTGGTTTGAATACGGTAAACAGTAACCCTTTATTATCACGCCACCCCTATAGTGTTATGAATTTTTGGGAATCATGATCCACACCCTCCAATTAGGCCTCCCCCTTTTTATTCCTAGAGGTTTGAATTGGTTTTTCAAACCCTAGATTCCCAATGCTTGGTCAATAATATCATATTTGAATGGAACAACAAGTTAGTCATCCATTGTTTCTCACACCGGGCCTATCCCACATGGGCTTAGGGATTGATCGCTGGAGGCTTCATGAATGTAATAGATTTCTACTAGGCCAAAACAAATAATGGAACCCATGCATGAATCTAGCATCAAAAATCAAAACATTAATGTACATTTAAAAATTTTGTGCATGTTACGGCACCCGGGGATTGACCCCTCCCCTCGATGGGTTTACCTCTCTAATAGAGTGTTACAGCTCTACCAATATCAGGATTGTGGTGTACAGGTTCTGATTCCGCCTATTTAGATACCGCTCCTCCTTGGTAGTAATGGGGAATAATTATTTTTCCGCAACCCGAGCATGCTCCTCATCTTCTAAGATGGAATCCATATCTTCTAAATCATGCTTTATTCATTCTTCATCCCCTATCAGTTGGGCTTTTAGGTGTAACACGCGTTCCGATTGTGCATTGTTGAAAGTAGAGTGCTTATATGCTCATGCCTACAGCTGTTGGGCCTCCACTTTGGCCTCCTGAAGCCTCCAGATGTTCACTGATTTCGTTAGTTTCCTACCCACATCAAGGTTCAGATCATGATCCCAAATCTTATAGGCCATGAAGTATCAATTGAGAATATGGGGATGTCGGGCATCTATTCCCCCAGTTCATAGATCGCGCATTTAAGAATTAACCCAACCCATATTGTCTTTCTATTTCACTTGAAGATTCTCCCTTGTGAAGTGCTTGATCATCTTCCATGAATGACGATGAGCTATCTTGATATCTTCTCTGTCAGAGGTCGTCTCATCTCGGTCTATAGCATCTACATGTTCATATAAGGGAAATGCCTCCAAGAACTCGTCAGCAAGATCTGTATCGGGTGTACGATCGGGTACGTTAGGACCCATGCAGGCCATTTGATCCTAGTCGTCATATCACACCGTAATGATTTCAGACTCTGTCCAACTGACAGTCCTAGTAGAGATTAGAAGCACTGTAGCCTATTCAGTATAAAAATATACTTCCATGACCACTAGTGTTCCCATGGGAAAGGATCCATAGGATCTCTAACCAACCGTGCAAACTCTTCCCACTCCATTTGAAGAACTGTTCACACAGAAAGTGCATGGATGTAAGTTGACCTATTCAATGGACGATGGTTTCAAATTCTGTAAAAGTGACTTATAGAGATCAGATAGTTGGTCCCTCTCCTGATTTATTGGATTTGGAACCCCAAGGCATGGTCATCGATAAATTTTGTGAATGTACGAAGTCTCATGGAAGACCACCATGGGGGACATGGAACCACATTGCAACATGATCATCATAGCCACTAGCGCAGATCCCGAATTCCTTGCAGTTTCATCTTCAATTGGGAGAGAGTGGGTTTTTCATATGAGGCCCTCTTATAGAGTTGAAATGTTAGTAAGGAGTCATAAATGATCTGGAGGAAGACTCCAAGGAAGTGGTCAAGGGTTTTATATTGAGAGCCTCTAAAAACTCATCAAGCTACATGCCTGAATCACCGACCTCACCCTCCTCCAAAGAACTCCCTCTACAGGAATCCTCCCCCTGGAGGACTCATATAATTATTTTGGATGTGGGATCACTCTCTTAATTCTGCAGATGAAAAATATGGAGGGGCCATTATATCCATCAAAACATTTACACTATCCTTCATTAGACGTAGAGCACCATGGAGTGCATAATTTCTTCAATATCGGCCAGGTATTGCTCTGCCTCCTTCGGGGATACTACAAAGCCGGACCTAAAAAGGTCAATCCCCAAAAAATCCATCCCGATATGGTTCATGTGTTTCCCCATATCATATGGATGGAGTAATTTCCTTTTAACATCCCAGACGTCCCTTGCCTCTGGGATGACAACATTTTTCGGTATGTCTATATGGTACACCCGCTTCCCAAGAGCCTAGGTGCATATCCCGCAGACCCCCCTAGGCAGCCTCCACTCCAAATGACTATATCGCTCAAGGATTGATGGATCCATGACTGTTACCTTCATTTAGACTGGTTTGAGCCTCACCACCACAACCGACCTACCACCAAGATATGTCCTCTCTGCCTTCCGGCCCAAGCATCGAGGTTGGGGATACAACCCATCACTAACCCGAACCGTTTGATGATTCAACATATCCCCCGGGTAGGCCACCTCCCTACACATGGTGTACTAATCCATAAGACCAATTATGTTTCTTGGTAGATGCAGCTTATTCTTCCTCTTCCCATCCTCCAGAAAGAACATGAGCCACTACTTCCTCATCGCACATGGGTGCTCCTCATGAAGCACCTCACATGTAGAACCTTGGGGTCAGCCGCTGCATACACCGAAACTATCTCACAAAATAGTGTGGGGCGTACGGTCTGCAGGGAGACATGCGGTCCGCCCATTCCATAATGACACTACCCCTAAATGAATGGAGGTAGGACTGATGCTCTTCCGTTCCCTGGCCTTCATCAGTGAACACACCTGTGGGAAATATGAATAGGTGGATGTTGAAATCGTCTACCTTCCAGACTAGGTTCGACACCAACAATAGGGTGAGCATATTCATAAATCTCCCCACTATATTCAGAATGGTTGGGTGAAAATTTGATCTTGGAGGGGAAATGGGATTTTATATTTGTAGTTACCCCTAATATGCACTACTATACACCCATACAGAAGGTGAAAAGGACCTCATATCCATTGCAGCTTCTTCCCCTCAGTAATATTCCATAGCATCTTATACATCATTTTGAGCATCAAGAGTACGAGTGATCTTTTCCCAATTGAACCCCTTTAGGTAGGTCCTAGGACTCAAAGGGAACTTCCCATATTTTGGGAAATTTAGGAACTACTCGAACCACCTTTTGAAATGGATTCCCATCACCGATTGTTTCCCCTCCCCTGGAAACAGGTCCATCAATGCCATTACCAAAGGCGGTAATTTCTTTGGGTCCTCTCATGCATTCACAATGGGGAGAACAACATTGTATATTTCCCCCATTATCGGGACCCCCAAGATCTGGGGCAGGTCCCACAGGCTGATGCCGACCTCTGTATGTGGAAAATGAAAATTTTTGAACCTCGATGACCATATAAGCTCAAGAAATCTGGCATCAACTACATAGGTAAGTAGATATGGAATTTAGAATCACAAGACTCATTTTATAGACCCACTCACCTCAACTCTACAGCAAACATCATTCACGAGGCACATACCCAGTAGGCCCAGGCCCAATAATCCATGAAATTTCTTTTCACACCCCAGCTACTGAGTACCCAGAGCTGGTTCCATATAGAGGATCGAATTCAATTTGGGCTCTAAGAAACCAGCTAATTCAAAAAAACCTTCTGTATAAAAACCCATAACTAAAAAATATTAACGAAGAACGTAGGGTGAGAATATGAATTCCCAGTAGGGGGTTTCAAAAATAAACCAATATAACTTTGAAAACATTCTTTAAACCATTTATAAAATAATATTCTTAAATAAAAGATGTAACACATGTACACATCATAAAGGTGTTCAATTTAAAACATTCCAACAAAATCACAATGATACACGATTCAAATATAGGAATTCTGAATAAAAGAGACTTTAAATATGAATGGCATAAGAATATGTAAGCACAAATAAAATAGCTATGTGTAATAAATATTCAGAGTTGCGCACAATGGTAATCACTTAAATTTCATACATTAAATAATAAAATCACGGAGTGCTATACATATGTCATGCCATACGATTTTACTTTTCTAATAATCATAAGAAATGTCTCTTAACCGTGGATATTCTACTAGTCGAATATCCATTTGGTTAATTAATTAACATACACATGATGTATAATACCATACATTCTGAAACATATTGTCATGGCCTTGGTCAAGACATCCAATGACTAAGGCCTCAACCAAAATACATAATATCTTTAACCAAATATTCTATTAGTTGAATACATTTATGGTTAATTAAATTACATACTCATAACGAGGTATGTGCATATGCCAAACCCGATCAAGGCCTCGTGCCAAGACCAAGGGGATAACTGTAACCGAACTCCATCCCAGAGAGCCTTGGTAACTAGACTCCAACCCAAAGTGCATCTAATAACTGGACACCGACCCAGAGTGCCTCTATTTCCAGACACCAACCCGGGGTGCCACTAATATCCAGACACCAGCTCGGAGGGTCTTCTGTAACCAGACCCCAACCTGGAGGGCTTATGATTACCGGTCCCCACCCCAAACCATACTAGGTCCAATTCATTTCTCATATCTCTAAATTAATGTGCACATACCACTTTGATTTATTAATTACTTATCATTAAAAGAACACATATTACATGGTTTCAAAGTTCACATTATTCAAAGCGTCCCATACCACCTTGAATAATTATATGATTATCATATAAATTATTAATAATAAATTGTTTGATTGTCACATAAAATAATAACATTATAACTCTTCCATAGTAATAAAATTTTAATGCATTAAAATACATTCTCACTATTCATGATCAATTCATGTGCTTATAAAGGAAATGATGTTGGACTAAATTATTATGTGTCAGTTATCATTTACGTAATACATTTCTCAACGACACGCATAATATAGTAAATATTATTGTCACATGTGATATTGATTTTAAACATACACGCAATGAATGCATTGGGTTACCACATAAAATTATAGTTCCTTCATTTTCAAAATCCTTGATTTATGAAGACAAATATTTACAGTTTTAAATAACTAATTTTGAATTAAGACAGAAGGAATGTACTGATAAATGGTCACGTCTTATTAATTGACCATGCCTTATGTTCCATAGCATATAAGGACAATTGATGTGCAACACATCATTTGTTTTATGTAATGAATATATTAAATTAAACATATCCAAAACATACTCTAACCACTGGATATTATTTTATCCTAGTTAATTCGAGTAAGATTAAAACTTATTGGTGCATACACATAATTAAGTATATATATATATATACATAAAATATGTACATGTCGCACCCTTACTTTATAAATTCTGAAAACTAAAATTACAAACACAGAAACACAGATATATATATATATATCTCTGTGTGTGTGTGAGTATTAATATCCTAAAAGAAATGTAATTGGTTAAATAATTACAACCTTAACATCATAAAATTAATTCATTTTTTAATCAAATGAACTCCCTTGCGAGAACCAGAAAATTAGATTGTATTAATAAATAAATAAATTCTCCTTACATCAATTTTAAATTAACTGGGTTGATTAAAACTCTATGGGTGTATGTGTATTAAATATTCCATTCCATTTTAACCCAAAACATTATTCACATCAATGTCTCTATTTAAAGATTTTAATTCATCTTTAATAACATCAAATAAAGATAAATTGAATAATGTGTGTTTTCCCAAATAAACACTATGTGTATAGCAGAAAAATAATTATAAATTAAAATAACACTTAACATATGTACACATAAAATAATAAGTTATATATGTGTGTATATATATATACATATGTATATAAAAACATATATTTAATTTAATTTGATCAAATTAATTAAACTCTCATAAAATATATATTTAATGAAAAATATAAAAACATAACCCAAAAAAGTCATAATATCATAAACATTCGAGACAAATTATAATGACCCTTACTTCAAACATAGTTTTAACGAAATTAAACACAATTTAAATAAATTAGAAAATCATGCTGAAATAATAATGGATTTGAAAAAAAATTTATAAGCAAGTCCCTTGAATATTTTATATTATCCAAACCTAAAACCCAGAGGTCGAAATTCAACGAAGAATAATTTTTAAACTAAACTAAAATGTTATCCTTCATGAGTATATATATATATACGTATATACTCTTAAAGAAAAAAAATAAATAAACTATAAATCCCTTACATGTCTGGGATGAGAGGATCGAACTAGAGTGGGATTGCAGGAGATTTCAGGAGGAAAACCGGAGAGGTTCAGGGTGCAATGTTTTTTTCATTTTCACTTTTAATTAAGGGTATTTATAAACAAAATACAAATTGTATGAGTAACGACACTAGAAAATTCCTATGGTGAAAGCTACACACAATGGATAAAATAATAATAGTAGTAGTTGTTGTAATAATAATAATAATAATAATAATAATAATAATTGTAACCAGGTTAACATTCATAGACCAAAATCGTTACAAGATAATGGTAAAACAGTTGACAAACATGGTTGAAATGGAGAGTTTTTTTCGATGTGGAAGATTCAACACCTATGAAGTAAAAAAATTCTTAATTCATATAGGAAGACATCGAACAAGATACATACTTCGCATATAGACCGATTGAAACCCTAGCTGCAACCGACGTTCGACCATGAACCCACTTTAACCGAACCATTGGCAATGAAACTCCACTGAATCTACTCGACTTGCTCATCCCAGACCACTACCATACCTTCGAACCCGGCCATAGCGCGACTTCCCTGACCCGCAAGACTCCACCACTCGGACACCACCGTAGGGCCGAACCTCCCGCTTCTTGAACCTGACGTCGCCTCATGGATGAACCGGCCTGTACCCGGAGCGCAACGCACCCCTACTCAAGCATCTCTCTAGGTCTCCCTCAGCAACGCCTCATGGTCTCCCAACCTGCTGAAACCCTAAGCGCAAAACCTGAACTTCAAACCACTGCGGCGGGACACCCATACCCCACAGTCACTGAAATCCCTATTATGGGATTCCATTTTATAATTATTAATCTTTTTTGTCTGATTTCCCCTCTTTTTTATTGTTTTATTTTTCACTTCTTTTTTTCTGTTTTGTTCCTACCCCGAAACCTAGTTCCCTCCCAAATACCTTACACAATTTCCGTGTTTTTTAATAATCTATTATTATTATAACTAAATTATTATCTTAACATTTAAAGAATTCAAAGGTTATATATATTTAACTAAAAACCCACAAAATCTATCTAAGAACCCATTAAAAGTAAAATCCATCATTAATAAATTCTTTCATTAGACATATATTTATATATCTTATATTATATACTCTTAATTTAAATATAAATTAAATTAATAATTATCATAATTTATAAATTCATATTTAATTTTGAAATATTTTAAAACAATTGTTAATATGATATGTTTACAATTATTTTTTTTGTTTTGTTGAATGTTTAATCATTATATTAGTAAAATTATTATTATTATTATTTATATTATTTTATGATTTTATTAAACTAAAATTCAATATTTTAATTTATAATCAATTATTACATTTTATATATGACGTATTTTCGAACTCATATTATAGATCAAATAATTGTCTGTATAATTAAAATAGCGCAAAAATAATGTGATTAATATATTTTAAAATAACACACTTTGATGACATGTCATACCGCATTATTTGATTATAATTATATAACTCAAATCAAATACACACACACACAAATATATATATATATATTCAAATATATATAAAACCCATATAATAGATTAAGTATTTTTCGCATAAAAACATTTCACTTTTACCGAATAATGGTGTTAAAATATTTTATATCAATAATTCCCAATGTTATTTTTAAATTGATCGTATTAGTTTTATTTAATTTTAATTAATATCTTGTTTACATATGAATATATGTATATATCATATTTGGAAATGAGAAACAACTTATCTGTATTCATATAGTAGTATAATTATTATTTAAATTGTTATATTAATAAATTATATTTGACAAAAATAGTTATTTGTAAGTTATTTTTTTTAAACAAGGTGTGATAATATTTACACTGCAAATCGCATTTTTTATCATGATAATTAAAACATAAAATTATTATTATTACACATAAAAAGGTTGGGGCGTTACATTACTCCCCCCATTGAAGAATTGTGTCCATGAAATTCTAAAATGCTCATACACAAACCACATCAACACTAGAGAGACATCATTCATGAGGTCCCTTTATTAGGAACACCAATGATGGTAGGGTGCTGACGAGATCAGGTGGATTCCTAAGGTAGTATTCAGCTGCTCGATCTCTTTATCCTGGACACACTGTGAACAGCTAGGGTTGTACCTATGTCTAAAGAACATGGCCTTCCATACAGAGGCATGAGAAGTGTAGAGTTCAGGATTTTCAGAGTGGACTAAATGTCTATAAGTCCTATACACCACGTCATTCTTGAAAATATTGATGTCCTAGAGTTCTCTATATATACTGAAACTCAAGACCTGGAATAGGTAGGCCGCTCAATGGTCACCATCCAAAAAAGCTTCTAGAAATTTACCTAAAGCTCGGTAGTTATCAGCTAAAGAGAAACATAGAAAAAATAGTTTCATGAAACTTTCCTCTTTTCCTGTAATTTGCAAACTATGAAATTACTATAGGGTAATAGACAATATTTCTTCCTTGCTAATTATGGATAATTTTTTTGTGGTTCGACACCCGATTTAGTTGTTTACAAGACAACCTAATGTTATAAAAAGTCTCATAGTCCCCTAAACCTTATTTACCACAATAGTTTCGACTATCTTTGATGGTAGAGACGGTAGGCATGATGCATCACCCATATAAAAATTTAAGGAAACAACCATTCAGTAACACATACCCAATTTTTTTTATGGATCTAATTTTATCAGATGTCTGTAAAGAGAAATAAGAATGGTATATATATATATATATTTCAAAGAATTGAATACTTAGTAACGATTAAACGATTTTTTCTTTGTTTAGTTATGGTTTTCTTGAGTTATATAATCTGAATCCTCTAATACCAACTGTCACACCCCAGCTCCCGAGTACCTGGAGAGGGTGCCATACAGAGGATCGAATTCAGTTCGGGCTCTGAGAAACTAGATACTTTTGAAAACGTCTTTAGTAAAAACCCGTACCTGATAAATTTTAACCAAAAACATAGGGTGAGAATATGAATGCCCAGAAAGGGGTTTTAAAAATAAACCAATATAAATTTGAAAACATTCTTTGTACCATTTCATAAAATAATCCTCTCAAATAAAATTTTTAACACATTTACACATCATAAAGGTGTTCAATTTAAAACATGATAATAAAATCACAAGGATACATGATTTGAATATAGGCCTGTTGAATAAAAGTAACTCTAAACATGTATAACATAAGAATATATAAGCACAAATAAAATAGCTATGTGTAATAAATTTTTAGAGTTGCACATAACTGTAATCACTTCAGTTTCATACATCAAATACTAAAATCACTGAGTTCTATACATATGTCATTCCATAAGATTTTACTTTTCTAATACTCATAATTAATTTCTCCTAAACATGGATATTCTACTTGTAGAATATCCATTTGGTTAATTAATTAACATAAACATGATGTATAATACCAGACATTCTGAAACATATTGTCAAGGCCTTGACCAAGACATCTAATGACTAAGGCCTCGACCAAAATCTATAGGCTATTTAACCAAATATTCTACTTGTCGAATATTTTTTTTGGATAATTAAATTACATAGTCATAATCAGGTAAGTGCATATGTAGGACCGTGTCAAGGCCTCATGCCAAGACCGAGGGGATAACTATAACCGGACCCCAACCCAGAGAGCCTCTGTAGCCGGACTCCAACCTAGAGTGCCTCTAATAACCGAACACCAACCCGGAGTGCCCCTCTAACTGAACACTAACCCGTAGTGCCTCTATTAACCAGACACCAATCTAGAGGGTCTGCTGTATCCAAACACCAATCCAGAGGGCTTACTTTTGCCTGTCCCCACCACGGAACATACAAGGTACAATGCATTCCTCATATATCTAAATCAAAGTGCACATACCACTTTTATTTATTAATTACTTATCATCCCCAGTATATATATTACTTGGTTTCATAATTCACATTATTCAAAGTGTCTCATACCACATTGAATAATTAAATTAGTATCTCATAAATTATTAATAATAAATTGTTTGATGGTCATATAAAATAATAACTTTACAACTCTTCTATAGTGATAATCTTTTAATGCATTAAAATACATTCTCATTATTCATGCTGAATTCATGTGATGATAAGGGAAACGATGTTTGACTAAATTATAATGTGTCAGTTATCATTTAGGTAAAAAATTTCTTAACGACAAGCATAATATAGTAAACGTTATTTTCACATGTGATATTGATTTAAAATATACAAGTAATGAATGGCTGGGGTTACCACATAAAATGATATTTCAATAATTTTTAAAATCCTTGATTTATGGAGACGAATATTTATAGTCTAAAATAACTATGTTTGAATTAAGATAGAAAGCATGTACTGAAAAATGGTCACGTCTTATTAGGTGGCCATGCCTTATGTTTCATAGCCTATAAGGCCGATTGATTTGCAGCACATCATTTGTTTTATGTAATATATATATTAAATTAAACATATTAGAAAAATACTCAAACCATGAGAGTTTATTTTATCGATGTTAATTTGGGTATGATTAATACTTATAGGTGCATACACATAATTATGTGTGTATATATACCCATACAATATGTACCTATCATGCCCTTACTTTATAAATTACGAAAACTAAAATTACACACAGATATATATATATATATATATCTGTGTGAGTGTATTAAAATACTACAAGGCCTGTAATTTGTTTAATAAACACAACCATAACATCATAAAAATAAATCATATTATAATCAAATGAACTCCCATGAGAGAACCAGAAAATTAGATAGTGTAAATAAAAAATTAAAATTTCCTTAAATCATTTGCAAATTAATCTGGTGGATAAATACTCTATGGGTGTATGTGTATAAAATATGTCGTACCATTTGAACCCATAACTTTATTCGTATCTAATTCTCTATTTGAAGATTCTAATTCATCATTAATAATATCAAATAAAGATAAATTGAATTATGTGTGTATGTACTAATACACACTAAGTCTATAATAGAAGAAGAATTATAAATTAAAATAACCCTTAACATATGTACACATAAAATAATAAGTTATATATCTATACATATACATATATATACTTATGTATATACACACATATAAGTATCATAATTTGATCAAATTAATTAAACTCTCATTAAATATATATTTAATGAAAAATATAAAAACATAACCCATACAAGTCATAGGATAATAAACATTTGAGACAAAATATAATGAACCCTTACATAAAACATAGTTTTAAAAAATTAATCACAATTTAAATAAATGAGAAAATCGTGCTGAAACAATAATGGATTTGAAAAGAAATTTATAAGCATATACCTTGATATTTTATATTATCCGAACCCAAAACCCGGAGGTCCAGATTCAACACATATGAATTTTTATACTAAACTGCAAGGTTATACTTTAATGTGTGTGTATATATATACACACATATATACTCTCAATGAATCAAAAAAGGAAATTATAAATCCCTTACTTGGCTTGGTTGACAGGCTCAAACCAGAGAGGGCTTGCTGAATATTTGAGGAGGAGAACTTGAGAGGTTTAGGGTGCAATGTTTTTATTTCATATTCACTTTCAATTAAGGGTTTTTATAAACAAAATTCCCACTGTATGAATAGTGACACCAGAAAAAGCATGTTTTGAAAGCTGCAAACACACTGTCTAAAATTATAATAATAATAATAAAAATAATAATAATAATAATTGTGACCAGCAAAATATTCACAGACCAAAATTGTCACATGAAAAAGGTAAAATAATTAACAAACAAGGTAGAAATGGAGAGTTTTTATCGATGTGGAAGATTAAATGCCTATGAAGGAAACAAAATTAAAAATTCCTATAGGAATAATTCGAATAGGATACCCACTTTGAATTTGGACTGATTGAAGTCCTAGATGTAGCCAATGCTCTACCACTAACCCACTTCAACAGGACCATCGCCGACGCGACTCCACTGAAGCCGCTCAACCTGCTCATCTCGGACCAAAAACCTGCCTTCGACCCCAGCCATAGCGCGACATCCTAGACTGGAAAGACTCCACCACAGGGACACCACTACAGGGCTACACCTCCCACTTCATGAACCCTACGTCGCCTCAAAGATGAACCGACATGTACCCTGTGCATGACGCACCCCTGCTCTAACATCTCGCCAGGTCTCCCTCGGCAACGCCTTATGCTCACCCAACCTGCTGAAAACCTACGCACAAAACCCGAAATACACTCCCATGCTGCATGACACCCTTACCCCATGGACCCTCAAATCCCTATTACTGGATTCCATTTTTTTGTTAGTTTTTTCCGATTTCATCCGTTTTTATTGTTTTATTTTTCATTTCTCTATTTTTGTCTGTTTTGTGCATAACCCTAAACCAGGTTCCCTCCAAAATACCTTATGGTATTTACTTATTTTATTAATAATAATATATTATTATATCTAAATTATTATCTTCTCTTTTAAGGAAGTCAAGAGGATATATATATTTAACTAAAAACCCACTAAAGCTATCTAATAACCGATTAAAAGTTAAATCCATTATTATTAAATTCCTTTATAAGACAAGTATTTATATATCTTATATTATATACTCTTAATGTTATTTTAAATTAAATTAATAATTATCATAATTTTTAGAAATCATTTCTAATTTATTGATTTTTTAAAACGAATGTTAATATGATATGTTTAGAATAATTTTTTTGTTTTGATGAATGTTTAATCATTATATTGGTTAGATTGTTATTATTATTTATTTATATTTTTTATATAATTTTATTATACCAAAAATCAAAATGTTAATTTATAATCAATTATTACATTCTATATATAACATATTTTCTAACTTAGGTAATAGATAAAATAATTGTCTGTATAATTTTAATAGCACAAAAATAATGTCATTAAAATATTTGAAAATAAAACTCTTCGATGTCATGTAAAACCTCATTATAAAATTATAATTATATAATTCAAATCAAAAACACACACACACACACAGATATATATATATATTCAAAAATATATAGAACCCATATAATAGATTACATATTTGTTCGCATAAAAATAGTCCACTTTTAACAAATAATGGTGTTAAATTATTTCAATGCAATAATTCCCAATGTTATTTTTAAATTATTTTATTAGTTTTATATAATTTTAATTAAAATCTTTTTTACATATGAATTTATGTATATATCATATTTGGAAATGATAGACGACTTAGCTGTATTCCTATAGTTGTATAATTATTATTTAAAATATTATATTAATTAATCATATTTGACTAAAATAGTTATTCTTAATTTTTTTTAAACAAGTTGAGATAATATTTACTCTGACACCCAAAGTGGTTAACATGATAATTACAACATAAAATTATTATTATTACACATAAAAATGTCAGGGAGTTATATTTCTACCTTGGTGTAGTTCCCACTCATTGGTCCACCCCTTCTCGAGGTTCGTTAGGGTCATTTTTAGGATGGTGTGGTACAATGGGGGAGATATATCAGATTTTAGTGCCTTCATATCAATTCTATTTACATGGTTGTATAGGAAATTAGTAATAATAGGTGTGAACTTCTTCCATGTATTTTCCTCGGCCAACATGAACTACTTGCGCAAGAACAACATGCTCCTAAACAGGTAAGTCATCTCGTCCCTGCTCACCTCTAGAATGAAGATGTCGTCCCTCAGACCAAATCCACATAGGGGCAACATTTTACAGAGTTGGTAGTTCTTATGGATCTCTGACAGCAGCTGTTCCAGTGAATCATTATTTGAATGTACTCAAATTAATTCCACGATTCCCAGGGTATTCTCTATCTCTTCCTTCCGGGAAGCATCCGCATGGACATCATGGAAGCTTCTGGGTGAACCATTTAGTTTTCATAATTTTTAACCTTTTTGTTTGGGATCATGATGCTCGTATGATGATCATGTTTATGGAGATCGTTTTTGGAGCTCGGTCAGAGCTATAAACTATGGAGCCCTACCCTCGACCAAGCAGACACAAGCCATAGAGCGCACCCTCGTAGAGTCAATGGACTCACTCTACTCCGTGAAGCAGAAACCCGATTTGCGGAGAGTAATCGCTGAGTTCGTCGAGCCTCGCGAATCAAGAGCACTATCACTAACATGCGAATGTGAGAAAAGAAAAAAGAGAGGATAACCTCCCTAATTTATATGTGATGACCATCTTGTGCTTCATAGCGCATCTAGCAGTGACAAGCTTCACATCGCTTTAAACCCACGCGTCACCTCTCCAGCTCACTACCCTCCTTCATGAACCTTCCTTGTGATTAACCAAAACTTTTTTTTGATTGACCATTATAGTTATACCCACACATTCTTCTTATCTCATAGTCTTGGGGGTGGGAATTTATTGGAGCCAAAAAGTGGGGAGAGGAAAAGAAATCGAAATGAGGAAACCACCTCCAATGAGGTTGTGTCATGAAGCCTGTTCATAGAGCCCCATAGCACTGCAATAGGTGCCATGAAACCCCATTTTCGGTCGTCATGAAGCATACATGGGGTATGCTCCATGATCTGAAATACATTTTCAATGCCGCCGAAAAGCCAATAGGCGGGAGGATCTGTGATATAAAAGATGTTTGTGAAACATCTGCGAACCAAAAAGGGAGGAGGATCTATGATCTAAAATGTGTTTGCGAATCCACCGCGAAACAAAGAGGTGGGAGGCATTGCAATCCAAAAGACTTTTTCAAAGCCTCTATGAGAAAAAACAGGTGGGAGGCTATGTGATCCAAAAGTCATTTCTGAAGTCAAAATGAAGAAAATTTGTAGGAAGCTCTGAGGATACGACAAAGCACCACGCGGCTTCGCGTCGAGTAATCCATGCTTCACACTGCCTCCTACATATAAATATATTTCTTCCCTCTATCCCAATGGATTGACACAATTACCATTCTCCTACTAAACTCTCAAATCAAAAATCACTTTACACTCAATGAAAAATGATATCATCAATGTACTTTATCATCAGAATGTTCTTTTCCCATGCCATAAACACAGCCTCTCTTCAAGCAGGGATGTCTTCCCCAAAGCCCACATATAGAATCCCGCCTTTTTATCACATAAACATTCATTACATTTTACAAAACCGAGGATCTTTAAGGTTTAGTGTCTTGGAAACCAGGAACTTAATACATGAAAACATAAAACATTCTTCTTAAACACTTGAATGGATTCTCCTCATGTTCATCCTAGGTTCATTACTGCATCTCATAACCTGGGAATATACATCAAAAGAAAGGGTGAGCAGAAGGCCCAGTAAGGAAAACAAGAGAAACATTTTACATTTGAACTTGAGATACTTCAATAAGGTCATGAAAAGAACTTTAAGGCATGAGAAAGAAATCATGAGATATATCATAATAAAAATAACATTTTTCATAACTTGAAGATGTGGTTGCAAAATTTAACATATACAATCATGAACATATCACCAAGGTCCATCCCCAAGGTGTCATTGGAAAATTACCAAGGTTATTCACCAAGGTATCGTGAAAATTGTAATCTCTAATGGTTACATCATTACCCAATGCATTGGAGCACTATCAGGGCACACCATTAAATTTGCCTTTGTTATTATGTGATACACATATATCATCATCAAAAATTTCATAACCAACCCATATATCATAAAATAAATGGGTTCCATTTCATAATCATAACATTTTAAAAACTGCTTTAAAGATATGATCTTTACGTCACTTTAAACCCACGGAAGGGGAGAGCGGGTTTCATGTATGTAAATACCAGAATTTAAAATAGAACATTTTGGTATATATGTGAATACCCATATAGAAATAGTATCTTTGAGTATTCACTTTATAAAATAAAATAATTTTGACAATAGAGAGAGGCATTATGAGATGAAAATTCTGCAGCATAACAACTTTGTTTCGGGGTTTTAGAAAACATTGAAAAGAGAGGGGACATGGGTCAAAAATTCATAAATGACCCATAAAACAGTATAGTGATATAATATAAGGGATTTAAGAACATGTTAATGAAATTTGAAAGTATACCATATGAAATGAAGAACATGAAAGGAAGACAAAAATAAGATTTCTCTTATTAAAATTCGGCAGCCTAACAGCGTTACATAAACTTCAACCAAAATGAATTGATGAGATCAAATAGGGTATCTTATCATATGAACATAAAATATCAGTATGATAGATATAGAGATCATACCCCAACATAATAAAATGGAACTTGCAAGACTTGACATGGAATTAGAACTTTGAAAACGGAGAAAGGTGCAAGGACCACATAAAAATTCAGCAGCCTAACGACGCCACTTAAATATCAAAATAATGAATTGAAGAGATCAAATGGGGTCTCTCATAATATGGTCACAAAAGATTAGTATGATAGATATATAGATCATAACCCAACATAACAAAAAGGAACTTGAATGAATTGACATGAAAGTAGAACTTCAAAATGAGAAGGTTGAAGAACCACTAAACAATTCGGCAGCCTAACGACGCCACTTAAAACTTCAAAATACTGAATTGAAGAGATCAAATGGGGTCTCTCATCATATGGTCACAATAGATCAGTATGATTGATATAGAGATAATACCCCAACATAAAAAAAATTAACTTGAAATAATTGACATGAAAGTAGAACTTCAAAACGAGAAGGGTGAAGAACCACTAAAAAATTCGGCAGCCTAACGACGCCACTTAAAACATCAAAATACTGAATTGAAGAGATCAAATGGGGTCTCTCATCATATGATCATAAGAGATCAGTATGAAAAATTTAGTGATCATACCCCAACATAATAAAAAAGAACTTGCAAAACTTTACATGGAAAATAGATCTTGAAAAAATGAGAAGGGAGAAAGAATCCGTCACAAAAGGTTCGGCAGCCTAACAACGCCACTTAAAACTTCATAAAACGAAATAATGAGAGTAAGAGGGGATCTCTAATTATATTAACATGAAAAGGGCAGTAATATTAGTATAAAAGAACATCCTTTAACATAAGAACATGGAGCATAAAAGAAATGGAATAAAAGATATTTCTTGAAAAGAAAGAGAGAGGTCAGATCCCTTACCTTAAAACGTAACTCTTAAAACTCAAAGGTGTGGACCTTGATGGATTGGGGGAACCTTGAGAGGACTCCTTGGTAGGTAAAGAGACCCGAAATTCGATGGGGGAGAGTTGGGAGTGAAAACTAAAGGAGGAAAGGGTGGGTATTTATAGGGAAAGTGAGGGGACAAGGCATTAATGGCCAAGGGACACGTCACATGTGCTTTTCTCAAAACCATGTGCTCTCCCTTGGAATTTACCATGGAGTTAGGCAACATGGGGCCCTAAAAACAATAATTCACCAACATTGGCCGGCCAACCCTTAAAATATCTCTTGACCTCATCATGACACAGTTATGATGTCATTAAACATACCGAAACCCTAAAACTGCATTTTTACTATTCACTGAAAATTCAACTTTCTCAGAAAGATCCCAAAATTTCACCTTAACCAAATATCAATGCTATGATTTCAAAAATGAACTCCATTTTATAAAACTAATTTTCTAAATATTTTTAATTTATTTTTTTTAAATAAATACACTATTCACAGAAAATTCATTTTTTCATAAAAAACCACAAAAATTACCATAACATAATATTGGTTCTCTGAGTTCAAAAATGAAATCCATTTTATAAAAATAATTTTATAATTATTTTTAATTAAATACACTATTCACTCAAAAAAAACTAATACTAGAATAATTATTTATGAAACCGTTATTTAACCATTTTATTGAATCACATTACTTAATCAAGGTGCCTAGATTATATTAATACTTTCTTTAAGTGAGATTACTAATCTATTTGGACACATTACTAATCCTAATCATAAAATCACTATTCATAATTTACTATTCATCAAAAATTAAGTTGATCTTATAAGACTCTAAATTTTGTACTGGACATAATTGAAGAAAAACATTTTTCAAAAATCATTTCACATTTTTAATTATTTAAGGTTTACATAAACATTTTTAAAATATCCATTTTCTAAAATTCATCAAAAATATGCATACTATATTCGTCCGGTCATTTGAAAATTTATAAACTTCATCATAAGAAGAAATCCCAATTTTTATTTAAAACAAATGATTACACAAGGTAGTTACTGTCTCCTTACATATCCCCTTATCACACCAGCATAGGACCTAAGTGTAAGGTGTGCTAAGGTGAGAGAATACAAGGGAGGCTCGACCAACATCGCACGAGTAGTAATTTCTATCAGTTTGAACTTCTCACGAAGGCGATCTCGTTCTAGCTTCACACGATGAAGTTCAGCTTGGGTTCGTTTCAGAGCAAAGCCCAGTGGTGATACCTCCTTCCCATGTTTTGTTAGATGGGCTTCAATAGGTCCAAGACTACTGGGTGAGGCCATCGAATCTTCTTTCTATATTAATTAACCAAGATTACTTGTATTTAGAGACAATAATCAAAATGTTTAGTTTCTAGCAGTCATATTGACCAATGGTCATATAATAGTCAAAACCCATCGGTCTCATTTTAATTATAATCATGTAATCAAATGAAACATTTTTGTTGAGTTTAAAAATAAAATAACACATAAAATTAGGAAACAAGATTTATTCAAAATTTATGGTCGTTACAATCTTCCTCCCTTAAGAAATTGTGTCCTCGCAATTTTTAAAATTTGGTTTTGAAATTTCATTGAAAGTCCCACATTGAAAAAGGAGTCAGTAAAAATATTACTTTAATAGAAAGAAAGGGAAGTACAAAGGTCACTCGAGTTAACCCACACTAGGATTCCATATAGGAAAACATGGACAGGGAGGAGAAAACAAATGGTCAATTTTTGAGGGAGAGTGATAGAAAACATGATTAGGAGAAAGTTTACCATAAGAAAATCCCAAACTTATTATGTATGTAAACGGTCTTTGATTACCTATTAGGAAATGTAGACCAACTACGTTTTTGTTTTACGTTCCTTTTCATAATTTTGAAGAATTAATTTACAGCATAAAACAAAAACATAATAAAATATACCTATCTTCATGTAGAGTTTCATCCTTTAATAAGTCTCTACCAAAAATAATCTTTTCTCCAAACAATGTGAATTCAAAAACATTTGGTCTCATCAAAAGCACAAGAATCATCTTCTAGAGAGTCACATATTCCACAAAAGATTAACTATCCATTTCTTCTATCTTTAATCATTATCCCAAAAATAGAAAGGGTAAGGTAAAATAACTCTTTAAAAAGAAATAATCCCATAGGAATGGAAACTAATTTTAAATCTTCAAGGTTCCATTATACTACCCAAACGTCACCATATACCATTCCATAAATAACGGTCCTTAAAATTCTTCAAAATAAACCAAACTAAGATTGAAACCCAAATACAAGAAGGATTTGACAACATAGTCTTCCAAAATAAACTTCATTGTTCATCTCCAAAACACATAAACCACTCCTAGAAGCTAACCTATACATAATTTACCCAAGATAGGTTAATCATTCCCATAAGTAAACTAATTTATTATAATTCCACCTTAAATTCATCTATTCTTGAATATATAAGTCATCCTTACTCCTCAATGAAAATACCGTTGTAATCTATTTACCTCGATCATATAGGGTCCCCAAAATAGTGAACATCTACCCAAATAATAATCAATTTTTAATCCCCTAGTCATCTCTATCATATTAATACTACAATCGTCGCATTTCCTATCACATTGGTTTTTGGGACATATTCTTCCATTTCTGTAGAGACCCGTAGCCTGACGTACATGGAAATTACATTACTTTTGCGGAATACTTAGTACATAACAAAAACACACACTAAAGGATCGTAATAGTTTAGTGTCTTTGGAAACTCGGAACGTAATCTTCTAATCGTGGTGAAAGATCTTCAATATCTCCCATAAAGATCTTCCCTTTTTTTTACCTAAAACCTTTATTTATATCCTGGGGAAAAGAAAACATAAAAGGGTGAGCTCAAATGCTCAGTAAGGGTATACAAAAGAAATAAAAATCATATCATATCTTTTTGAAAATCATAACCTGCAAAAGAGATCATAATATCTTAACATGGAACAAATCATAGAAGTGAAAATAAGATCACCATAATCATAACATGAAACTTGAAACTTTGTGGCATGCACACATAATCATGGAAAATCATTTCTTGTTAGTCATGACTCATTGCCAAGACTATCTTAGTGGACAAAGTCCCTTTCTGAATCGAGTAACCCTCGTTTCAGTCCTGTTTCACTGAACCGGTATAACCTACCATTCCAGCCATGTATATCTCATGAGATATAAAATCTTTACCCAATGTATTGGAGGGAGATATAGGTCCCACCCATCTTATAATGAATCCTTTCTTATGTGTGCCACATAATCATAAATCATATATCATCGCATAACACATGTAACAAAAATGGGATTCTTGAAACATCATGACATCATAAAATCATATAAGGCAAATGACTTCATAAAAATAATTCCCTCACAACATAATCAAATCAATGTAATTAAAGGGATAAAAACAGAACCCTTTATTATCTTAGATGGAAAATAATTTTGATAAAACACTTGAACTCCATTCTTGAGGAAAATATCCTTTCTTTTTCAAAAACACTTTTCTTTTCTTAACATGTCATACAATTATAAACTAAAAGAAGTTGATTAAAAATAAACTTGAAAACTGGTAAAGGAAGCTTCTTGGAAATAATGTTTTAAAAATCCATTCATGCCGTATAAAAAAACATTCTTCTCGTACTTTTGTCGGAAAAGTCAAAAATTACCTCGTATGAAAAACGACAAAAGATTCCTTTCATATCTTTTACTAAAAACTCATCGAAGTGTAAAAATGGATTTAAAAAATTGTAGGTGGATGGAAATAATATTACATATTTATGAAACATGTAGGTGGATGATAAAATACACCCCAGTGAATACTTACGAATAAACAATCTCGGATAAAAATGAGATTGTGATATTTCCCCTTACCTTAGGTCCGACTTGCTTTGTAAGTGTCCGAAACTCCTGTATAATGATTTAAATCATGTTATTGACTTATTACAGAATCATATTCATTGTTATGATATCATATATGGTTCACTTATGACATTATATTACCCGTTCTTTTGTAAATTCCATGTTAAAGAAGCGTTTTGGGTAAAATCGTTTCATTTATCGTAGGTGTTTTGACTTGTTGTTCTTGACATCATTGTTACTTATATCATGATTTACTTACTTCCAAAATATAAAATATGATTTATATATCATATATATTCAGTATATATATATATAATAGGTATATAAATAAAATGAAAAACACCGTTCATGGAGACGGTAGTCCGTACGTACGCATGAACGCTGTTTTCCTTTCCTTATTGTCTTGAAAAGGAAGTAAGTGGATGACATACATATGTATATATATACATAAATCCAGTAGCTTTATAATGTCATATATTTCATTATTATTTCTTATATATACTTTATAATCATTCTTAAATGGTTAACATGGAGAATGAATCTCATCGCGTCGTGGAGACGGTAGTCCGTACGTACGCACGAGCGATGATATCATTTCTATAAATATTGAATTGAATTGGAGTGGATTATACAATATATCAGAATCAATATGATGTTGTAATAACTATGTATAGTTATTCTTTACACCATTATACCCATCCATGTAAGGTGGTGGTGGAAAATAGATTACACCACGGCGTGGAGACGGTATTCCGTACATACGCACGCGCGGTGATTTCTTTTTCCGTAGGATGGATAGATGGTGAAATAGGGTTGTTTCATAATTATAATAACATATCAGTATATGAGTGATACTGATGTTATTACTTCATAATGAAACAACCTAAGAAGAAGAAGTGGAAGAAGAAATAAAGATGAAAGAATTGGTAACGGTAATTACCTCTTCTTTGAAGTGCCTCTTTGAGACCTCCTCTTAGGGCACTAGAATTGGTCTTTGAGGAAGACCAGAACCTCTAGGATGTTTCTAGGGAAGTGGAGAAGGGATTTTGGCAGGGGTTGGCCGAGCTTGAGTGCTCAAATTGGTGTGAGGAGGAGGGGGAGGAGGTGTCCTTTTATAGGGGAGGAGAGGGGCACCTTAGGAATATCTCAAAATATTATTTTATATTAAAGTCAAAATCGGTTTATAATGGTTCCAAAGGGTCTTATTTCGAAGCTAAAGTGGGGATGGGTCGAAAGCCTATCAACCAATAGAATTTAGACAAGTTTAGGATATTATTTTAACCTTATCAATTAGATTTAACTCTAAGTTAAATAATTTAACTTTTACCATGTCTTTTTGTTTTCTTTCACTATATGGTTAATAAACTTACTATAACATGCCAAACGAACCCCAAATTGTTTATTATTAATATATATATCTTTATCTAAGTCATTTGGCCGAACCTTAGATTTTTAGGAATAAAATAACAATTAATAATATAATATTTGATTTAAAAACAATTTTGTGTCAATTTTGACACTATTTGATATATGATTTTTGTGAAAGTCATAACAGAATTAAATGTTCGAACCAAGTTGATTAAATCAACATTAATATATCATAGTAACCTAGAAAATTAGTGGAATTCATAAAAAATCTCAAATTACATTTATTTTGGTGTTTATAACATCAATTATGTCAATATTTCATTAATAAGATAATTACTGCATCATCGTTGTGTCATAAATAAATTAAATTATTTGATGTCTAAAAATTACAAATAAAATACCATCATGTAGGAAATCGTTTTAGTTTCCTAATGAATATTTACAATAGAATTTATCTTATGTATAACCCCATATTAAAAATGATTTACTTATTAAACTTTGATTTTAACTATTTTAACCTTTCTTTAAATAAATTAATAATAAATGTCCTAATCTAATCCAAGTGGGCCTAAATGGTCATATTTTATTCCTAAGTTTGTTTTTGGTCGAATTACACTTGTCCAATAGAATTAGGACATGTGTTAGGGTAATAGTAATATCATATTTACCCTTAGTTACCCTATTTACTATTAACCGCGGTAAAAAAACTAAAAAGTTACTATTCACCAAAAAATTATTTTCATCTCATTGAACCACATTTTAGTCCTTGATATTAACCGTGTCTCTCGGATTTTCGAAATTCCATTCACAGAAGCGGCAAAATTAAGTTTTATGAAAAATTCAGTTTTTTTAACTACCACTTAGTAGTTTCACTATTCATCAAAAATTGATGTTTTCCAGAACAATGCCAAAATTTCATCCTAAGCTATATTTCATATTCCGAATTCAAAAATGAAATCTATTTTACCAAATTCATAACATAGAAGTTGCATTAATTAATTTTATAATTAAATCCTACTGTTAAAATAAATAGCGTGTTTTTAGGAAACAATATATACCAAAAGATTGACACTTGATTATGTCTGGTTTAAATGTGAAATTACAACCAATGACCAACATTGTATTAAATTGTAAAAATATATTCTAAATATACTTTAAAACCACTCAAATTAATAATTCATCAATATTAATTATTTCGATTAAAAAAGTTTTTTTTAATTATAATTTAGTAATTTTCACTATTCATCAGAATATGAAAGTTTTCCGAAAAGTACCAAAATTTCACCTTAGGCTAAATTCGATACTCCGAATCCAAGAATGAAGTTCATTTTGAAAAATAAGATTTACAGAATTTTAAAAAATGGTTATTACTATTCATAACAGCTAGTTTTAATAATATTTTAATAGCACATCGTTGTTTAGTGAAACTCGGTATTGCGTATTACACACGCTATCGAGGAAGGTCGCGATTGCGTGTAATGCAAGGCAAGACAAGGATGCGTGTTGTGCAAGCTCCTTTTGGTGTAGTGTACAACACAAGACATTAATAAAATTAAAAAGAATATTTTTCATAAAATCTCGGGCTGTTACATTCTACCCCCCTTAAAATGAATTTCGCCCTCGAAATTCGTCGGGGTTATAAATGGTTTACTATTCGAAAGTTTCTTTAATAGAAACCCACATCGTAAAAAGGAATATCAAAACCAATCTTTAAAAACAAAAGTATGAAACGTAACGGTTACCCAAATAAACTAATCATTGGGTTTCCACATAGGTGAAAATATGGATATGGAAGAGAAATCTAACCATCATGTTCTGATGGAGAGTGGTAGAGAACATGGCTATGGAAAATCCAGTAATCACAAATCCATAGATTTGTGATGATATAAGGTACCATCTGATTCATCAGGTATAAGAGAACTAGGACAACATTTTTGGTTTTCAAGATCATTTCCCTAAGGTTGAAGAATTTGAATTAGAATAAATACTTACTTTATTTTGGTACAATCTCACTGTTGTTCGTGCCTTGAACAATTTCCACTTCATCTCTTATATAAATGAAGTTGAATTTGTTATTCGTGAAGTGTTAGCAGATCGTGTGATAGAATGACGGGTCATTCCATCTGTCTCAAACAAAAAGTTAGAAAAAAATTATATACATAAGTCGATCTATAGTAAGATTAATCATATATTGTTCCTAAAATGGACTTATACATCATATGTCATACAATTTAATATAATAAAACTAGTTTCTACTAAACAGGGACTTCCTGTAGGCCAGTGGTAGGCGATAAAGGCCAGTCGCACTTCGGTTGTGGGTTCGATTCCCACAGCCCTGTCCGAAGCGATGGGCTGTCGCCCGTCCTGCAGGTTGTCCTTTTTCTAAAACTATATTACTATAACATCACATCAATAATATCGAAAAAACCTCTATCCTTAAACAATACTAATTTATATCCAACATAATCCATTTCAATCTTTAGGCTTATCCATAATACTGCAGTCCACTCTCATAATTTAGTGAAAATGATTACCATAGATTTAATACTGTCATTAATCCACATATATCATAAGATATGTCTTGTTGGTCACATTCCAAACATTCAAAGGCCTTAATCTTTTACTCTCTTGAATACCCATTGAACCTTAGTGAAAACTTGAATGCAGTTAAAAGTTAACACTTTCCACATACCAAAATCCTCAAAATTCTATATACTCAAACCATGATATCACTTGGTCCTTATATCAATCATGAGCTCATGAATACTGTTAAACATTTCATTTTCTCGTTTTCCCTTCATTATGCGCATAATATCTCAATCACTTTGAATACCACATTAGACCAATACATAAATATTCCAATATTCCATGATACAACATTATTTTGGAATCCCATTACATAAAAACTTAATCATTCCACCACATCGTTGTCATATTCAACATTGCCAATAGTGATCGCATGTGACTTCCCTTTGTCCTTTGCCTTAAGCGGTTGCTCATGTCGATCATCACTAACCCTTGGATTAGGGCATTTATTGGCATAATGTCCCATCTCCTTGCACTTGAAGCATTGAAGTGTTGGTTGTGCGTTCTCTGCAGTGTTTGCTTTATTCACTTCATTAGAATCCCTTTTTCCATTACTTCGACACTCAGCTGCTCGATGACCTTCTTTTCCACACTTAAAACATTTTCTAGTCCATTTAAGACAATATCCACCATGCTTCTTTCCACACTTTGTGCATAAGGAAACATTCATCTTCTTTTCACCATTATTCTGAGATTTCTCCTTGAACTCCATCTTTCGTTTCTTTTCAAAACCATGTAATGGATATGTAACACCAACTTCCATTTCTACCTTGATAGCACAAAGCACAATTTCTTCATAGCTACTGAAGTCTCTTATAGCTAATGCCCTTCGAAGACTTGGTTTTAAGCCACTGAAAAATCGATCAACTTTACTTTCAGGTTGGATGATAATGCCAGATGCATACCTTGCAAGTCTTGTAAAATTCGCTTCGTATATACCGACAGATTCATCATCCTTTTGCTTTAGTTCAAGAAACTCCTTCTCCATCTTCGTTCGAAGAATACGAGGGAAGTACTTACTGAAAAACAAGTTCTTGAACTCGTCCCATTCCATGGAATCAATTTCATCTCTTTGCCTCGTATTCTTGATAAGATTCCACCATTGATCAGCTTCACCTTCCAAACAATATACTGCTAAGATGACTTTATCATGTTCAGAACATTGAAGAACTGAAAATATCTTTTCAGTAGTACTAATCCATTGTTCAGCAACTAATGGATCAGTAGACCCACTGAAAGAAGGCGGACGCTGCCTCATGAAGGATTCAACAGAATGTTGCTCCTTCCTTTGCTCGTTTGGAAGTCCTGCATGATTCATAGCTTGAGAAAGTTGTGTGAGCATGGCTACAAGATTTTGCATTCCAGCTCCCATATCGTTTGGTTGCTCAGGGGGACAATCATTGCATTGTCCATTGCATTGATCAACACGGTTCCTTCGGGTTCCAGCCATCGTCTAAAACCCCAAAAGAATAGTGTGAGAGGCAAAAATCTTGCTAGGGAAAACAACATAATAAAGGGGTAGTACCCTCAATATCTAACATCTTAGGTTAAATTCTAAGATCGTTAGAGCAATTCTAGGACTATAACCTATACTTATACTTAACCTTAGAGACATCCCTAGAGATACCTTAGAAATATCTCTAGGGATCTCACTAACGTTTTCGCATCCTAGTTTCCAAAGGTTGACTAAACCTTTCCTCTGATACCAACTGTAGAGACCCGTAGCCTGACGTACATGGAAATTACATTACTTTTGCGGAATACTTAGTACATAACAAAAACACACACTAAAGGATCGTAATAGTTTAGTGTCTTTGGAAACTCGGAACATAATCTTCTAATCGTGGTGAAAGATCTTCAATATCTCC
The DNA here is from genome assembly GCA_963277665.1 of Viscum album. Lineage (NCBI taxonomy): Eukaryota > Viridiplantae > Streptophyta > Magnoliopsida > Santalales > Viscaceae > Viscum > Viscum album. The sequence goes on along the minus strand of OY728148.1, from coordinate 1,851,890,762 downwards.
CATAAAGATCTTCCCTTTTTTTACCTAAAACCTTTATTTATATCCTGGGGAAAAGAAAACATAAAAGGGTGAGCTCAAATGCTCAGTAAGGGTATACAAAAGAAATAAAAATCATATCATATCTTTTTGAAAATCATAACCTGCAAAAGAGATCATAATATCTTAACATGGAACAAATCATAGAAGTGAAAATAAGATCACCATAATCATAACATGAAACTTGAAACTTTGTGGCATGCACACATAATCATGGAAAATCATTTCTTGTTAGTCATGACTCATTGCCAAGACTATCTTAGTGGACAAAGTCCCTTTCTGAATCGAGTAACCCTCGTTTCAGTCTGGTTTCACTGAACCGGTATAACCTACCATTCCAGCCATGTCTATCTCATGAGATATAAAATCTTTACCCAATGCATTGGAGGGAGATATAGGTCCCACCCATCTTATAATGAATCCTTTCTTATGTGTGCCACATAATCATAAATCATACATCATCGCATAACACATGTAACAAAAATGGGATTCTTGAAACATCATGACATCATAAAATCATATAAGGAAAATGACTTCATAAAAATAATTCCCTCACAACATAATCAAATCAATGTAATTAAAGGGATAAAAACAGAACCCTTTATTATCTTAGATGGAAAATAATTTTGATAAAACACTTGAACTCCATTCTTGAGGAAAATATCCTTTCTTTTTCAAAAACACTTTTCTTTTCTTAACATGTCATACAATTATAAACTAAAAGAAGTTGATTAAAAATAAACATGAAAACTTGTAAAGGAAGCTTCTTGGAAATAATGTTTTAAAAATCCATTCATGCCGTATAAAAAAACATTCTTCTCGTACTTTTGTCGGAAAAGTCAAAAATTACATCGTATGAAAAACGACAAAAGATTCCTTTCATATCTTTTACTAAAAACTCATCGAAGGGTAAAAATGGATTTAAACAATTGTAGGCGGATGGAAATAATATTACATATTGATGAAACATGGATGTGGATGATAAAATACACCCCAGTAAATACTTACGAATAAACAATCTCGTATAAAAATGAGATTGTGATATTTCCCCTTACCTTAGGTCCGACTTGCTTTGTAAGTGTCCGAACCTCCTGTATAATGATTTAAATCATGTTATTGACTTATTACAGAATCATATTCATTGTTATGATATCATATATGGTTCACTTATGACATTATATTACCCGTTCTTTTGTAAATTCCATGTTAAAGAAACGTTTTGGGTAAAATCGTTTCATTTATCGTAGGTGTTTTGACTTGTTGTTCTTGACATCATTGTTACTTATATCATGATTTACTTACTTACAGAATATAAAATATGATTTATATATCATATATATTCAGTATATATATATATATATAATAGGTATATAAATAAAATGAAAAACACCGTTCATGGAGACGGTAGTCCGTACGTTCGCATGAACGCTGTTTTCCTTTCGTTATTGTCTTGAAATGGAAGTAAGTGGATGACATACATATGTATATATATACATAAATCCAGTAGCTTTATAATGTCATATATTTCATTATTATTTCTTATATATACTTTATAATCATTCTTAAATGGTTAACATGGAGAATGAATCTCATCGCGTCGTGGAGACGGTAGTCCGTACGTACGCACGAGCGATGATGTCATTTCTATAAATATTGAATTGAATTGGAGTGGATTATACAATATATCAGAATCAATATGATGTTGTAATAACTATATATAGTTATTCTTTACACCATTATACCCATCCATGTAAGGTGGTGGTGGAAAATAGATTACACCACGGCGTGGAGACGGTATTCCGTACGTACGCACGCGCGGTGATTTCTTTTTCCGTAGGATGGATAGATGGTGAAATAGGGTTGTTTCATACTTATAATAACATATCAGTATATGAGTGATACTGATGTTATTACTTCATAATGAAACAACCTAAGAAGAAGAAGTGGAAGAAGAAATAAAGATGAAAGAATTGGTAACAGTAATTACCTCTTCTTTGAAGTGCCTCTTTGAGACCTCCTCTTAGGGCACTAGAATTGTTCTTTGAGGAAGACCAGAACCTCTAGGATGTTTCTAGGGAAGTGGAGAAGGGATTTTGGCAGGGGTTGGCCGAGCTTGAGTGCTCAAATTGGTGTGAGGAGGAGGGGGAGGAGGTGTCCTTTTATAGGGGAGGAGAGGGGCACCTTAGGAATATCTCAAAATATTATTTTATATTAAAGTCAAAATCGGTTTATAATGGTTCCAAAGGGTCTTATTTCGAAGCTAAAGTGGGGATGGGTCGAAATAATATCAACCAATAGAATTTAGACAAGTTTATGATATTATTTTAACCTTATCAATTCGATTTAACTCTAAGTTAAATAATTTAACTTTTACCATGTCTTTTTGTTTTCTTTCACTATATGGTTAATAAACATACTATAACATGCCAAACGAACCCCAAATTGTTTATTATTAATATATATATCTTTATCTAAGTCATTTGGCCGAACCTTAGATTTTTAGGAATAAAATAACAATTAATAATATAATATTTGATTTAAAAACTATTTTGTGTCAATTTTGACACTATTTGATATATGATTTTTGTGAAAGTCATAACAGAATTAACTATTCGAACCAAGTTGATTAAATCAACATTAATATATCATAGTAACCTAGAAAATTAGTGGAATTCATAAAAAATCTCAAATTACATTTATTTTGGTGTTTATAACATCAATTATGTCAATATTTCATTAATAAGATAATTACTGCATCATCGTTGTGTCATAAATAAATTAACTTATTTGATGTCTAAAAATTACAAATAAAATACCATCATGTAGGAAATCGTTTTAGCTTTCTAATGAATATTTACAATCGAATTTATCTTATGTATAACCCCATATTAAAAATGATTTACTTATTAAACTTTGATTTTAACTATTTTAACCTTTCTTTAAATAAATTAATAATAAATGTCCTAATCTAATCCAAGTGGGCCTAAATGGTCATATTTTATTCCTAAGTTTGTTTTTGGTCGAATTACACTTATCCAATAGAATTAGGACATGTGTTAGGGTAATAGTAATATCATATTTACCCTTAGTTACCCTATTTACTATTAACCGCGGTAAAAAAAATAAAAAGTTACTATTCACCAAAAAATTATTTTCATCTCATTGAACCACATTTTAGTCCTTGATATTAACCGTGTCTCTCGGATTTTCGAAATTCCATTCACAGAAGCGGCAAAATTAAGTTTTATGAAAAATTCAGTTTTTTTAACTACCACTTAGTAGTTTCACTATTCATCAAAAATTGATGTTTTCCAGAACAATGCCAAAATTTCATCCTAAGCTATATTTCATATTCCGAATTCAAAAATGAAATCTATTTTACCAAATTCATAACATAGAAGTTGCATTAATTAATTTTATAATTAAATCCTACTATTAAAATAAATAGCGTGTTTTTAGGAAACAATATATACCAAAAGATTGACACTTGATTATGTCTGGTTTAAATGTGAAATTACAACCAATGACCAACATTGTATTAAATTGTAAAAATATATTCTAAATATACTTTAAAACCACTCAAATTAATAATTCATCACTATTAATTATTTCGATTAAAAAAGTTGTTTTTAATTATAATTTAGTAATTTTCACTATTCATCAGAATATGAAAGTTTTCCGAAAAGTACCAAAATTTCACCTTAGGCGAAATTCGATACTCCGAATCCAAGAATGAAGTTCATTTTGAAAAATAAGATTTACAGAATTTTAAAAAATGGTTATTACTATTCATAACGACTAGTTTTAATAATATTTTAATAGCACATCGTTGTTTAGTGAAACTCGGTATTGCGTATTACACACGCTATCGAGGAAGGTCGCGATTGCGTGTAATGCAAGGCAAGACAAGGATGCGTGTTGTGCAAGCTCCTTTTGGTGTAGTGTACAACACAAGACATTAATAAAATTAAAAAGAATATTTTTCATAAAATCTCGGGCTGTTACAATTTCCCTCCATTAACTAAGAAAAGAAACTATAATTAGGGGCTTAAATACTTAGCTAATAATCATGAAAAAGAAACTTTAAGCATAAAAGGATAAAAATGTAGAATAAAAGTATATCCTAAGTTTTGATCTTCTAGGTTCCAATCTAGATTATCCATGATCATATATCCTTATGTGAATCTTTATTCTATTTTATCTTTTTTCCTTTAACAATGGTTCATACTAAGCTTATGAATTTACCAAAGCATATCCCCCCGGGAGTGTCATAACCAAGAGTGCAGCAAGGCCCATTGTCGTGTACCAGTTCCCATTCGAGTCTAGCTCAAAGTGGTGTTTTCAGGTTTTACCCCTATGTAAATCTGTGCCAGAGCCACCTCTACCTGCTCGTATCCAGACAGGGATGTGTTTTCTTGGAAACCCCTTACTCAATACTTACCAAAATACCAGGAAGATTTCCTATATTTAAACATTTCTATAGGGTTCTTCCTGGAGTTTTCATATCCTAATTTCCACAAATAACTAAACCATCCTTTGATACACACTATAGCATCCCTCCTTTTTATCACATAAACCTTCATTACATTTTACAAAACCGAGGATCTTTAAGGTTTAGTGTCTTGGAAACCAGGAACTTAAAACATAAAAACAAAAAACATTCTTCTTAAACACTTGAGTGGCTTCTCCTCATGCTCATCCTAGGTTCATTACTGCATCTCATAACCTGGGAATATACATCAAAAGAAAGGGTGAGCAGAAGGCCCAGTAAGGAAAACAAGAGAAACATTTTACATGTGAACTTGAGATACTTCAATAAGGTCATGAAAAGAACTTTAAGGCATGAGAAAGAAATCATGAGATATATCATAATAAAAATAACATTTTTCATAACTTGAAGATGTGGCTGCAAAATTTAACATATAAAATCATGAACATATCACCTAGGTCCATCCCCAAGGTGTCATTGGAAAATTACCAAGGTTATTCACCAAGGTATCGTGAAAATTGTAATCTCTAGTGGATACATCATTACTCAATGAATTGGAGCACTATCAGGGGGCACCCTTAAATTTTCCTTTGTTATCATGTGAGCCACATATATCATCATCAAAAATTTCATAACTAACCCATATATCATAAAATAAATGTGTTTCATTTCATAATCATAACATTTTAAAAACTGCTTTAAAGACATGATCTTTACGTCACTTTAAACCCACAGAAGGGGAGAGCGGGTTTCATGTATGTAAATCCCAGAATTTAAAATATAAAATTTTGGTATATATGTGAATACCCCTATAGAAATAATATCTTTGAGTATTCACTTTATAACATAAAATAATTTTGAGAATAGAGAGAGGAATTTTGAGATGAAAATTCTGCAGCATAACGGCTATGTTTCGGGGTTTTAGAAAACATTGAAAAGAGAGGGGACATGAGTCAAAAATTCATAAATGACCCATAAAACAGTGGAGGGATAGAATTTAAGAGATTTAAGAACTTGGTAATGAAATTTGGAAATATACCATATGAAATGAAGAACATGAAAGGAGGACAAAAATAAGATTTCTCTTATGAAAATTCGGCAGCCTAACAACGTTACATAAACTTCAACCAAAATCAATTGATGATATCAAATAGGTTATCTCATCATATGAACATAAAATATCAGTATGATAGATATAGAGATCATTCTGCAACATAATAAAAAGGAACTTTCAAGACTTTACATGGAATTAGAACTTTGAAAAGGGAGAAAGGTGCAAGGACCACTTAAAAATTCAGCAGCCTAACGACGCCACTTAAACTTCAAAATAATGAATTGAAGAGATCAAATGGGGTATCTCATAATATGGTCACAAAATATCAGTATTATAGATATAGATATCATACCCCAACATAAAAAAAAGGAACTTGAAAGAATTGGCATGAAAGTAGAACTTCAAAACGAGAAGGGTGAAGAACCACTAAAAAATTCGGCAGCCTAACGGCGCTACTTAAAACTTCAAAATACTGAATTGAAGAGATCAAATGGGGGATCTCGTCATATGGTCACAAAATATCAGTATGATAGATATATATATCATACCCCAACATAACAAAAAGGAACTTGAAATAATTGACATGAAAGTAGAACTTTAAAACGAGAAGGGTGAAGAACCACTAAAAAATTCGGCAGCCTAACGGCGCCACCTTAAACATAAAAATACTGAATTGAAGAGATCAAATGGGGTATCTCATCATATTATCATAAAATATCAGTATGATAAATTTAGAGATCATACCCCAACATAATAAAAAAGAACTTGCAAAACTTTACATGGAAAATAGATCTTGAAAAAATGAGAAGGGAGAAAGAATCCGTTACAAAAATTTCGGCAGCCTAACGGCGCCACTTAAAACTTCATAAAACGTAATAATGAGAGTAAGAGGGGATCTCTGATTATAAGAACATGAAAAGGGAAGTAATAGGAGTATAAAAGAACATCCTTTAACATAAGAACATGGAGCATAAAAGATATGTCATAAAAGAGATTTCTTGAAAAGAAAGAGAGAGGTCGGATCCCTTACCTTAAAACGTAACTATTAAAACTCCAAGGTTTGGACCTTGAGGGCTTGGGGTCACCTTGGGAGGACTCCTTGGGAGGTAAGGAGACCAGAACTCTGTTGGGGGAGAGTTGGGAGTGAAAAATAAAGGAGTAAAGGGTGGGTATTTATAGGGAAAGTGAGGGGACAAGGCATTAATGGCCAAGGGACACCTCACATGTGCTTTTCTCAAAACCATGTGGTCTACCTTGGCATTTACCATGGAGTTAGGCCACATGGGCCCCCAAAAACAATAATTCACCAACCTTGGCCGGAAAACCCTTAAAATATCTCATGACCTCATCATGACACAGTTATGATGTCATTAAACATACCAAAACCCTAAAACTGCATTTTTACTATTCACTGAAAATTCAACTTTCTCAGAAAGATCCAAAAATTTCGCCTTAACCAAATATCAATTCTCTGATTTCAAAAATGAACTCCATTTTATAAAAATAATTTTCTAAATATTTTTAATTTATTTTTTTTAAATAAATAAACTATTCACCGAAAATTCATTTTTTCAGAAAAAACCAAAAAAAATTACCATAACATAATATTGGTGCTCTGAGTTCAAAAATGAATTCCATTTTATAAAAATAATTTTATAATTATTTTTAATTATATTTTTAATTAAAAACACTATTCACTCAAAAAAACTAATACTAGAATAATAATTTATGAAACCGTTATTTAACCATTTTATTGAATCACATTACTTAATCAAGGTGCCTATATTATATTAATACTTTCTTTAAGTGATATTACTAATACATTTGGACACATTACTAATCTTAATCATAAAATCACTATTCATAATTTACTATTCATCAAAAAATAAGTTGATCTTATTAGGCTCTAAATTTTGTACTGAACATAATTGTAGAAGACCATTTTTCGAAAATCATTACACATTTTTAATTATTTAATGTTTACATAAACATTTTTAAAATATCCATATTCTAAAATTCATCAAAAATATGCATACTATATTTATCCGGTCATTTGAAAATTCATAAACATCATCATAAGACGAAACCCCAATTTTTATTTAAAACAAAGGATTACACAAGGCAGTTACGATCTCCTTATATAGCCCCTTATCACACCAGCATAGGACCTAAGTGTATGGTGTGCTAAGGTGAGAGAATCCGAGGGAGGCTCAGCCTACATCGCACGAGTAGTAATTTCTATCAGTTTGAACTTCTCACGAAGGCGATCCCATTCTAGCTTCACATGATGAAGTTCAGCTTGGGTTTGGTCCAGAGCAAATCCCAGTGGTGCTACCTCCTTCCCAAGTTCTGTTAGATGGGCTTTGATCGGTCCAAGACTACTGGGTGAGGCCATCGAATCTTCTTTCTATATTAATTAACCAAGATTACTTGTATTTAGAGACAATAATCAAAATGTTTAGTTTCCAGCCGTCATATTGACCAATGGTCATATAACAGTCAAAACCCATCGGTCTCATTTTAATTATAATCATGTAATCAAATGAAACATTTTTGTTGAGTATAAAAATAAAATAACACATAAATTAAGGAAAAATGATTTATTCAAAATTTCGGGTCGTTACACCACAGGCCTTCGCAATGGACTGAGATCCCTATGGAAACTCGGGTCTATTCAAAGAAATAATTCTTTGAAAATTACATTCCATTCACATGTGAAACTCATGATTAGGATGGATCACTACTCATCGTGAGGTATACTACTTCACAGTTCCATGCTTCGCAATGCACCCTTGTTTCATGAAGCCCTACTCTGCAAGAGCCCTTTATCATTGAAAATCACCCTTTGTGTGAACCAATGACTTGTGCCTAGACTAGGCCACTCCTCATCGCGATTCATACCCCTTCGTGAAGAACCACCATGACATGGAGCACCATAGATTCACGAGGCCTCATCATGTGAAACCCATTGCTCTTCAACCCCTTTTCCTATACGATAGTCCAGGTCTATAATGATTCATTTAAAAGACTTGTTGGTGGTGCTCTATGCTACATTGTTTAGACTTATACGTCTTCTCCTAGTCGCACTATCATTTATTGCTACTTAACATAGCCACTATAATGTGGGCCCCATAGTGGATCAATACATTATACCCCCTCATCATGGCATTGCTGATGCCTTCCCATCCCCGAGGTTCGATTTCAATTAGTTATGTAAGTCCTAGGGGTGAGGAGTAAAGCCACCTCATCTGAGATGTGGGATGTTAAACGGCCTTGAAAAATCATCTGTTGCACTTGAAGTTAAACTATGACCTCACCCCATCCATCATATGCAAGCTGCCCCGTCACAAATATTCTCTACAACCACTCATCTCCATGAGAGTGAGAACATCCTCACATGGAATGAGATCCTCTTTGATGGAGTGGCGCTAATCTGCGGGGAAGAGATAAAACCATTGTGAAATCCACTATCCTTTCATGCAAGAGGTAGAACCCCTACTCCACCTTTCTTCTTTGGTGACAAACACTTAGAAGAGGGATGTGCACAAAGACAATCGTTATCCAGCCCCTCTCCCTTTGGGTTCTGTCTCCATTAGGCCTCGATCCTAGAGTAAGGCCCAATCTCCATATCCCAGGGTTTCTAACCATGAGTAAGACCCTATTTCCACCTTGGGCCACTAACCACATGTAAGCTCCATTTCACTTCCCATGGGGACACTCTTTGCGATGTGATCATTAGGTCTTTTCTTCCTCTTGTTTCTCACAGAGCTCATGACTCTGGTGGGATTAGATTAATCATAGATAATGAAATCCTTTTTGGGTATCCCTTGTGTGTAATCCCCAAAAAACTTCCAAACTATGTGGAATTTGATCCTTTCCATGGAAATGAACGAAGAAAGTCTCCCTGAGGTTCAAGACCAACAAATTCTTGTCCTGACCCCTTCACATCAGTTCACCATACACATTCCGAACAATGCGGACCTTGGAACTTTCCAAAGAATGTTATATAGGAATCCTCCATAATTTCCTATCCCAACCCACTAAAAACTATTGGGACTTTGATCCTCTCCAATGCAAGCTACGTTGGAAGCCTCCCTGATGTTCCTGCACAACACTTACTGTTCCCAAACCCTTCACATCGGTTCACCAAACACTCCCAAACTACATGGACATAAATCCATGCCAAGGTAAGGTATGTAGGAAACCTACATGATGTTAAAGCTTAACACATTCTACACTATGGGGACATTGATCCTAGACAAGGCAAGGCACATAGAAAACATCTATGAGGTTCAAGCCCAACACTTAATCTTCCTGACCCCCTAAATGTTGGTTCACCAAACAACCCCAACAACTTCATATCAGTTTACCCTTGTCCCTGGTGATGTTAAACTATAATCCCCTTTTCTTCACGCAAGACATGAAAATGTACCCATTCGAACTACATGGGATTTGATCCATGTCTTCTAGACATGGTACATATGAAGCCTCCCTAATGTCCAACCCCGGTCGATGATAATCCATTGTGTTCCCCAACCATTGGTAAGACGTTGGAACCAAAAATAGTAGTAATCCATTGTCAACCCAAAATAGTACTAAGCCATTATATTCCCCAATTGACAGTAAATCATTGTGATCCCCAATCGATGGTAATCCATTGTGATCCCCAATCAACGATAATCCATTGTATTCCCCAATCGATGAAAAGTTATTTTCCACACCCACCAAAGGTAATAATTTGTAAACTCATCTAGTGGTAATCCATTTTAGTCTATAATCAATTGTAATCTTTTATATTACCCATCACTAGACCCTCATCTCTGGTCCACCCCCGTGGTGTTATACCATCCCAGGCTGCTAACCATCTGTAAGCCCTAGTATAAAATCATTCATTGTCATATACGTAAATTATGATTCTATACCCCCATCATGAACTATTTTGACATTGATTCTTGACCGTGGGGATACGTAGGAAGCCTTCCTGAGGTTCAAGATGATCACTCATGTCCCATACTAGTCTCACTCTCAAGGATATGCATTTTAGGATGATCATTCCCCAATCTAATGGATACAATTCCTCTGAATCCTATCCATATGGGCCGCCTCCTTAGGTGTCCCATCGCACCATCGAACTACATAGACATTGATTACCTGGCCCATGGATATGTAGTAAGTCTTTTCGAGGCTTAAGACTAACACTACTATCACCTTAATGATAGTTCAATATCATTTACCATCCACTTACTTCAACTCTCCGTCATCTATCACCATTCTTACCCGGGCCTCCACATCCCGGTGAAATCATGTCATCCAATTTTTCAGTGCTCCTAGATACTATCAGGTAAATAATACATGATTGCCCCCAGCATCATTGATCTCAACCATGGTCTCACCATCGTGATCTAGTCTCCCCAGTGTTTTGATCAGTCCAGTACATCCATGTAAGACGTTAAACCGGCGACATACCCTGTGTTAAACACGGGAAGATGAGGAAAACCTCAGAGACATGCATATGGTATATAATTCTCCATAGTCGACATGGGATTCCTCAGGCTTTTGTGACCTTGAGAAACTCCATAATAAGGTGAAGAAACCCAAAAAAACTAGTGTTCTAGTGTCCAGACACACTAGCAGTGTACAACATGATTACTCCCCTGACTGAAAGTAGATACCCGAACCCGACTACTTTTAATGTCTTGAATGAATCAACGTAATGAACCAGCGTCCATAAAGACATGTCACCAGCAATGATATTCATTAACCATGACTCAAATCTATGATTGAGACCTAGAATAGGTAAAGACTTCCATGGAGGAATCCATGGAAGGTAGAACCGACATCCCATCATCATGTTTCGATCAAGGGGAAAATGTACCTGAATAATGAATGAATTCCACCAACATTTGGAAAGTGGGAATGTCGTGCAACAGTTACACATCCTTTTCCAAATAATGGACAGATGTGTTCCCCAATGAAAGTGTCGGAAATAGTACAATACTAAACCTTGGATACTTTATAACAAAAAAAATAATTATGGGTTGTTATAATGAAATTATGGACTCGATTATCATTGGTTTCATTTTAAAATTCATTTTATATTATTTAAAAAAAAACACTTTATGTTAAAACAAAAAAAATTATATTTTTTAAGAAATTAAATAATTTTAGTGTACCAATAATGATCTTCAGGTGCCTATAATGTCTTCGAGTGACTAGATGTATACCAAGATGTCATCAATAATTAAAACCACAAACGAATCCATAAATAGATTAATAACTAGAGTAATACACATCCAAACTAATATTAATGTGTTTTCTATCTCGAACAGAGTCACAAAATACTCATATAAGCCATATATTACCCAAAAAATATTATGATATAAATATCTGATGGATAACCACAAATGTGATGATAACATGACCCAAATTCAATCATGGATAAATATTTGGATAAACTTTGTATGTTCTATATGATATAAATGAAATTAAGAGGATACCCATTTTTGACCATCACCTGGTACAATATTTGATTTTCAATATAAAATTTTAATGATATGTCTACCTTATTTGAAAAAAAAGAGTAGATCAATATTAGGGGATTTTTATGAGAGAATAAACATATACTCCTCAAGATAACCTAATTGAACATTTTTGTATAATCTGTAGGACCCATCCTACAATGATGAGTGGATATATTATTTAATCAAATAATATTTTATATCATAAATTTAATAACTCTCATAATTTAAAATGATGATAGGTCCTCAAGAAAAACCACATAAGACTAGTAAAAATATATAGAAAGATCAAATAATATGTCCCTTCATCATTTAGAAAAACCTTATCCGGCTTGGATAAAATCATCCCTAGTTATTGATATTTATTTATTGAACCACATCACAACATATACCACTCACTGTCAAGCGCAAGACAAAAAATTAAATAATAGATAAACATTGAATTCATTGATAGATGGTTATGTATGCTGATACATAGTCAACCAATACATACTAATGATCACATAGGTATTTTACATCACTAAAATAATGAAATAATAGAGGTTTTGATGTAAACTATTTATAATGTATCATTCTAAACATCAATAGATACCATTGAGTCAAACCTGTATAATTGTACTAATATACATTACCCCATTTTGTTGTTCTATTATCAGTATCTAATCACAAGAATTATTCGAATATATAAATTAATATACCTCACCCATATAAATAATATAATACACTAAGAAAAATAATCACAAGACATTACCAATAATATTAAAATATCCATTGTCACAGTATGTATGTGTTGGGACCATAACATGATGTTTCATTAATTTTTTCCTTTTCTACAGACCTCATGAAAATTTATTATCCAAGGAAGAAATAAAATTTTTTCCCTAATAACACTAATGACCATAAATACCCCAACTATCTACCATGTTATAAGAACTAAAACTACCACCTTGCAATAAATCGATAAATAAAGATAATGTCCAAAGTTCTCTACCATCTCCATTACCAGAAAAAAAAAGAAAAGTGAATCTAAAAAAATGTTTCATATTCCTTATCATATAAAATGAATGAAAACCCCTATTGGTTGGTTGTAATTTTGTTTTATATACCCTATAATTATGTAATAATTTAAGGTTGAGAGAATCCATCCATTATGGGAAGAAGAATATACACCATCATGGATTTCAATCCATCCAAAACCCCATCGAGAATCACTGAAATTCCTCAACTATCAACCTAATGATATAATCTTTGACATAATAAAAAAACATTAATGAGAAAACATTTTATAAATGTGAAGGTTATGGTATATAAAATGGACCCAAAATGTGGATATAAAAAATGATATAATTGAAAATATATTCATCTATTATCTAATAATTTTTCGTAGTACATAATCATAATGATGAACAGTGGTGGTTTCACCACTCTATAGAAGGGAAATAATGAAGGAAAGTCAATAAACAATGATTCAGAGTTCATAAATGACATGTTCCACTAAATCAAATAGCAAAATTCTTAATCCCTATCAAATCCCAACATATTGAAAATGAATTTTTTTATCAAAATTTTTTACTTCTAGGATACATTAATATGATGTTCTACCTAGACATTGATGTCCCAAAAGTACATCAATCATCATAATAAAATATACAATACATGATTCATAAAAAACTTATACTGAATGTCAATATGGTTTGAGATCATATTTATAACCTTGACCAAAAAGTCTATAAAATATTCCCATTACAAAAAATTTAGTAGACTCTAATGCTTTAAATCTGGAGTCAGATATGAAATGGACGGTTTACCTCAAAGATATTCCCCCAACAATTCGAATCATATAAATTAGGATCTCACCATAATTCAAATCAGTATGATGAAAATGCGTAACTAGATGCTCCAACTCAATTACTGTTGGTCTCAAACTTTTCCATTTATCATAGAACTGAACATGAGGTAATTATAGTAGAATATCACTAAAATTACAAATATATTCTTCCTAATAACTTATAAATCACGTACTGATATAAATAATACAATAAAAAGTAATCAATAAAGAATCATGATATTCTATAAACACTACCAAGTATATAATCGGCCCCCCATAACCTCATGTGCTCCCACATTCCCCAACCACCCACACAATAATGGGAATAATCATATAAATATGAATGACATTATCAATTTAATAATATTATATCCTAATAACATTAATTCCTTATTAATTATTGATACCATTATGTAACATAGGAAATTACTATATGATATACTACAAAAAACATACACCAGAGATCATAATTATTTAATGTGAATCCTATGTGTCAAAAATGTTCATTGAATGCACAATCCATTTCTATCTAGATCTTAGATTAAAACTAAGAATTAAAAATCAATAACCAAATGAATCCAACATGGTAAAAATTAAACAATGATAACATCAAAAAAATAACAAATCCATCCATTGTAATAACACCTTTCCCGATACATGGGTTAGTTAATCCCATGTATAAGTTACACTTTAGACTCTTACCACAATCTTTCTCTTTATTAATATATCCCTAGAAACAATATAAATGAAAAAATTTCTAAATTTCCACATTATTTTATACCCAAACCTATTCAAATACAATTTGATGGATCCAGGGGCCACATTACTCAATTGTTTCTCCCCGTATACTAGAGTTCATGAAAAAAAGGGGAGGGACTATATATGAAATGAGGTGGTTGTGAACTATTTATAACATATCGATAAATCTCAAAATATTAAAAAATTATGCCCAAATATCTTATAAATATAATGTATATAAAATTGAATAACATATCAATATGAATATAGTATGAAAATAACCTCTATCGTAAGATAAAAGAAGTCTTATACAAGAATGTCCCTTGGAAAACCTAAAATTTATAATCATTCATGGGACAAACTGTCACAACCGGACCCAACGAGACTCGAGCCGCGACTCCCCAAGCCCACCTCCAATAGGCCAGGGACTGGCGACCAGCGCCGAGTAGGTTATCACACACATGGGAGGCATTAGCCTAAGGTACCTGTACACACTCACCCACAAACACCTCCATGAAACAGTATAGAGATATAGAAACTGAAAAGTAAATGCATGCATACACTATCCCACAACCAGAGAGCAACAGAAAAAGTACAAGGGAAAAATCGGGCCCACCAAAAGAAAACTACAAAGCGCGTCCAACATACCATGAAGAAGGGGAACACTTCCACAAACACACACCAGAAAGGTCCCTCGGCACAGCTCCGGTAAACACCCCGGTCAACACGCTCACTAAGATTCGCCTGCTCTGGGTCCTCCTGGGACTTCGTCAAAAGGCCTGCGGTCTGCACAAGACACAAACATGTGCGGGCAAAGCCCATGCAGGGGTGAGTATAAACATACTCAGTAGGCACCCCAAAAACCCAAAACCCAAGGGAGCAACTGAAAGGCAACAGTCCGCTCAACCCAGCCAGAGGGAACCCAGACGAGAGAGAAACTCCATCTCGTGACCATCCTCGGCTAAACACAACAAGTCAGCTCAGCTCAGCTCCGGTGTATGCCCATACATACACCTTGAACAAACCAGATATACTCAGCTCACGCCACAAAGCCACAAGAGATACCGACCTCATCACCAGCAACTGTCACAACAAGTAGAGTACACCCCATGATCACTGTCATACCAGATGACACACATCCGAGAGATACACTCCATCGGGTCCCAAACAAATATCTCAGACGCTCACCCGAGAGACCACACTCGTCGGATAACATCACTGAGGAAACCTTGCTGAAACAAAATAACCACCAAACTCCTCGGATAGGGGATCGCCGCTATGGTCCGCTAGGGGATACCAGGACCCACTCCAGTATACGTAGCTCACAGATAGGGGATCACTCCAAGGGTCGGCTGGGGGATACCACGACCTGATCTGGCATACGTAGTTCTCACAGATAGGGGATCACACCCAAGAACCGTTGGGGGATACCAAAACCCTATCTGGCGCTCGACAGAAACTCCACACTCAGATAGAGGATCATCGTCCATATAAAGATGGTCACGACGATACCAGAACCCTATCTGGTATAACTCGCGATGTAGGGGATCGAATAACCAATGATACCGTAACCCTACTATAAACATCATGCTGAGAAGGGGATCGTATACCCGACGATGCCACAACCCTACTGAGCATGGCCCACCGCATAGGGGATCATATTTCCGATGATGCCACAAACCCTACGGGGTTAACCTGCTAGATAGGAGATCGCTGCCTGTAAATAAGCGGTCACAGTGATACCAAGAACCCGATCTAGATAAAGATGCTAGAGGATCCACTCCGGGCCCACCGGAGGGATACCACAACTCTAACAGTTTAAACATCCAATCGAGAGGATCACAAACCCATACGAAGGCTGTGATGCCACACGAACCCTCATAGGAATGAACCAAGGGAGAACCCTCAACCACTGCTGGTCCAAACGTCGCTTACCCAAGAGACCCGCCACAACACCAAACTGCACACCTCCTAGGCCAAAACTGAGGCCACCATCGTGTTCCACACGGAAAAACACGCAGGATAGGCTGTTTACTCGCCCGAAACGGAGCAATGGCGAAAAAGGCACTATTCACCGTAGCTAGCTCGTGCGGGGCCCACAAAAAGATCCCGAAACTCATCGAGCGGATCACACCACGGAGATCCCCACGGAAAAACAAGCAGAATTGACTACTCGCTCGTCCGAAACAGACACCCAGTGAAAAATACACTATTCACCGAAGCCCAGCTCGGGTGGGGCCCACGCCTAGATTCTGAAACTCATCGAACGAAACACACCATTGCGTTCCTCTCGGAAGAACACACAGGATTGACTATTCATCCTCCAAAATCGGACTCCTGGTGTAAAAGTTGCGTTTCTCCGCAAACGCCAAAACCCGGCCTCATGCGGCCTGCAACCCATTCACAGTCCCAACACCCGGAAACTGTCTCAAAAATTCTGTCGTACCATCAGGGCCTCAATGCCACTGACGGCACGTCAATCGGACGCTCCGGGTAGAAGTTACAACGGCCTGAAGTCGTAAAATAATAAAATAATATTATTTTATACGACGTTTCTAACTCCCGGGCCACGATCCCGAACCCTTAAACCCATGAACCCATACCGGAGAGTTCGCCTCGTCGTCAGGGTTGTGTCGTCGCAAACGGCGCGCGAATCCGACTCCAGGAGTGCAAGATACGGGGGTTTAAAAACCCCCGTATACGAAAAGTGGCCGGACCGGCCCGGACCGGCCCGCCCTGGCCGGCGGTCTCCGCCGCGCGCTGCCGACGCACCTCTGTGGCCCCGCCGCGCGGCGCCGCGCTGGGTGGCCGGCCGCCGGAATCTGCCGGTGCCGGCGCCGCCGCGCCGGTGCCGCGCCGGTACCGCGCCGACAGAACTTCCGTGGACCGCCGGGGGCACCTCGGTGGTCCGTTTTGCGATCTGGAGGCGTCTACACGACCCTCGGGACCCGATCTATACTGCTACGGCTTCAATTTACAGAAAAACGCAGAAAAAACGGGATTGGGGGTTAAAACTCAAAACCGCCTACCTCGCGGGCGAAATGCCGACGTTCTGCCTCAGATCCGCGCTCCAGAGCTTCCGCTGCGTGCTCTTGGAACATCCGCCGTCGAATTCTGAGCTCGTGGGCTCTTCGTTTGCTTGATTAAGCGGAGTGGCAGCGAAGAACGGCGAAGAAACACGAGAGGAACGATAAAGGGGGGGGGGTGCTGATATTTATATCAGCGGCCCGCCGGCGCCAAACCCGCCTCAGACCCGACGCCCGATGCGAACTAAAGTAAGGTCACCCCTAGGGTAAACGTGCCGTTCTGAACGAAACGACGGTCACATATTTTCCATCCGACACTCCGTTCAGAAGTTATTCGAGCCGACGCTCGCACACTAACTTTGCTACTTATTTACGGAAACACCTCTGGTGGCGTTTCTCACCGCAGGCCCGCGCCTGCAAAGTTTACATCCCACATAGGGTAAACGGCACGTTCCGGACGCAACCGTTCCCTCAGATTCCAGTTCTGAGCTACCGTTTAGGAGATATCACACCCCCGCCACGTGCATAGTATAAAAATACTTAATATTTTTATAAAATTAATTTCGGGCACACCGTGCCTCGGAATCGCATGCCATCTTCGCGCCTAGCTCTGGAATTATTCCTAGAAATATTCGAAAGTCTGACAGGGCCAAAAACCTGAGTCGCTACATCCTCCCCCCCTTAGAAATTTTCGTCCCCGAAAAGACCTAAGCACAATGAAAGCGATTGGACTCTCAAATGGATCTCACACACCAGCGAGCTCACCAAAAAACACCCACACAGGGTCTTACCAATGCCCTAAACAAAACTCGAGCAAGCAACAAAATGGAGGGTACCACTAAACAGTGTCTATCAAACTACTACATAAAGTAGAAAAGACACAAGGCGTACTTCTATCCATCCGCGGTGCCTCTAGGTCGACTGCCTATAGGGCATGGAGCTGTACTCGCCCTCAACCACTAGCTGCCAGAGCTTGGCGTGGACCACCTGGGGGTGGGGGTGGTGGCAACTAGTACTGCCTACCACCGCCTCCCACTGCACAAGCTCCGCCGCCATGTCCGCCACCCAGCGGACCTCCTTGCTCGAGACGCTGCCTCTTCCATGGCGGTCCATAGACCGACTCCCTCTCAACAGCATGTCGGGTCGGAAAATCTCTAGAAAGATGTCCCTGACCATCGCAAGCTTAACAACGCCTCTCCTGCGGCTGACCAAAACTGGCATGCGAGCCCTGTGAGCCCTGAGGCTCAGATCCTCCATCCTGGGGTCGCCTCCTGAAACGTCGACCACTTCCAGACCCCTGAGTCTGTCGTCGGCTACTAGATGCTGATCCGACTGATAAAGTCTCATCTCTCGCGTGCCCAGCACTAACAAGCGAGATCTGCTCGGCCAGAAATCTCTTCACCACCAGCGCTCGCTCCAGCACCCCAGCATAGGTGGGAAGGCACAAGGAAACCACACCTGCTTGGATGTCCCTGTGTAAGCCCTGCTCAAAGGTCTGAGCCCTAAAGAACGGGTCTCGAACCATATCCAGGGAGTAGCACGACAGGTCTGTAAACCTCGCTGAGTACTCCGACACAGTCATGCTCTCCTGTCGAAGCTGCAGAAGCTCCTGGATTCACACTGACCTCAGCATCACCGGAAAGAACTCCTCCCTGAAGAGCCTCTCAATCTCTTCCCACTCGAGCGTCTCCTCGTCATGGGACTATGTCACCAAACTCCACCATCGCCCGGCAGAACCATGCAGAAGGCTCGCCGCTAGGACCACCATCTGATCTGGAGGTGTCCTCACTAGGCGGAAAACTTGGGGGACTGCCTCAAGCCTGTCATCAGCTGCCTGGGGGTCTGGATCACCCCGGAACCTCAGAGGTCGTTGCCTCTGGAACTCGTGCAGCGCACTCAGCCTGCACGAAACCTCGTCCTGCACCGCTGGCACAACCAGCTGCTCAATAGGTGGTGGCTCAACTGGCAGACCACCTGGAGGTGTAACCTCAAAACCTGCGCCCTGCTCCACAGCCACTACACGGGACGGATCATCAGAACAATCCTGTTGCGGAACCCTTGCTGGCTGTCGTCGTGGAGGAATCCTGAAATACATTCAAGATGCACCACGGTCAAAGAGTATATCTGGAGAGCTGACTCAAGAAGCAGAAGGAAAAAAAAACCAAAAACCCAATCCTATATGATGCATGTACCATTATGTCCCCGCGACCAGTGTACGAATGTCCCGAGTCGAAAGGCAGGTTGTCAGAGTCCTGGTGTATGGATACGTCGGCCGCCGCACCAACACTGGAGTCCCTGTCCAGAATGCCGAACTCGAAACATCCTAACACTACTGCTATGCAACCCAAACCACGCTCACAGCTAGTCCATCTACGCTCTGAGATCCCAAAGGTGGAACCTCCTCTGATACCACTCTGTCACGACCCGACCCAACGGGGCTCGAGCCGCCACTCTTCAAGCCCGCCTCCAATATGCCAGGGGCTGGCGACCAGTGACGAGTAGGCTATCACACACATGGGAGGCATTAGCATAAGGTACCTGTACACATGCACCCACAAACACCTCCATGAAACAGTGCAGTGATATAGAAACTGAAAAGTAAATGCATGCATACTCTATCCCACAACCAGAGAGAAACAACAAAAGTACAAGGGAAAAATAGGGACCACAAAAAAAAACTACAAAGCGCGTCCAACCTGCTCTGAAGAAGGGGAATGCTGCCACAAACACCTGCCAGAAAGCTCCCTCAGCACAGCTCTGGTAAACACCCCGGTCAACACGCTCACTAAGCTCCGCCTGCTCCGGGTCCTCCTGGGACTCCGTCAAAGGGCCTGTGGTCTGCACAAGACACAAACATGTGCGAGCAAAGCCCGTGCAGGGATGAGTATAAACATACTCAGTAGCCACCCCAAAAACCCAAAACCCAAGGGAGAAACTAAAAGGCAATAGTCTGCTCAACCCAGCCAGAGGGAACCCAGACGAGAGAGAAACTCCATCTCGTGACCATCCTCGGCTAAACACAACAAGTCAGCTCAGCTCAGCTCAGGTGTATGCCCATACATACACCTTGCACAAACCAGATATACTCAGCTCACGCCACAAAGCCACACGAGGTACTGACCTCATCACCAGCAACTATCACAACAAGTAGAGTACACCCCATGATCACTATCATACCAGATGACACTCATCCGAGAGATACACTCAATCGGGTCCCAAACAAACATCTCAGATGCTCACCCGAGAGACCACGCTCGTCGGATAACATCACTGAGGAAACCTCGCTGAAAAAATATAACCACCAAACTCCCCGGATAGGGGATCGCCGCTAGGGTCCGCTAGGGGATACCAAGACCCACTCCGGTAGACGTAACTCACAGACAGGGGATCACTCCTAGGGTCCGCTGGGGGATACCATGACCCGATATGGCATACGTAGTTCTCACAGATAGAGGATCACACCCAAGAACCGTTGGGGTATACCACAACCCGATATGGCACTCAACTGAAACTCCACACTCAGATAGAGGATCATCGACCATATAATGATTGTCACGACGATACCGGAACCCTATCTGGTATAACTCGCGATGTAGGGGATCGAATAACCAACGATACCAAAACCCTACTATAAACATCATGCTGAGTAGGGGATCGTATACCCGACGATGCCACAACCCTACTGAGCACGACCCACCGCGTAGGGGATCATATTTCCAATGATTCCACAAACCCTACGGGGCTAACATGCTAGATAGGGGATCTCCGCCTGTAAATAAGCAGTCACAGCGATACCAAGAACTCGATCTAGATAAAGATGCTAGAGGATCCACTCCGGGCCCACCGGAGGGATACCACAACTCTAACAGTTTAAACATCCCATCGAGAGGATCACAAACCCATACGAAGGTTGTGATGTCACACGAACCCTCGTAGGAACGAATCAGGGGAGAACCCTCAACCACTGCTGGTCCAAACATCGCTAACCTGAGCGACCCGCCACAACGCCACACTGCGCACTTCCTAGGCCAAAACCAAGTCCACCATCGCGTTCCACGTGAAAAAACACGCAGGATAGGCTGTTTACTCGCCCGAAACGGAGCACCGGCGAAAAAGGCAATATTCACCGTAGCTAGCTCGTGCGGGGCCCACACAATGATCCCGAAACTCATCGAGTAGATCACACCACGAAGATCCCCTCGAAAAAAAAGCGGAATCGACTACTCGCTCGTCCGAAACGGACACCCTGTGAAAAAGACACTATTCACTGAAGCCCAGCTCGGGTGGGGCCCACGCCTGGATTCCGAAACTCATCGAACGGAACACACCATTGCGTTCCTCTCAGAAAAACACAGAGGATCGACTATTCATCTGCTAAAATCGGACTCCTAGTGCAAAAGTTGTGTTTCTCTACAAACGCCAAAACCCGGCCTCGTGGGGCCCGCACCCCGTTCACAGTCCCAACACCCGGAAACCGTCTCAAAAAGATTGTCGTACCATCAGGGTCTCAACGCCACTGACGGCACGTCAATCGGACGCTACAGGTAGAAGTTACAACGGCCCGAAGTCGTAAAATAGTAAAAGAATATTATTTTATACGACATTTCTAACTCTCGGGCCACGATCCCGAACCCTTAAACCCTCGAATCCATACCGGAGGGTTCGCCTTATCGTCAGGGTCACGTCGCCGCAAACGGCGCGCGAATCCCACTCTTGAAGTGCAAGATACGGGGGTTTAATGACCCCCGTATACGAAAAGTGGTCGGACCGGCCCGGAACGGCTGGTCCGGCCAGCCTGGATTGGCCGCCGCCACCGGCCCGCCCTGGCCGGCGGCCTCTGTCGCCCGCCACCGTCGCGCCTTCGCGGCTCCGCCGCGCACCGCCGCGCTGGGCGGCCGGTCGCCGGGACTCCACCGCGCGCCGCCGCGCTGGGCGGCCGTCTGCCGCGGCTCCGCCGGAATCTGCCGGCGCCGGCGCCGCCGCGCCGGCAGAACTTCTGCGGACCTCCAGGGGCACCTCAGTGGTCCGTTTTGCGATATGGAGGCGTCTACACGACCCTTGGGAACCGATATATACTACTACGGCTTCAATTTACAGAAAAACGCAGAAAAAACGGGATCGGGGGTTAAAACTCAAAACCGCCTACCTCACGGGCGAAATGCCGACGTTCTGCCTCAAATCCGCGCTCCAGAGCTTCCGCTGCGCGCTCCTGGAATGTCCGGCGTCGAATTATGAGCTCGTGGGCGCTTTGTTTGCTCGATTCGGTGGAGTGGCAGTGAAGAACGGCGAAGAACAACGAGAGGAACGATGGGGGGGGGGGGGGGGGCTGATATTTATATCAGCGGCCCGCCGGCGCCAAACCCTCCTCGGACCCGACGCCCGATGCGAACAAAAGTAAGGTCACCCCTAGGGTAAACGCACCGTTCTGAACGCAATAGAGGTCTCAGATTTTCCATCCGAGACTCCATTCAGAAGTTATTCGAGCTGACGCTTGGACACTAACTTTGCTACTTATTTACGGAAACGCCCCTGGTGGCGTTTCTCACCGCAGGCCCGCGCCTGCAAAGTTTACACCCAACCAAGGGTAAACGACACGTTCCGGACGCAACCGTGCCTTCATATTCCAATTTTGAGATACCGTTTAGGAGATATCACACCCCCGCCATTGTATAGTATAAAAATACTTAATATTTTTATAAAATTAATTCCGGGCACACCGGGCCCCGGAATCGCACGCCATCTTCGCGCCTAGCTCTGGAATTATTCCTAGAAATATTCCAATGTCTGACAGGGCCAAAAACCCGAGTCTCTACACCAACATTGTTAGGTTATCTAAAAACAACCAATATAAACATGTTTACCTTGAAACTGAATCATGAGTCCCAACCTGGGACCATCACCAATATGTATAATGACTTTATAAGTACATCTATCAAATTCAAGGACTTTTACCATAATTTTACTTATATCCATAATGTCTTCATGGGTACTTGGGAACCTAAGAGGTGTTTGGGAAAAATACTATATTCCAACACCAATGATGTAACAAAACAATATCTATAAATACAAGATCATGGGTATTGTGATATGATCATCAATAAATAATAAATAATGACTCCATAATAATATTTCAAATTTATTGTTACAAAACGATGACCAAAGTTCTAGAATAACTAGTCCAACAAGTATTAGTCTGTATATCAAAATATAGTAACAATATATAATTTCAATCATGTCATCATTTAATATCATTGGAACAACATCATATCTGGTAATAAAATTCATTTCAGTGAAATTGCATGCCGATTAGAAAGTCAAAATTTTTGGAGTAACATTCATTGATATTATAGTAATCTATACATGGGATGTACATCATGATAACAATGTAATATAGAATGGAAAGTACATGATATCATGAAAATTAATAACTAAAATAAAATCCATGATAAATTACATAATTATGAGTACCTTATATATCATACATCCTCAAAGGGGGAATAATGTCCCTAGGAATGATCATATTAACAATGGAGAAAAACAATTCTTATTCCCACACTATATTGTATGATAAATTGCATCAAAACTTGTATTAAACCACAAAAAACAGGCACCTAATCCCCTTATATGGAATCCTTATACAATTAATAAATTTTCATAAAACTCAAGGATATAAATATTAATCAAAACTATTTTTCCATTTCAATTATTTCCTAGTCCATCTATGAATTATATAACATTGTCTAGGTGAATTATAGAAAATATTAATAAAAATAAAATTATAATGATGATATTACTATATGATAGGTATAACATATCTCTTCATAGATAATTTGGAATAGTTTTTCATTCCATCACAAAAAAAATCCACAAAACAAATAAGTGCAATACAATGCCAAATTGATAATCAAAATTACCCTGAGGTATAATTAATATCACATTAATTATAATCAAATAACATGGAATTTATTCGATCTTATGATCCAAAAAAAATATAATTAGAGTCTACATCTATTCCTAGGTGGTAAACACCAATTCATAATAATATTTAATGAAAAATATAAAATGTTTTATCAATTTAAAGGGGGAAATCACATTCACACCAAATTTTATCCATAGTGGGAAAATGGATTACAATAACAAAAAATTCTATTCAAGGGATATACCTTCCACTATCCTCTCTGTATTATACTGAAATCTTATATATAAGCTAGATAAATGAACTGATTTATTTCCATTATTTCGTCATCTAGATCATGTAATCTAGTAATGGTTCATTATAACAATGTTTAATTCACATTTCCTGTAGTTCATAGCCATTACAAATCATGGAATAATGTCATTATGGAAAAAGGTTCTATCAAGGATATAGAAACCCTTAAAAACATACCTGAACTGGAGGTATGTATTTCAATTTAGTCATTGTTCAATCTCACATTGCTTGAGATACTATTAATCACATGTTATAGGAAACCTACATAGACCAATGGGAATGTCTTAGGGAAACTAATCTCACAACCCTATGGGACTTACCATTATATGTCATTGTCTGATTCATCTTCAATTAGTATAAGTCAAGGAATATGAAAAATAAATTAAATTAGGAATAAATTGATATGAAAATTATTATCGTGATAAAAATGGTGATATGAGTAAATTACATTGATAGTTTTACCTCTATATAAAACCCAGGATGAATGAAACGTGATACTATGCCCAAATAGAAGAGATATGATAGTTGAGAGAGAATAATGAGGGGAAGAGGGAGAAGGGTGTGATTATATGTCTAAATATGTTTAGGGAAAATCCTTCTTAAAAATATTAATAATTTAATATTTTAATTAATTAAAATAAAATGAAATAGGGGATAGCTTGATTGATTTCCGTTTGAAGAGAACGTCGTACCCAATGTTTCATTGGGTATTAAATCATGGGTCACTGGCCACCTGATGGTTCCCCAGATGCTATTATCCCTTTTATTAAATCCAACATATACCTAATACTAAATCACCATGTACCTAGTGGTATCTGCAAAAATACTAAATGTCCCATCTCTAAGTTCATTCTCTAATAATTTGACCATTTACTTCCACAATAACCTCTAACATCTATAACTCAGGAAAATACATGAGACTAAATGGAATTTATAAAAA